>WFMF01000253.1:0-251020 GCA_011033025.1 Beroe forskalii
GAAAAAAATTCTTTTCCCATGTTGCAGACGTTGATGGTGCAATAGGGGTTTGGACAGATCTAGGAAGATGTACGCAGCGTACATCACTGACTTTAATTTAGCTCTGCTAATTAAAGGTAAATTTATATGTCATTGAAACATCAAACAACTGATGTCCAACTGATGTACTGAAGACACAACTATAAACAATTCACTCGAACTCAAGAGAATATGCATCTACTTCCCTATCAAATTAAGGAATATGTTGAAGTACATAAACAATTAACTGGTAACTAAATGTCATGTCTTTGCTAATCTGTAATCCACTGTCCGTAATTTTCATGAAACTGTGAAAGATGTTTCAATTCGAGCTCTCTCTCCTGTCGTGTAAAATGTAACCTACGTTGTTTCAACATAATTTATATTCTTATTAAATTCCAAACGATTCCTGAAGCGACAATCAACCAGGATATGCGACGATTTTAATCTATAATTCGGATATTCTACGAAAATATCACATGCGATTATTTTTATCTTATAGGCGACAGATTTATTGCATCACCAGAGTAGCGACAATTTATTACATGAGGCGACAAATTTGCTCAAGACTTGGACATAGTCCAACTTATCCTGGAAGGCGATCATTTCCTGTGACATGCGACAACCAAGTGATAATCCTGTACTATAGGCGACAAAAAATAGATTATAGGCGACAAAGTTACAACTAAATAGTCGCCTATGAAATTGTCGCAAACATTAATGTTGCGACAATTTTCGGAGGAAACGACAACTGATTCCACTAGAGGCATTATCAGCCAATGCTCTATATGGCGATGTCGCATTCTGGGTGGGGGCTTTTACTGAACAGTTTGGACACTTGTATTGGGCTCTGTCACCTGCTGATGCTATCAGGCAGTCTGACAGCTCATGGGCCTGTGAGCATACAGGACATACCTTAGATTTCTTTGGGCACCATATTTTAGTGTGGTCGAACCCATGGCAATTAAAACACTGAGTTACAGATATTTTCGGCTTGAAAATATCAACTTCATAGTGACTATTGACAAGGAATATTCCTTTATCCATGGCTAGTATTCTGTCTTCTTCACAAGCAAAAGTTATCATGACAGTAGGTCTTTTATTCTTCATTTTATCCACAAATCTTCTGACTGTGATCTTATTACTCCAATTAAACTGCTGCTCTATTTCTGACTTCATGTAATCATCTGACAAATCTAAATCAACATCCCTCATAATACCACGAATGTTTTTGTCTTTGAGAATAGTGGCTGATGTCTTATTTTGTTCACCATCATCAGTTGAGAAAAATTGTGGCTTCCATTTTTTGACTATTTCTTCTGCAATTTTAGGAGTTTCTACTTCAATAAGAAGACTCCCATGCCTGGTTCTTTTACAGTGTACAATCTTGACTTTGTTGAAGTGTTTATTGAACTCTTTTTTGGTGTCTTGAGCCTTCTTTACAAACTTATCATATGATACAATATTATCAATTGCTATGGTCTTCTGTGGATCACAAAGATTAGAAGCTCTCTTAGTTGGATCTAAGATATGTTTTTCTGGAACTGGCTTATCTACAATTGGCTTTCCTGAAACTTTGCTTGAAAAAGAGCTTTGTTTAGTCATCTGCTGCTGTTTTGAAGGGTTATATGCCTGAGGTGTTGGAGGAACAGTTATATCTGAATATAGCGAGCAATCAAGACTTTCATTTGAGCTATGAGGAGAATTCCTCTGAGGGTCTCTAATAATACATTCAGTGTCAGCTTTGATAGCCTTACAATGCATTTCAATGTTCTTGTCTACAAATTTGATCTCCTTGACTAAGTCTTCCTTAAAGCTGCTCACATCATTAAACTTATCTGTCAAATGTTCTACATTGATGTTGTCAAGTTTGTTCACTTTTGACAATGCAAGGTCCACTGACTGAGTCATAGCAGATAGTGATGAATCCACTGTTTTTTCTGATTCAATGAATTTTTTTGTCAGATTATCAACAACCTCAGCATAACTTTCATTCATGCTGGAGATATCAATCTCTTCTAATTTCTCAGAAACAATGTCTCCAACCACAGATGATATTGATTGCAAACCTTGTTTACAAGGAGAGTTGCTGTCAGAAGCTAACTTTATCATTTCAAAACCTTTTGAAACAGAGCTTTCTAACTCATTGAGCCTTCTGGTGATGGTCTTTAGGGCATTCAAAGAACTTTCATTGTCCCATGATTCTAGAGCATTCAGTCGTTCTGTAATATTCTCTTTTTGAGCATACTCATCACTGCCCTTGGCCATGGTCTTGTTGTGTAGATGATCACATTTAGGACAAAATACATAGACAAAACTAGGTGAGTCCTTAAGGGCATTGTATAAACCCCGCTTCAGGGGAGTCTTTGCACATTTGTTATGAAAATAACCAGAGCAGTTAGAGCATATAATGCCTTCACCAAGGGGACCATAGCCGTCTAAAACATCCTTTGAGCATACAGTGCAGGGATAGTCTTTTGCTGCTTGCTTCACTGACAGCTTATGCTTAGCATCACATGAAACAAGCTCTATGAGCTCTGAAAATTCTTCATTAAATACTGCAATTATATCACCAGGAACTGTTTTCTTAAAATTGGCAATATAAGTATCACTGAAAGTAAGCAATTCAATCATTTTGCAAACACCCAGTTTTCCTGGGACTGTGAGATGAAAAGCAGACAAGACTAACTTAGCTTGAGCAACATTTAGTAAACTTAATTTGATTGCATTTGGAACACTAACATGATGAGATTCTTCTTCAGTACTATCATTATTCTCTGCAGAAACAGCAGAAAAATCTTGAGTTGAAGGACAAGAGTCTTTGAGTTCTTTACTTTGCAGCACTGCTTTATTACAATCATTGTCCATGCCATCCATATCCAGGTCATTACATTCATCATTTTCATAGACCTGAAATGGTAGACTAACTGAGGCACAATTCCCCTTCTCCTCAGAACCCCTGCCCTGCGACATAGTGCTCCGGAATACCACGGGTTGATGCAACTAATAAGCAGAACAAGCGGTTCGTAGGATTGGATCACAGGGTCCTCAGTTAGTTAATTTAATATGTGTTGTGTTGTAAGCCAATACAACTAATGGTGTTGATCGCTCACTATTTTGATTGATCACCCGTGTATTGAAGACAATGTACCTCAGCTAAAGAACTTAGCCTTGTGAAGCACTTTGCCACTAGCAATTGGGAGAAGGTACTGATTGGGATGCACTAGCAAATCTCGCTCAGGGTCCTCAAATTTGATTGTAATTAGTAGTGTTGTTAAGTTTAAACACAGTTTACAGTACATGCACTGTAATTAGTTTTCCATTAAATTTTTGTTGAAAATGTGCAATGTGCATTTTTTCTACTTCTGCTTTTTTGATGCTAGGTTTACCTAGCATTCTCTGTATCCCTGAGCAGAACCCTCTGTACTGTTACCCTATTCTCAAACCCTGAGCTTCTCTAAACCCTCGGCTTAACATAATTCATATCTCAACCTACATTTTTCACTGCTCGCCTGTTCTATATTTCAAGCACTGTTATATTAGATAATTCTATCATTATTTACTTGGGGCTATGCACATTCAAAAGTCATTCATTCCCAAAACTCGCTACATCCACATCATACTGACTGCTTCATGTCAACTTTCTAACCTGGAACAAACAAAACTGATTTCAACTTTACATATCATGACATAAATTAGGGCACCACCACCATTGATTTCATTATTGAGATTTCTTTTTTCACTGCAATGATCAATCATATGAAACATGCCATCACAATTTCCCCAAATAATCGGACCCACTGACACAATGGGAATGGTTTGTCTTCAATGAACAACCTTCACAACAAGAATCGTTCAAGAGATGGATGTGTTTCAGCCGATCAGCCGGCAATTGACATCAAATTGAGGCATTGATCTTAAATAAATCGCCTTGATTCATCATTTCAATGTTTTCCTAACCAGGGATGTTTGGAGCAAGGAGCTACACGCCGCACCGCGCATGTTTAAAACTAGGGATCTGGTCGACTTCCTAAAGCTAAGCCCGCATAGGTGTGCGCCGTGCAAGACAAACGTGTCGTGTGTTTAGCACTAGCAATTGGACAACTGGTCGATGGACGGAGGGATTTGGTTAGAGCAAACCTATAAAATCAATTTGCATGAAACGACGGCACGCGAGCGCGCGCCGTGCCGCCGTCGTTTCATTCCTCAAAAGCTTCCCCTAACCAGGTGCTTGCCACGCGCCCCGAGCACGGAACCAGGGTCCTGATTAGGGCAACTCAAAAGCATGCGAGGTAAGCATCTGGCGAGATGGAGCTTGCACCCTGCATTTTATCATATTTGATCTGTCTACGACTTTGATTATTTATTTTTAAATTTGTTTTTAAAGACTAGGAGACTTCGCGTGTGATTGGATTTGGAAATATGCTATGATTATTTTTGTGGGATTTTTTCCTCGTGTCAGGAGTGGTTTATACTTTGTCACCCATTGAGACTCAAGCAATCAATGTGCCACCACTGGTGACACTTGCTGCAGTCTAGTCTTAGTATATTATTTGAATTAAAAAGAAATCTTTCTTCAAGACATCAATCTGCAAGACTTATCTCCAACTCCATACTTGAACACCAACATGATCCCTTCAGGTAATACAATAAGTAGAGCAGTAGGATCCAAGTGAGTCACACCAAGGTGAGTGATGTGCAGGCATCTTCAGTCCAATACCTACCTCAGCTTTCCCAGTGTTTAAATTGCGAGAGCTTTTTGAGAAAGAAATTTTGAGAGAAAGAAATTTATTTTTTATCAACATTACAATACATTTAAAATACAAAACAAAATAATTCCTTTCCTTTTCCCTATAATTTCCCAATTTTAACAATTAAACTCAACTCAGTTGCCCCAGCCCGTCGGGCGCCGCGCACTATGGCGCGCGCCCGGGCAATGATAGTACCCTCCCGCGGCGCGCGACACTGTGCAAGGTACCTTTAGTGCGACAGTGCAACGCACCCCAGGAAAAGCACCCAGAGCCCAGGTGCTGCGCGCGGCACAGACCGCGGCGCCACAACGGGCCAGATACAACTGGGTAACACCACTCACAAGTCAAATCGAAAATTTTAACATTGTTACGTAAGTATTTAAGTACTATACTATCTAGTAGCCAACAACAAATTAATGATATAATACAATATCTTATCTCTTATTCTCCTTCTAGGAAATTTCAAGAACTTTATCAATTGCAATGATACTGCGATATAGATACTTATACTGCTAAGCTTAGCTACAGCTAATTACAGCTATAGCTTTTATTAAAGACGCATGCGAAGCTGATCGGCGCGCATGCGATGATATTTATTATTTTTGTTTATAGCGATAACTATTGTCATGATAATTGCAATTGATTATAAAGATTATAGTCTTCAAATATTCGAATTCATAATAATTTAAATTTGAGACAGCCCATATCTCTAAATCTCGAGTATAAATTTAAATTCTAATGTTTGATTTCATATTTGAGAATTTTTGTGTTTCACTGAAATGATCAATCACTTCAAACAAATTCTAATGTTGTAAATATAATATTACTAGAAAAGCCCGTTGGGCGTGCTAGGTAATACAGAAACAAATAATAAGCGCAGAGAAAGTTTATGAAGGAGCAAAATTTAACATTATTCGTGGGTTACTTTAAGTGATGCTGAACCGGGCAAGTTTTGATTATTATAATATAATTTGTTGTTGTGTGATGAAGTTAAATCTTAAAATTGAAACGGAGTATCGTACTCATACTGAACGTTGAATTAAGCATTGATTCACGCCAAAGAGCAGTCTTCTAAATTCGCCATGTGCTATGCCCAAATTCGATCCAATTTGATTTTCCTTTTGGTCAATCTTAAATTGCTCTAAATTCGCATTTTCCATTATCATCAACTCAGCATTGATTCAAATCGACCGACGTCTGCCACAGATTTATGAAGAGATGCTATAGGAAATACGATGCCAGCCAAACCCGTCATCTATCTTCAGATCTTGAATTTCAAATGAAAAACAGTAAACACGCCGTTCTTTCAAACGCAACAATGCAGCAGTCAACAACGTATCAGAAAGCACTCGCATAGAACTGATCATAATCTGCACGTGCACTAAAATTGGTTTCCATAGCAACGGTACCTCTTTTCGCCTGTTTGCATATGTTTCTCTTGATATTTTCTTGGCAAGCTCAAATTTAATTGTGTACGGGAGCACAAACAAACATTATTCACGTGCTCTTACGAAATTATAATTAAGATAATATTAACAGCTTGTAAAATGTATATTTTGATTGTAAAAATATATTTTGATTTTAGTAACTTAACTGTGTTTGTTTAGTTAAAAATATCTAGATTAGTTAAAAATGATCTAGATTTTACGTCAATTAGTTATATGAGGAAGTCATCTATAATTTTAAAAATAATGCATGCATCAAGTTATTCAAAAAAAATGCGTTGCAAACACGCATTTTTATGCATCAGTCATAATTCAAACTCAAATACGCATTACATTTTTCATTAAAGTTTCAATTATCAAGATTAATTTTTTAGATACAAAGGCCTGGACTGACTCGCTTCAAGATATACAATGTCTGCAGACTTGATAAATGCGTTCCAAAGGAAGGGCTTTGACCCTCAGACTGCACTCTGTGAGTCTGTTGCAGCTTATCGGAAGCTTCTTCCGCTCATACGGCAAATGGCGTGAACTTCTAAAGTCTGGATGCGTACCGCTACATGAGCCGATCAAGTCTGATCAATGCAAGGGGGGACGAGCAACCGAGGTAGGCCCCCAGCAGTCACCCCCTGGTACCAGGGTATAGGACCGTCAAGTGCAGTGACCATATGAATATATTTGCATTTCAATGAAAGAAAAACTTGGATCAATGTTAAAAATGATAAATAAACTTTTTTCAACTTTTTGTTTCTTGCAAATGTCCCAGTTGTCCCAAAACCAGTCCCAAACTTAAAATAAGTAAATTGGGAAAGGGACAATTGGAACAGTGACACTCCCCCTGTAAGGCATGCAACTTTTTTATCAGGTTTGTTGTACTTTTCAAGCTAATTTTATTGATAGCTGACTCATCTTTCATGGAAAATGACATTATTTGTATAGTGTAATGATTTTCAATGTCTTTTTATCATACTGAATTGAAACACTGATTCAATAGGATGAGTTCCTACATGTCTAGAGTTTCTGATGATCTTGTTGCAAGAGAAGAAGAATACCTTCGTATTAATGCTGAGATAGAGCAAAAAACCAGAATGTTGGTTGAAGAGGTTGCTAACTTGTCTTGTGATCAAGAACTTCCAACTGATATTTCAAAAACAAGCTCGGTTCTAGATGTTAATGAAGATCAAGCCATCCCAGAAACATTAGAACCTACTGTAGAAGTCCCTAGTATTCATCAAGGAAGGTTACAGTCTGTTTTACCTAATGATGATGTTCTTCCAGTGGAGGCCAGAGAACTTGGAACTGATGCCACAGTTAGATTATTGAAAGCAAAAGTTAGAGTTCTTGAAGAAGAAGTAGAAGGGCTAACCATTGAGAACAACAAACAAAAACAAATAATGAATAAAGCAAAACAATCCCTTGCTTCTGAAAAGGAGGAAAAGACTAAATTACAGAAATCCATCCAGAGTTTACAGAGTCAGGTTGAGAAATTTGCAAATCTTGCTGATGATAAAAAGGCCCAAAACAAGATTTTAGAAACTGATCTTGTCAATCTTCGTAAAGACTATGAATCTTTAGAGAGAAGTGAAAAGAAAACTGGACAAGCACAGAAGACTTTGGAATTACGCCTAGATAGAGCTGTGGAAGAAATAGAAAAATACAAGAGCCTCTTGAGTGCTGAGCGGTCAAAAGCTTCTGAAAATTCCAACTTTGACAGAGAAACTTTCAACAGTATGTCAAATGAGAACAAAATCCTGCAAAAGCAAAAATCAGAACTCATAAATGCATATAAGAAGCAAATGAAACTAATAGATGTGTTGAGAAAGCAAAAACTTCACTTGGAAGCATCAAGAATGCTTAACTTTACACAGGAAGAGTTCATGAAAGTCTTGGACTGGAAGAATGCTTAGGTACTACATAATGCCTTCACATTTAATCTAAATCATGCTCTATGATTTGTAATAATTAGTTTATTATGAAGAAATGCTATATTTCTGTTGCTGCTAGATATTATAACTAAGATATACTATTCACATTTATTATTATTATACTTTTTAGCCATAAATAATCTTTTTTTTAAATTAACCCCCATCCAGCCTTTAGTTTATCAATTATTTTATTGAAAGGTGAATGCCATCTCACAGAATAATCAGTTATTAACCAATTTTTGATATCCATAATCTTTAGTCTCCCCTTATTTATTTTCAGATGTATCATATAATGTAATGTTGTGTATAATAATTAATAACCTAGCAATTATAATAATGATTAATTTATTCTTCAATGCAATTGTTTGTTGTTTTTCACAAACCTGAACTAATGATACCAGAAATGACTGTGGTATATTTCAAAAAGGGTCTTAACTCCATATGTGAAATATGACATTCCAAATTTCATATAATATCTAATTTACATGCAAGCAAATTAAGATCTACAGTCATATTGCAAGCGAATTGATCATCAATAATAGAGCTCATGTACATTAGTAATTCAATACTTAGTTTTGCCTATCATCATGTAACTCACTTGAATCACACTTTTCTACAGAATGTTCAGTCATGGACATCATTATTCTCAACATTGAATTTGGTGAACATAAGATACTTGATTCTAAAGTTCTCTACTCTGTCATAGTGAAGGTAAAATTGACATCAAATCATTTTGCTCCCCTATAATTGAATATGATCCCTGATAATAACACACCTGTAATTTTAATTTTATTTCCTGTAAACAAATAAAATGATTCTTGGATTTTATTCTGAGTATATTTTAAATGCCACTTTGATTGCCTAAAAAATCACTAATATTTCATGCTTGTCTTTAACCAACTACCTTTTTTAACTTCATTGAAAAATACTATATTGTCTAGACATACAATTTCAATTCACATTCATTTCAATTTCCTCTCAGTGTGTTACATCTACTAATCAAATTAAAAAAGTGAGTGACTTCATTAAACTTTTCTTGATCTTTTAATATTCACTCAATGTTGAGTTACTATTGTACTCCATGTTTAATGACATGAATAGGTTGTTAGTTCTTAATATATTTATCAATATGAAAAATATATGTGCCATTGCCAGTTGGTTACCCAAGAAGTCTATCAAAAATGTATGATAATTACTCCTCATGTGAGGCTCTTTCTTACAATTAATATAACACAGAGAGAGGTTTGGAGGAGTGTAGACGAGTACACTGAATTAAAGGAACAAATCGAAAGCCACCCATCTTTTCCTGACCTTGGAATCAAATTCAATCCATTTCTCAAGCATTCCTTTTGGCAATGTAAGTGCCTTCTTCATTCTATATCAAATTCTTTAAATACCTAATGTTGTATGTTATGATTGATCTACTCTCATGTAATTTACCTAGTAACCTGCTTTAACATAGCAAGCAGATAAAAATGAATAAATTGTTGTAATATCTTCATGAAAGAAGGAAAATCCTGCCTCTGATCGATTAAAATGCATTCTCTTCTTTATGCCAGCTGAGAAGAACCCCAAAGTCATATACCAGAGGTGTAGGGAATTTACAGGATTCATCGCATTAATTCAGAGCACAGTCTTCCTCCTTACTGTTCAGCCAGTCAAATTCTTTTGTCAGGTTTGTTGTGAAGCCCCCATTCGAATTTAGTTGTTGTTACTTTTAATTGAAGCGTAATTGCCATTAGTTTCTTAGATTCTTACCATTTCTTATCCCAAATATGACCATTCAAAAATTTCAGGGATTCATAATCAACTACAGGCTCAATAAGCGCTCAAAATCCATAGCTTGCTGCAATACTTGCAACAAAAGGAAACCTGCTAAAGATCCCGAATCCTTTGTTGCTGTTTCTCACAACGACTTCAAACCGTACCAAAGAGAGTGGTTAGAGGTTCGCAGTGAATTCTTGTTTGCTCTATTGTTTTCTTTTTAAGTTCAATTGCTCTTTGCTGACTGCTGTTATCTTGCTTAATACCTGAATGCATGCAATAGTATCTTAAATGAACACATCAGTTGAAACATCATTTCTTGGATGGACTGTTGTGATGCTATACGGAAAATCATCCTCCATATTTACGGTGTTCACATGAACTAATTCATTTCAGGTCAGAGATCAGTTAGAAGTTGCTGGTGGAAAGTTTCAGGATACAACTGAACAATTAATTTGTCAATTAATTGACAATCGTTTCATTCTTTGAACCTTGCAGCAACTGTGTATTTTTATTCATGCCCTAGACAATGATATACAAAACGGATGCTATTCTGTTGAAGTAGCTACTAAATCCCCACATTTACTGTACACAAGAATTGATACTGTGAAATATGATGCAGAAATGCGTACAGTAACTAATGTTTTAATTAAGATCTAAAATTAGAATTTATTAGAAATGAGAATTGATCTGTATTTCTCATCCAGTAAGTCTGTTACTAGCCCTTACCAATTATTGTCTTCAATTACCTGCTCTGCAGCCGCTATCTGACGAGGAACTAACTCTCCTGCTCACAGACAACCTTGCTAGACAACGCAGATTATCAAACAGACAGCAACAAGCTTACAACCAAGAAGCAGCCCAAACCCCACTTGAGTCTTACAGCCAATCAACCATAACGAACAATCAATCGACTGATAGAGATCGGGTTCCGTTCAAACGAACCAAATCAATAACGTCAGACTCGATAAGTCAAATAAAGTTTAATAGGGAGGACTCGAGAAGTACCACTCACCAGTCGGAATTAAGTTCTTGGGCGAGTCCAAGGGTGCTAAATCGCGGCTACTCAGTTTCGTAACTTAGGTGTTCAATAACCTTTGTAACGAGTCGTGATCTTTTGAAACTCGAAAAAGGCATTGAAGATGACAGAATCACTTCCAGACTTTCACCAGACAGTTATGCCCGAAATCAAGCTAACACACGAATTCGATGACAATAATGACTCCTCTCCAAATATCAAACCCGCTACAATTGTAAGAGAAACCTCTGAAGATTCCCCTGAGATCGTAAACAATGAAATCCACCGAAATTCAGGGGAAGGAGAAAACTCTCTAGGAACTCAAATAGAAAACAAAATACTCCTCAACACCAAATTACTGAATTGCGGTAAATTCGGTGGCTCCCGCGGGAGTTTAATCTCATCTGACGTCAGTTCGGAATGCAGTGATTTGGACGAAATGTTCCTGGAACCGGAAAACAAGCACAACATCACCGACATAGCCTTTGCAGAGGACGGTGGAAATGGCCAGGAAATCCCACCTGTTTCCCCAACATTTGAAATAGATCTATCAGACGATGGTCCGTTCCCACCTAGCTCTAACCAGGCATCACAACCTGCTGTGTTACCTCTTAGTCCTGCAGCTAGAGCGGCATCTTTACAGCAACGCAGAGCATCAGGGTCTACAGAAGGGGGTCCTAAACCCCGGCAACTCCACAACCTGACCCTCAAACACACGGGCACCATCCCCAAGAGCCACTCTTCGCCCTCGCTAAACGAAATCGGGTGTTTTGGGTTCCGGGGAGAGGACTATTACCGGAACTGCGCTAAGATAGTGGCTGAGGCAAAGGAAAGGGAGCGAGTGAGGGACTACAAGGGGGCTAACGAGATGCTGCATAGTGCAGTGGAGATCCTCATTGCAGGGGTGCAGCAAGACCCGGACCCTATGAGACGAGAAGGTGAGTTACTGGAGCACTGAGCCACGGAAACTACAGTCTTTAAATTCTTTGAGTTTCATATACATTTACAATCTTTCAAATTCCAAATACGGTATTACAAACTGATTCTAATTTATCCTCTTGAAAGGATAAAGTATATATACTATATGAGCATACTTTTTAAATAAGTAAACCCCATCCCCTGATCAAACCTGTACAATATAACCCTCCTTGTGTCGTCTCAGGAGTTCGGAGACGTACCGCTGAGTACCTCCAGATCGCTGAGAACTTTGCCACGCAGCACCGACACCAGCAGAGAAGCAAGAAACCCATTACCATGTCGCTGGAGCAGGTCAAAGCTTTCAGAGTTCTCTCTGTCAAGGACAAAGTCATGATCGTCCAGTCCCCCAAGAGGTGTGTTATGTTTTAATAGTTTAAGTTTTTGTAAGATCCGTGCAAGACAGGGATTTTTGAGGGGCTTTAGCTCTAGCTCGAGCTATAACTCGAACATGTCTTGGTGTTGTCCTGATACTAAGGAAGTCCTAAGTATCAGAAGATCTGGGCTCACGTCAACGTGCTAAGCCATTTTATTGAAAATCAACTTATTCTTCGGTCAACTCAGGTTTCCTCGAAATTGTAAGTTTGTTAATTTCTTAAAACATGTATCATGTGATTTCCACTATCTACAAAAATAGCGAATCTTAGATGAGTTTTACTTTTCACCTTCCAAATTCTAGCGATAAGCAAAATTAAGATGATATTTTTGGCACTGTTTCAAGAGCAATACCTTAATCTAATGTTCGATTAAAAGTTAGAGCGAAACTGTGGTTTAAATATCACCCAAAAGTAGATTAAAAGGCCTTGTTTCGTGTACAATAAACTGTACATCCTACCACATTGGAATCTCTGAGAGTCTGCAGTTAACATGTGTTTATAATACACACGAAGGTACGAACACATATGTAATGCACACAGCATGATGTCAATTAAGTATTGCAGCGGCCAACTTAATGCAGAATGCAGTTTTGCATAGAATTAGAAAAATATCATTAATCATTTCTCGAGAGCGATTCATTTAATTTCAGTTATCAGATAGTCAGATATTCACCAAACCCTCTTCACTAATTGAACCCCAGTATGTGGTAACTAAAACCCCAACCCATTTGGGTTTTAGCAACTGAACCCAAGTGAGAGGTTACTCAAACCCCACTTCTTTAGGGTTTTAGCAACACCAGTAAGAGGTTCCTCAAACCCCACTTCATTGGGGATTTTAAGCAACCCAGTAGTAAGACCCCTTCCACCCCTCAGTGGTAATATCCACGTTCTGAAGTCGGTTCTAAAGCCGCGGAGTGGTAGTATCAGTGGTGGTAGTTTGGTGGTACAGTGTCCCTACTTGGTACCCCTGGTGAAGTACTGTGTGGCTGAGAACAGTGTCTTCCTCCTGCTTAAGAGGATCCAGGGAACCGAGCTGACTCTATTCGTGGACAGGTCAGTGGTTGGGAACACTAAGTACCAACAGGACACAGCTCAACTTGTTTAAAACTTGTGTTGTATTTTGAGTTCTTCAGTCAATGCACGGAAATAAGCTGTGCACGCTTTGCAAACTTTTTTAAATCTTGTAAACCTCTTAAAACCTTGTAAAACTCACTGATGCAGTTGACTTTTTAACCAATCAGAGCGCCATGATTAATGATAGGTCAATATCATGACAAATGCAGGATCTTACTAGCTTGGTAGTACTGTCCTAATTAGTAGGACTGGTCACATATTCCTGATACAGCGTATAGTTGCCATGGTGTTAGAATGTTAGATTCATGGACCTTGTGTATTTACAAGGTATAATCGCTGAACCTCGAGTGGATGTGGCCTCATTAGCTAATTGGTTGTTACTGGTGCGGGTTCGTATCGAGAGTGAACCATTTCTCTATATGACAGCGGATGTTATGATCATGATTTGGTTGATTCTGCACAGATAGGCTAACAAAATAAGGTTTACAAAAGATCTTGAATGTGTTCAAATATAAGAGCCCCCACCCAGAATGCGACATCGCCATATAGAGCATTGATATCGCCTCAGTGGAATCAGTTGTCGCCTCCTCCTGAAAATTGTCGCCAACATTTACAATGTTTGCGACAATTTCCTAAGTAGGCGACCATTTAGTTGTAACTTTGTCGCCTATAATCTATTTTTTGTCGCCTAAGTAGTACAGGATTATCATAATTTGTCGCATGTCACAGGAAATAATCGCCTTCCAGGATAAGTTGGACTATGTCCAAGTCTTGAGCAAATTTGTCGCCTCATGTAATAAATTGTCGCTTACTCTGGTGATGCAATAAATCTGCCGCCTATAAGATAAAATAATCGCATATGATATTTTCGTAGAATATCCGAATTATAGATTAAAATCGTCGCATATCATGGTTAATTGTCGCTTCAGGAATCGTTTGGAATTTAATTAGAATATATAGATAATGTTGAAACAACGTGTAGGTTACATTTTACACATGACAGGGAGAGAGAGAGCTCGAATTGAAACATCTTTCACAGTTTCATGAAAATTACGATACAGTGGATTAGAGAATAGCAAGGACATGAAATTTCGTTACCAGTTAATTGTTTATGTACTTCAAGATATTCCTTAATTTGATAGGGAAGTAAATGCGTATACTTCAGAGTTCAGAGTGAATTGTTTATACTTGTGTCTTCAGTACATCAGTTGTATATCAGTTGTTTCAATGGCATATCAATTTAGCTTAATAGCAGAGCTAAATTAAAGTCAGTGATGTACGCTGCATACATCTCCCTAGATCTGTCCAAACCCTATTGCATCATCAACGTCTGCAACATAGGAAAAGAATTAAAACCTGAAACACATGCGTTTATCTTCAAACTGATCTCACCAAGCGATATTGCGTCATTAGTCATCCTCCTGTGAAGCAGTGAAGTTATACGGAATTGTAATACTCTACTCACTACTGTAATCACACACTACTATGGTTAAATAAATACCGCACAATCATACAAGGTGCAAGGTGTAAAATTACGAGATAATAAATAGGCAGATACGATGACGTTGATATCATTGTCGGAAGTAGTATGTAGATGAATTCTTGCCTGTCATTTTCAAGGCTGTGGCTGCAGCTAATTAATAAATCTACCGGATTCCGTTCAGAGAAATAATAAGTTTATAGCTTACACCCTCCTAATCCTATATTTGAGAGTTTGAGGACACATTTGCGGTGTGTAAACATTGGCCGTGCATGAAAATGGCAGAGCTACTGATTACTAGACGAATCAAAAACCGTATCTATCAATCAACTGAACTGGTGAAGAAGTGGATACACCATAATTTCAAAATCTTTTTTCGCGCCCAAGCGAGATCTAATGGACTTGCAGCTTATTCCAATTGATATTTGGTCAACTTTGTTTTTACATACTTACATTAACTCATGATGAGAGTTCATTGACTCAAAATCGACTTCAGCCTGTCTGATTCTTGGATTGAATGAAATTCGTCACTACTCTGATCTCCAGATTCCTGCTGATCCAATATGGGGTAGTACTCAAGCATTTGTCAGATCAGTGGTTATCATTCAAATTTCAAACAGAAGCGTTACCGTGTAACACGGAAACGTTACCGTGTAACTAGGAAATGTTACCGTGTAACTCGGAAACGTTACCGTGCAGCACGGAAACGTTACAGTGTAACACAGAGACGTTACCGTGTAACGCGGAAACTTACCGTGTTACGGCTACGCAGAAACATTACCATGTAGAGCAGAAACTTTACCATGTAACGCTGAAACGTTACCGGGCCATGAAACACTGAAACGTTACCGTGTAATGCAGATTGCAGGAGCGTTTCTGAATAACATGTGAGCTTTATTGTGAAACACGGAAAGGTTACCGTGTAACTCGGAAACTTTACCGTGCCACTAGGAAACGTTACCGTGTAACTAGGAAACGTTACCGTGTAACTAGGGAAACGTTACCGTGTAACTAGGAAACGTTACCGTGCAACTAGGAAACGTTACCGTGTAACTAGGAAACCATACCGTGTAACTCGGAAACGTTACGGTGTAACTCGTCAACGTTACGGTGTAACTCGAATACGTTACCGTGTAACACAGAGACGTAACTGTGTAACGCGGAAACGTTACCGTGTAACTAGGAAACGTTACCGTGTTACTTGGAAACGTTACGGTGTTATCGGAAACGCTATGGTGTTACTCGGAAACGTTACCGTGTAACTCGGAAACTTTACCGTGCAACTAGGAAACGTGACCGTGTAACTAGGAACATAACCGTGTAACTAGGAAACGTTACCGTGTAACTAGGAAACGTTACCGTGTAACTAGGAAACGTTACCGTGTAACTAGGAAACGTTACGGTGTAACTAGGAAACGTTACCGTGTAACTAGGCTTACCTTCCAGGAAGGAAAATTCCCCCGTCAGCAGCTTTTGAAAATTCCCCAGTTTGTAACCATTTTTGCCAAGGTTCTAATACTACTACTTCTCTTAAATTTAAAAGAAGTGATGCCTTTAAACCAATTAAGGGCAGCCCCCAGAACTATAGCCGAAATTTCAAGGTGCCTGGCACAGTAAATCTGCAAAGAACTGTATTTCAAATGACAAGCAGGGGTCTGGGGGCGGCAGCCCCCAGAATCCAGACGTTCTAAGTAGATGAAATTGTTGCCTCATAATGAAATCTACCCTGCCTGTAGCCGAAATTTCAAGGTGCCTGGCACAGTAAATCTGCAAAGAACTGTATTTCAAATGACTAGCAGGGGTCTGGGGGCGGCAGCCCCAAGAAGCTAGACGTTCTAAGTAGATGAAAACGTCGCCTCGCAATTATCCCTACCCTAAATTTAGCCGAAATTTCAAGGTGCCTGACACAGGAAATCTGAAACGAACTGTATTCCAAATGACAAGCAGGGGTCTGGGGGCGGCAGCCCCCAGAAGCCAGACGTTCTAAGAAGATGAAATTGTCGCCTCGTAATGATTCTTAACCGAACTTTAGCTGAAATTTCAAGGTGCTTGACACAGGAAATCTAAAGCGAACGGTATTTCAAATGACAAGCAGGGGTCTGGGGGCAGCAGCCCCCAGAAGCTAGACGTTCTAAGTAGAATGAAACGTCGCCTCGCAATTATCCCTACCCTAAATTTAGCCGAAATTTCGAGGTGCCTGACACAGGAAATCTGAAACGAACTGTATTTCAAATGACAAGCACGGTTTGCTGGTGGCAGCCCCCAGAAGCCAGACGTTCTAAGAAGATGAAATTGTCGCCTCGTAATGATTCTTAACCGAACTTTAGCTGAAATTTCAAGGTGCTTGACACAGGAAATCTAAAGCGAAAAGTTTTCAAATGACGAGCAGGGGTCTGGGGGCAGCAGCCCCCAGAAGCCAGACGTTCTGAGTAGATGAAATTGTCGGCTCATAATGATTCCTACCCTAAATGTAGCCGAAATTTCACGGTGCCTGAAATGAACTGTATTTCAAATGACAAGCAGGGGTCTAGGGGCGGCAGCCCCAGAAGCCGGACGTTTTAAGTAGATGAAATTGCCGCCTCTTAAAGATTCCTACCCTACTGTAGCCGCCTCTTAAAGATTCCTACCCTACTGTTGCCGAAATTGTGCCTCGCACAGGAAATATTTAATGAACTGTTTTTTAAATGACAAGCAGGGGTCTGGGGGCGGCAGCCCCCAGAAGCCAGACGTTCTAAGTAGATGAAATTGTTGCCTCATAATAATTTTTGTAACCCTAACATTTGCTGATTTTCAAAGCGTCTGAAATATGAAATCTACAACAAAATGAATTTAGAATGACAAGCAAAGGTCTGGGGCGAAGCCTCCAAAAGGCCCATTTTCCAATTCAAGATTGGGATTGAGCAATCCCAATCTTGAAGTCCCACTTTTGCTTTAATCTTGAAGCCCCATTTTCCTATCCCAATCGTAAAGCCTCACTTTTCCTACCACAATTAAGCCCCTAATTGTCCTACCCCGATCCCAATCTTGAAGCCCCAATTTTCATACCCCAATGCAGTCCCAAATCTGAAGCCCCACTTTCTCTGCCTCAATCGCAATCTTGAAGCCCCACCTTACCTACCCCAGACCCAATCTAAAGGCCTCACAACTCCCAGGCTACCCCAGTCCCCAGTTTCAATATTAATGTCCCATCTGTCAAATATCCTACCAAAACTGAATAACTCCTTGAAAATCTCAAACTACAGACTTCCCTAGCTTTTTGCTTTGCGCGCTTCGTGCGCAAAGAGAGTCACTGACTGAAAATCCCCTATTTGGCCAAAATTTTTCCCCGTCAGCACTGCTGACGAGGCTAACCACTATTGGAAGGTAAGTAACTAGGAAACGTTACCACTTACCGTGTAACTAGGAAACGTTACCGTGTAACTAGGAAACGTTACCGTGTAACTAGGAAACGTTACTGTGTAACTAGGAAACGTTACCGTGTAACTAGGAAACGTTACCATGTAACTAGGAAACGTTACGGTGTTATACTCGGAAACGTTACGGTGTAACTAGGAAACGTTACGGTGTTACTCGGAAACGTTACGGTGTAACTCGTAAACTTTACGGTGTAACTCGAATGCGTTACCGTGTAACGCGGAAACGTTACCGTGTAACGCGGAAACGTTACCATGTAACGCGGAAACGTTACCGTGTAACTAGGAATCGTTACCATGTAACTAGGAATCGTTACCGTGTAACTAGGAAACGTTACCGCGTAACTAGGATTTAGGAAACGTTACCGTGTAACTAGGAAACGTTACCGTGTAACTAGGAAACGTTACTGTGTAACTCGTAAACGTTACGGTGTAACTCGAATACGTTACCGTGTATCGCGGAAACGTTACTATGTAACACAGAGACGTAACTGTGTAACGCGGAAACGTTACCGTGTAACGCGGAACCGTTACCATGTAACGCGGAAACGTTACCGTGTAACTAGGAATCGTTACCGTGTAACTAGGAATCGTTACCGTGTAACTAGGAAACGTTACCGTGTAACTAGGAAACGTTACGGTGTTACTCGGAAACGTTACCGTGTAACTCGTAAACGTTACTGTGTAACTCGAATACGTTACCGTGTAACGCGGAAACCTATGTAACACATAGACGTAACTGTGTAACGCGGAAACGTTACCGTGTAACGCGGAACCGTTACCATGTCACGCGGAACCGTTACCATGTAACGCGGCGGAAACGTTACCGTGTAACTAGGAAACGTTACGGTGTTACTCGGAAACGTTACGGTGTTACTCGGAAACGTTTCGGTGTTACTCGGAAACGTTACGGTGTTACTCGGAAACGTTTCGGTGTAACTCGGAAACGTTACGGTGTAACTCGTAAACGTTACGGTGTAACTCGTAAACGTTACGGTGTAACTCGAATACGTTACCGTGTAACGCGGAAACGTTACTATGTAAGACAGAGACGTAACTGTGTAACGCGGAAACGTTACCGTGTAACGCGGAAACTTTACCGTGTAACATGGAAACTTTACCATGTAACGCGGAAACGGTACCGTGTAATGTAAATCGGGAGTGTTACCGACTACCGTGTAACGCGGAAATGTTACGGTGTAACTCTGAAACGTTACCGTGAAACTCGGAAACGTTACCGTGTAACTCGGAAATGTTATGGTGTAACTCGGAAATGTTACCGTGTAACACAGAGATGTTACCGTGTAACGCAGAAACTTTACCGTGTAACACAGAGACGTTACCGTGTAACACGGAAACGTTAATAACGTGCAACTGGCAAACGTCACCGTTTGCCAGTTCACAGTTGCCGATCAGCGCCGAGCAGCGCTGATCAGCGGTGGATCGGCGCTGATCAGTGATCACCGCTGATCGGCGCCGATTGCAACGTGCGCCTCTGCTGCCTCATTCAAATTTGGCAACTAAATTCTGAGGTACTGCATTCTGCGAACTACAATTGGGTCCAAAACCTACACTGGTGTACAAACTTACAAAATATATGTAATATTTATGAGTATGCTCAATCAGCCTACATATTTTGGAGACCCCTAAATTAAATTCTCATTGAGTATTGAGTGTATGACTGTATGAGTCGCAACTCGCACCAATTTTGGATTGGATTATCATCGTTAGCTCCGATATCCTTCAGGTTATGTAGGTATATTATAATGAAAGTCCAGCTGATCTCATTTCAACCGGAATTTATCTTGTACCAGGCAGTTTCCTACTACCAGTACTTCGAGTCAAAAGTGAATGCCTAAATAATTTATCTTTCTTATTGATCTCGTTTAATAAGCTTAATAATAAGTCACAATTCCGAATTGGAAATTTTGTTGTATCCGTACTTCACGTAACTACGGTTTTTTAATAGTTTCCCTCTAACAACAATTTAGCAATTTGAATCGATCTGATATTTTCATCCAGGGCCAAAGTTCACACACCGCCAACGTTTCCTCTGATTTCAGGATAGGAAGGGTGTAAAATATGAAATATGAACTTATCATTATAATTCTCACAATCTCACATTCACTGAACGGAATCCGGTAGATTTATTAATTAGCTGCAGCCACAGCCTTGAAAATGACAGGCAAGAATTCATCTACATACTACTTCCGACAATGATATCAACGTCATCGTATCTGCCTATTTATTATCTCGTAATTTTACACCTTGCACCTTGTATGATTGTGCGGTATTTATTTAACCATAGCAGTGTGTGATTACAGTAGTGAGTAGAGTATTACAATTCCGTATAACTTCACTGCTTCACAGGAGGATGACTAATGACACAATATCGCTTGGTGAGATCAGTTTGAAGATAAACGCATGTGTTTCAGGTTTTAATTCTTTTCCTATGTTGCAGACGTTGATGATGCAATAGGGTTTGGACAGATCTAGGGAGATGTATGCAGCGTACATCACTGACTTTAATTTAGCTCTGCTATTAAGCTAAATTGATATGCCATTGAAACAACTGATATACAACTGATGTACTGAAGACACAAGTATTAACAATTCACTCTGAACTCTGAAGTATACGCATTTACTTCCCTATCAAATTAAGGAATATCTTGAAGTACATAAACAATTAACTGGTAACGAAATTTCATGTCCTTGCTATTCTCTAATCCACTGTATCGTAATTTTCATGAAACTGTGAAAGATGTTTCAATTCGAGCTCTCTCTCTCTCTCCCTGTCATGTGTAAAATGTAACCTACACGTTGTTTCAACATTATCTATATATTCTAATTAAATTCCAAACGATTCCTGAAGCGACAATTAACCATGATATGCGACGATTTTAATCTATAATTCGGATATTCTACGAAAATATCATATGCGATTATTTTATCTTATAGGCGGCAGATTTATTGCATCACCAGAGTAAGCGACAATTTATTACATGAGGCGACAAATTTGCTCAAGACTTGGACATAGTCAACTTATCCTGGAAGGCGATTATTTCCTGTGACATGCGACAAATTATGATAATCCTGTACTACTTAGGCGACAAAAAATAGATTATAGGCGACAAAGTTACAACTAAGTGGTCGCCTACTTAGGAAATTGTCGCAAACATTGTAAATGTTGGCGACAATTTTCAGGAGGAGGCGACAACTGATTCCACTGAGGCGATATCAATGCTCTATATGGCGATGTCGCATTCTGGGTGGGGGCTTATAAGGTTAATGAAGGTTTACAGTAGACAACCTCAGTTGCAATGATTCATCCTTCTCCAGGTTTAAGAACACAGTGCCGCTTCCTGACACTCTGAACTCCGTGTGTAAAGTTTCTGATATCCCGCTACCTGACTCCCTATCTCCTCCCTCCCCCTCTTCCTCCTCCACTACTCTTCCTGGTGAGATGGTGTCACGTGACTCTACTGTTTGAACGCAAGGAAATATTCTATTATCTTGCACTTTCTGTCAAATTTATATGCTCCAAGGCTTGTGCATTAAGAGTTTTGGGTGGCGGTGTTTGCAGGACAGCCTGCATTGTCATGGATCAGAATTTACCAAATTTTCCTTCAAATTTTAGTTTTTGTAAAATGATATCAAGCCTCCAAAGTACATTCTATCAAGAACTACTATGTCACAAAGTTTCCTCAAGGGAATAAAGTGCTACACGGCAATCTAAACGTCGATGTTCCATTGAATTCTTGAATTTAGACTAAATCTCTGTTAGTCATTGATTTATTATTCAACATTCAAATCTTTGAATGTATTTTGGAAATTTTTTGCTCTACATTGACAACTGTTGCATCTTATGACTTAAGTCTACTAAAGTACAAAACGCTAAGATATTCTAACCATTTCCCGCTTCCACTTCCTGGTTTGGTGCCTCGTAACTTGGTACGGAAGTGGGCAGCCCAGCTAGTGGTGTGTATCAGTTCACTACACAAGCAGGGTCTAGTGTACGCTGACCTGCACCCAAACAACGTCATTATAGACGACTTCTCTAACGTGTGTCTTACTTACATAACGCAGGTTAGTGAAATGAGAAACAAGTAGCTCACATACAGGTACCCTGAACAAAGGTCTGTAAGGTAGCTAGAACACAGGTTGCTAGAACACAGGTAGCTAGAACATTAAACATAGGTAACTATGCAACACTGTCTAGAGTAGAGTTCAGAGCAGATATGCCCAACTAGAACGCAGGCAACTAGAACAGTAGAACACTGTCAGACTAGAGTAGAGTTCAGATCACAGAACAACTAGAACACAGAAAGTGTAATACTAACAAACATATAACTGGAGCTGTAGTAGTATTGAGCTTCGTATTGACCTTTTAATTCGGTTGCTGGTATCATATTAAATCAAATGCAACTTGTAAGCTCAACCAGCAAACTTCGTGGTCCATTCGGGTTCATGATGAAATAGAATAATCCCATAAAGGAATAAACAAGAAGTTGCTTGTATCTCACACACCAGAGCTGACTGCAACAGGTTCCCGCATATTAAAGTCTAGAATATGGTGCGAGCTGATGCCTTATCATTCATCATGCGCATAAATTATTCGTAAGAAATACATGCTTTTAAACGTTACGGGTTCGTGACGTATGTATAAATTAAAAGTTGTAATATCGTTATGATGCCTTATCTTTTAATTTGAAAACTTTGCAAAACTTGCAAAATCATGATTTGATACAATATTGGAATTGTAACTATGAGAATATAAATCCACAATTGAGAATATGCATATTGTATATTCATCGCATAGCAGTGTGTCAGTGTATTCAACCTCCCTAGAGGCGCCCCCACTCGAAAGAGCATTACACTATTACACCAGGTTGGGGCTGCTGCCTGCTAGTTATGATAGTAGTGCATCCCATCCAGGCGGGTCTCAGTGAACCCTCTCCAGTGGAGGTTTCCACCACTTCCATTGCTCGCGTGGTAAGGTGTGTTTGGACTGTGGATATTGGTTTAAAGCATTGCTAGCGTGGCGGGGTCGGTAGATATTGCACTAAAAATATTGTACCATGACAACAAATCTCGATTTGCGGTTGGACCAGTTTTTGCAATATCCTTATCTTAAAAGGGCACCGTCCACACATACAGCCGTAAATGGTATTGAGTAATCAGTAAGTTCGTGACCGGTTAATCTTGTTTGCTTATCAAAGAATGGTCTTATTGCTTCAATCAAGGTATCTCGTTTTATCTTACCGGAATTAGACAATTTTATTTCTGGAGAGTCAAGGGCTTAGAAGTTTAGATCAAGAAAACACGTGCTTCATTATACGTGAGTGTAACGTCATCAGAGCATTTTTCTGCTGATTGTTACCGTTCTATATTGAACTCGGATTTTTATCAAAAGAGCTCTAGGTTGATATAGGTGATGTTTCAAAAATGCTCTGACTTTTAGAACTGATAAGATTTATGCCAAGTAAGAAATTCTTCTTTTCGAAGCACCTAGACATGATATAATTTGCTGCCTGCTGAAAATGTTATATGAAACTGGAACCCTTAAATTAAATGACTTTATGAATATTTTATTCAGAATACAGTATTAAATTTAGTTATCACAAAAAATAAGAATACTTTTTCCGTTTATGTTCTACGAAGGGGGGGGGGGTGTCACTGTCCCAATTGTCCCAAACTCAAGAAAAAGTGGATTGGGACAGGGACAAATGGGACATTTGGGACAATTGGGACAAATGGGACAGAGAAAATGGAGCAAATGGGACTCAAGAAGTGAATTCGGACTGGGACAATTGGGACAATTGGGACAAATGGGACAATTGGGACAGAGAAAATGGAACGAATGCTACTCAAAAAAGTGAATACGGACTGGGACATTTGGGACAAGTGGGACATTTGGGACAATTGGGACAAAAGTGACAGAGACAACTGGAGCTCAGATGATTGTGTTTTTGAGTGGCAGTTGTGTTTTTGTCTCACAGCTTGTTACATAGCGGCACACAACCGAAACTTGTACTTATTAGCATAGAAGTATGAATATAACTTTTATTTCAATGATAGAAATACATTGATCAATGTAAAAATGATTAATGACTGATTTTACCAACTTTTTGTTTGTCCCAAATGTCCCAGTTGTCCCAGTTGTCCCAATTGTCCCAATTGTCCCAAAAACCAGTCCCAAACTCAAAAAAAAAGTAAATTGGGACAGGGACAATTGGGACAGTGACACTCCCCCCTACGAAGTGTGATTTATTGAATTTCTAGTCACGGGCGAGGCAAAGCTTCTCACATACATTGTACAAGCCTTGAAATTACATGTCTTTTAATATCACATACCTTCGTATGCAATAAAACACTTAAACTTAATGAGAATGTGACATGCTGGCAGCAGAGAGTGAAATGGTGCTACCATGACTGTGAAACATGTGATTTATCACTGACGGAAGCTTTTAGATGTTTTTTAATCAGAGAGGGAGACCTGACAAGCGGTTATCCATCCATTTTTTCTTGACAAGCTCTGAGTTCAGGCTTGTTACAGGCTTGCGACAGCTTTGAGACAGGTTGAGGATACATTATTTACAGGTTTTCGACAGGTTTAATGTTTAGCTAGGCTGGATATGACGGGAACCGCTTGTAAACGAACTTGCGGCGTACATATATCACAGTAATGTGGTAACCGAAATTCCGAAAAATATGTCCCACTTACCAAGTACCGCTTTTCTGGAGGCAATGAAGCGATAAGTTTCGATTAAATTGTGCAAAGCCAAGCCTACTGCTCTGAATATCCCAGGTTTTAAATGATTTTAAATGGTTTTGAATGACATTGCACACCCATTCAGTTTAAACAGAGACTTTTAAGTGATAATTCTATTTCAGTTACCCGGTCTACACCACAGAGTGTCGCATAAAGCAGTGTCAGATATGTTCGTTGCACCCGAAGTATTAACTGGTTAGTCATCATAGATTTTATTGAGAAGCTTAGAGAATCGTTTTACCGTAACAGCATAATTGAGATACTACTACCGTCAATCACAAATTTCTTTCTTTAAAATTTAAGAAATAGGTGTAATTTCACGCCCTGTTCAGGTCTACACAGAGTTACACCAGCGGCCGACTGGTGGAGTCTGGGTGCTCTTCTCTTCTACTTGATGTCAGGACACAAGCTCTCCTACTTCTACCCTTATCAAGCAATCAGGTGAACTTTCAGCAAAACAAATAACAATAATTTAACGGTTTACCTTTCCGCCAAAGTGGCAATTTTCGGCAAAATTTGGTGTGTTTGCGTGGGCTGCGAGAACAATTTCGCTGTTTTATAGTGCGCGCTTTCTCCAAGTTTGCCGGGCCGCGCGCAATTTATTTCACTTGCTAGCTGTAACTGTGAATAGAACTCGGTACTTCGCAGGCAGTGCAGTGACGCAGTATGAAAACAATTCGTTATTCAATCAATTGATCTAATATTCAAGTGTTAATAGATAAATTTAATAAAAACAAAAACATTTGACGTACTCTTATTACGCTCATTTACGTCACGTATAACTATCATGTTATCAATGATCTTATTCTTGTTCAGGACAGCAGATATCAGGATTCCGAGCGAGGAGCAGTCAGGCGGTAGCTCACTAGTTTCAGGTATGAAGACAATTTCAAGCAAATTCTAGGGCAACTGTTGGTCTAAGTTTCTAGTCTAAAGCTCCTCGAATTAATATTGTCACCTACTTACAGTTTTTTTACGGGTGTCTATTAGATATTTCGTTTGTCAGGCTATAAACGTTGGGCCAGATTCTTCTGAAAGAACGCTAAAGCCTTAATTCGTGTTAATTTATGCTATTCAGTATATCTACGTTAATGCATGAGGATATGGGTCATTTTACGGCGTTTAGTTCAACATACCATGTCGAATTTTAGCAAATTCTTGTTTAGAAAATATCTGAGGGCGGAATTTTGGGGCCAGTTTTTACTCAACATCTTATGTACGACAAACAAAACGTTTCATTGAGCAAAATCCGATGCTCTTCCGTTAATTCAGCATACGGCATGTGTAATCCATGGGGTGTTTCCAGGGCTCCTCAAGTACCAGGCTGTGGAACGTCTTGGGGGAGGAGTGATGGGATCCGAGGAGATCCGATCACACCACTACTTCTCGTCCGTGAAGTGGGAGGTCCTGGAGAAACAGGTCACACCCACGGTGTGATCTGCTGAGAAGCGAGTCTCATATGTGTGACGAGATCTAGATTTCTTCTTTGTGGAGTTAAACTTTATAGCCTATAATGGACAAGTGGCAGATATGTTGATTTTATATTGTACGGTGTTAGCCTTCCAGGACCATATATATGTATTTCTAGACGATAGATCCTCATCCAACCTTCGAGGGAAAATATCATTGCCCGATCTGATGGGAGTGATTAATATAATCTGATATATGAAACCGAACTAAATCAATCTTATGTGTACAGATTAAAGACGTAAACTGTGATTGCATTAGCAGCTGATGAGTTTTTGCTTAGATTTTCTAAATGTCTTAGTCTTAGAGCTGAAATGATAATTGTTTGTTATGGTTAGCAGAATTATTTTTAGCGTCGTCACCCCATAATCACGTTGATCAGCTTTAAATCACATATGAATCTAAATACGAGGTCAGAAATTGTTCTGTCACAGTTCACAACTAATTGATCTATGAAGTCTCACAATTTCGGCAAAGGCGATCACGAGATCGAATTAAGTCATAACATACGAGATCGAACTTTGTTTTCCATACCATCTTAAGCAGTAGTTTTAGAATCCAGCATCCCAGTTTTCTGTGGAATGGCAATCGATTAAAATCATTTATACATCCATACTGAATCCATATAATTGTCGGCTTACTTCCAATTCATTCTATCATTTTCATTCGTATTCCGTCGCTGAAAGCTGATTAAAGTATTAACGTTTGCTCAATGCATGAATGATCTGTTTCTTTTGATAAGTTGTAAGTAACATTTAGGAGGTCTATATTTCGGAATATTGATGCAAAAAGGGCGATATGTATTGCTCATCAGATAATTTATTCCATAGCCACTTGCTCAGAACTACTTGTAGGTTTGAGCATATCAATTTTAATCCATTTGTACCGGCGTCTCTGTTGATTTTTAAAACATTGTATTTCATACTCATAATTTTATTCCCCCGCTAGCTCCTTGTTTGACTTGTCGGTCATTTATCAACGATAAGGAATATGGATCATGGATTGTATCACTTTTCGGAACCAAAATTCTCAATACAATTCCTCATCCAATAATTCTTTCTCTTCTAATAATTGTCGCTTGGAAAAATATTTTTGGGATTTTAAATTATTTTTCGGGTCTCTAAAAGTAAAAAGAATGTGGTGTATGCTGCTGGCATATTCTGAATTAACTCCAGGAATTCGAACCATCTGAACGTAAATAACAGAGCGAGGTAGCATCGAATTTTAAACTTTATCATTTGCCATAATATTCTATTGACCAGGAAATACTTAAGCCACACAACTTAATTAGCAGTTGGAACTACTTTCGTTTATGTAAGCTAGGATTCCTGACATAATTTATTGTGCATGCGTCTTGCTTCTACTCGTTTTAACTTTAACTTTTTTAAACCACCAGAACGCTGAGAATATTCTATTTATAGCTTTTAGAATTAAAGTTTAGCATGCATTTTTTGTGCAATAATTCCTCCGACCTCAGACTGACAAACTTACCGCCAAGTGGGGGAATGACGAAAGCAACTTTTGAGTCGTATCCCATGATCCTATCACTTAAATCATATTTCATTAAATTGTAACAAGTGCTTGATAATCGGTGGTGATTATTTACATATTTAAACCAATCACAATCGTCTTTGCCTCAACACGTCATATCAACGTCATGTTATGCATTAGATGGCAAATTCCTTGACGCATACCTACCGTTTGGAAAATGTGACTTACGTTTTTGTTTGTTAACAGTTTTGCCTGATTTCCTTTGCAATCAGTTTCGTGTTCCAAGTTTCCAGTATCTTTGTCCAGAACGTAGCCCAATAACCCATATGTGGACACAGGCATCGATCGATGAAGGCGTTGATAAAGACGCGCAATTAACGTCTCATAGAATTTGTCTCAAAATGAGCAGGACAATTTCCAGAGCAAATATAATCCATGAGTAGAATTATAATCGCTCTAGTACATACTAGTTTATGATATCAAAGTCAATTCGCGACACTCGGGTGAAATAATATTGGAAGTGGTACTTTGTAGCATGTGGATCCCACATCTTGTATCAGACGAATGATGTGTACGGTTGAGAGTGACGTCATTAACAGGCTTTATCACTGCGAACTGTCGACATCACAGGGCCACTTTTTTCCGTATATATGTTTGAGTGCCATCATGTAAAACCTATAGCATATGTTCGGAAGGTATGGATTGTTGACAGAATGCAAGACATCACCGATCTGTCTGCCGGTAGAACTCTAGTAGGGCTTCTCAAATATATATTTTCGTGCGTTTGTTCGTCCGTATGTGCGTGTGTGTGCTTTATTCTTAATCAGAATCTTTTAACCGACTCTGTAGATTTTTTTACGTTTTTTATTGGAATATGTTATATATGTTCGTGACAAAATATGCATCACAAATGTAAAATATTTATTCGGTTTTTCATGTTTTGTGATCGTTGGTGCGATTGTTGAGCAGTTTTTAGGTGTGGTCCTATTAAACCAGTCGCACCGCGATGATTCTTGACACGTTTACGGTATTTGTTGTGCGGTATACCTGCTTTTTAAATCGGTGTCGGCTCAGCTTTGTCTGTTCAAGGACTGTTCTGTACTATATGTATAGTGATTTTAAATGGAGACGGACATGCTTGTACATTATGTTCGAGGTGTTTGGGGTGTCCGCTTCGATGGGAAGTCCTTTGCATTTGAGCGGTACGAGTCAGATTTGATGATTTAAAATGCTGAGTTTGCTCGTTGGTTTATTGCTGATGTCTTGGCTGATGTTTCTTAGTTCCGTGGAACATTCTTGTGTGTATATAGATTCATCAAACGAAAAATCGCACTCACAGAAAGGCGCTATGTGTAAATAATCATTAAAATTTTCCTTCCTTGAATTCTTTTTATCGCACATCCTTTGTCTTATATGTTTGCGTTTCGCATGTCCTTTAAATAGCAGTAGATCGAGATTTGAGTATAATACCCCTGCTGTTCAACTTCATCATAATATAATGATCGATTTTAGTAATAGTAAGAATTTACAGTCGTTTAAGCTGAACTATTTACGTTTGACGCCTTGTTTTTGATTACAGCAGCATGAAGGTTGTCTAGACTACAAACAATAAAATTAGCCCTGCAGACTCTGCTTTGTGACTTGTGAACGTTCCCATGGCAGCTCAACTAAATCCTACTAAATCCTACTGAAGTAGAAGTAGACTTGGGATTTATGGAAGCCGTATGTGCTGCTTAACCACGCACTAATAATAGAGCCAAATAGCTCGGGAAATGTGGTAGTTCGGTCAGAACACGTAGATTTTACTTTTAGGTCAGAGCCCATCCCCAATAGATTTAATTCGTTTTCAAGTTCATTGCTGTTATGAACAATGAATTATTAATGGTTTATTGTGAGTAAGAGACTCATGTTCATTTGAGTTTTCAGTTTCTAAATAAAAATATGTCCCAAACTGTATACTTATTCGTGGTTTGTGGAATCAACTTCGAAGAGTTTCTCTTGGTTACTCGGTGAACAGATTATCATTCCTTTCAAATTCCACTTCTGATTTTGAAAGTCAATCCTAGGTAGGTACATGATTGTCAGCATTATCTGAATTCCAAGCAGATCTTCAAATATTTCTCGAAATTGAAATATGGCACGAAATAACTCTCTAGTAGTAGTAAAACACTTGAGGGTATACTATTCAGTAAGGTCATCGTTCGGTACTACCTTTTTGGTATTTGGTTCAATTATTTAATGCGATATCAAAGCCTAATGATACGTTTGAAAACCCGTATTTTGTAATTGTATCCCGTTGTTTCATAGACCGTGATCAGTTGTTTTTCTTGCTGATGATCTCTCTTCTGCAAAATAATCATTAGAAGATTAGAGAAGGGGATGATTCCAAAAATAAGCTCATTTTCCTTCCCTTTCTTAGGATGTTATGTGCTGTTTAATGGTGCCCCCTCCGCCCCCATGATTACCAAATACCAGTCGTTTAATAGTAATAATGACTTGGTACCTACCAATATAATCATCCCATATCGTTTATGATCATGCAGATCACCAAATATTTATACAAAATTTTTGTACTCGTTGTTCGATTACGAATGTTTTCACATTTTCGAGAGAATCGCGGCATGAGTACAAAATTATTTGAAATACCGCCGAAAGGCAGCTCATTTGTAGTGCAACTCTTCCTCGTTTTTGTCTCTGGAATCTGGACAATATACATGATATTTATACTTTTTAATGCAATATATTTCGCGTTCTTGTTCTGTAAATTCTGAAGTTGTTTACTTTTGTAGTTCACTTTTGTACAAGTGGCCTGGCAAAAAAACTTGCTTTGACAATTGAGTTAGTTCTTCATCATTACTTTATGATGTTCTAACTGCTTAGCCTTTCGATCAATTCGCTGAAATTGAAAATTTCATATATAAAATGCGTCATTTTTCGAAAAATAATTGTTGAATTCTATTCGTCGTCGGGCTAGACCGTACTAAGCGGTTGCGAAGAAGCCGTTCAAATGTAGATGTCTCACAATTTTATGCGCATACATCAACTAATGATTCAACAGCATACACGATATTCCCATAGTAAAATAGTGCACTGTATCAACGATATTCATTTCTCCGTTTTTATAGCCGTGATTGCCACGCCGTCAACGATTGAAATAAATAATAATATGGTTTCCTGAGAGCTGCTAATTTGTTGTTTCAAAAAAACCCTACATTTCTATAACCATAACTTTTGCATTGAGTCATCATATATTGCTCAATGATTCATGACCAAACCGTAATAATCCTATTTATAATCCGTTCCGATATTTTAAAAACTTGCACTTCATGTGTAGTTATAAATTTGCTCCCCAGAAAAATAATCCGAGGTCTAATTTTGCGCGATCAATAAATTGAGCCTGTTTTGCCAATATTTATTGAACCCTTTAAATCAATGCAAGTGTTATTCGACTGATGCCACACTGATCAACTAATCGTCCATGATTATAAGAAAAACCCATGACCCAAACCTACAACCACTTCATGATTCATAAAACACTTTCTGAAATAATCGAATTTTCAATTAACTTCGTATATATTTTGCCATTTAATTACATCTAAAGTCAAGGAAAAGGAGAGAAATAGTTTAATAGGACTCTATCCCTTCTATCATACAAAGCTCCATGATTTCTGTACTTTGTCCATCATAAGGGTAGCACCAAGTACCTAACGACCTGGGACCTACTCATTTACAACGCTCGTTTGATGGACGATACAAGAGAGAGTGGTGACATGATTATCATGATTTTGCATGGCAAATTAATGACACAAAATCGCGTATTTTTGGCGTACGACCTGTAGCTCTGCCGACCATGCCTTACTTTCGACAGAGCGCGGCGTGGTACAAATGATTAAAAGCCTTACATATCATTGCGCAGAACTCATGACAGCTGCACTTGCATTAGTCGCAGGACATGTTTCACGGAAATGAGAACCATTCTGAAATTTCCGAGTCGAGCGGCACCATGTACCTGTCTGTTACGTGTGGAAATGTCAGAAGCGTTCTCGTAAAGTTTCGAATCGGGCCGGACTTCGTTTAAATTGATATTTGTTTAAATTAATCGCTTTTTCTTCAAACAACTAAAAGCAATTGATTTCCGAAAAATAAACTTAAAGTTAGTAATTAATTGGTATAGCTTTGTGCATGACTCATTAAATACCTCAATAATTGATCTACAAGGCACAAGCCTATTGAACATGGGAAATCAATTCGGTGCTATGTCTAGATCACTTATAATATTGAGATCACAGTTCATATTGTTCATGAACTTGATTATGAACCCCTCATGCAATAATAATGATGATAATAATAATATGTTCACAAAGATTCTCATATTTATACAACCTATTACAGTCAAATATAAATCATTTTAGGCATGCCGTTCCTATGTTTTCCTATGTTTTGAGCTCTTTTCCCCCAACTTCCAGTGTACGTGTATTCCATGCACGGTACAGGAATTATTTTTTAATTATAGCACACCTATACTTGATAAAATAGACTATTTTGTCTAATAAAAAGTAACTATTTTTTATATTTTCTTTTATCCACTTTATAATATTATATTTTCATAACCTCTTTTTTATATTTATAATCCTTTTATCCTCTCTTTATTCATGTGATATGTAGGCTGCGATGCAGTGCTGTAGTAGACTCTCCGAGGCCGAGCTTTATTAATGATAAAAAGCTTGAATATAATATTTCATTGCTAAGTAAGAATTGTATCTCTCACTTTGAATAACATTCTCTCTTTTGTTCCTTTCTTCAGCTATTTGTCTCAAAGATCTTCGAAACTATCTCAGCATAATCTCGTGTACTTATAATTTTCTAAAGATAGGCTACTCATTTTCTGTCCAGATCGCAGTGGTCTATCTTCATACAGATATTAAAATAGCTCCGTGCACTATTAATAATAACAGCTAAATTAGTTCTCTCTTTCTTTCTCCCGGGCACGTACACTGATCCACCACCGATCTACCTCCTCTCTTCTCTCCTCGTTTTATATGTGAGCAGCTGCAGCTGATCATCATCTCGATAGATTGGTATATATCCACCCTCCCACCGGCAGTAGCTTCCCCTGAAGTGACGTCACTATCAGGGGCTAACCAGGGGGAGTTGGTGACGTGTTAACCGCCTACCCGTCGACTAACACTTGTCAATATCATGATGGGCAATACAGCAGAGCAACTGCACACTGTTCTGTATTTCCTTTCTTTATTATTATTCCTACCGTGCTCAAATTACTCCTCGTCTCCTGTCCTATTCCTCCTGATATGTTGGTCACAGATCACGGTAGCTGTTTGTCTGTTGACTTGATCGGTTATGTCCGAGTGTGCATGTTTGGCCTACGTGTCTTTGGCCTACGTGTCTGCCATCTTCTTTGATTGGGTATAGTAGGTGTGATTGTGCAAGTGTTAGATTTTTGATATTTTGGGTTGTGTTGGTTTTTAAGTGGGTAAGTGTTGATTTTGCCCGTGTATGTCTTTTTGATTGTGTACATATGTGCGTATGATGTCTGTTTGAGCTTCCCCGGGTGTATGTTTAAATGTTTGATTGTGTATTTGTACGTCTATTTGAGTTTGCCCGCGTTTGACGATTGTGTATGATATGTTGCACTGTGTGCAAACTTGATTATTTCCGATATCTATCACACGATGTCTCCTGTTTTTAGAACCGTTTCCAGTGTGACTGCCACCTCCAATCAGCTGCTGCCGATACCAGACGGTATATGTCGGTGTGGCTGGCCGTACCAGTCGCCAGATGGCAAATAGTCCACTCACAGCCACGCGTTATCTCCTCTCCAGACATGCAAGATGGGTTGTGTCGGATTCCAGTGGTTGAGAGTGACGTCATTATCATGGTTTAGAGTGGCAAGTTGTCGACTTCCTCCTGCCTATTCGTACCTCGCAGCATATACATGTTGTTACTTAAATTACATGATTAACAGTAATCGGCCTTAATCGCTCTTCTGATGTGATTGCCTCTAGGAAATCTACTAATAAACGCGCGAAAGAGAAATAGGCGGTTGAGATAACATCGTGATATCAGCAAGAAGTGGCATGTTGAACAAGTTGAATCGCCTATATCGTGTGAGCGGGAATATATTGAAATAATTGGTGTACTCTGCAATCATGATAATCAAGGGTGAAGGCTGTAGGACGTTGCCGATGTAGGTTCCGGAGAAAAAGATGAATCGTTTTTATAATTTGTCAGTTGTTGTCAGTTGGTTAATATATAACTTTAATATAATTAAATATTACTTATCAATATGAGCTGTGACTAGTGCGTGAGCGAATGTTGACGGATTTAGGATCGAAATAAATTTATTGTCTGTTTATAATGCTTAAGTTTCCTTTCTGCAGCCAGTATTTGGTAATATTTCTTTTTGGAATTACATTTTCTTACACCATGGAATTTGGTCTTTCTAAATTCTGAAATATGGCAGGAAGAAGTATTGCTATTTAGTACTGGGGATCTAGGTGGACTCAGACCAGCTGAAGATTCGTGATCAGCGTGGCTTTGATCTATTCAATATATTGACTCATCAGCGATATTAGACTTTACTCTTCTCTGTCATTCGTCATTCGTGTCTAGAAATAGCCTAAGTAATCCGTGGAATCGATCGTAAATTTGTCGTATCTTTTCCTGACTCCCGTATGTTATTAAACCTCCAGTTACGACTCACTGTGTAAGTATCCTTTGGGGTACTATTGACCTTTAGCTTATAGCTTCCTCGGTAATATAATAGAATGGGAACTTGATCGGGGCAGGGCCGCCTTATATATTTAGACTATAAGTATCCTACTTCGACGGAAAGAAGCTGATGCTGTAATACTGCAATATCGGCGCAGTAATCTGTATCAGCTTACCCATAGCCCCCTGACATTGACCAATCAGCGCGCAAGTTTGCCGTACACGCGCGCACTGATTGGTCATTCAAAACGATTCCGAGAAGCTATGGGTAAGCTAGTACATCACCAACATAATAAAACCTGGCAGATTGTGCTACTTTGGTGACCACGTAATGATGATCACTGCCACTCAGTCACTCGACCTTCAAAAGTCAGGTAGTTTCGTAAATCCTCTCATGGAGCTGGAATGTGACGTGACCCAAAAGGTTATAATTGGTAATTGACGTCGTCATTCGTCACAGACCTGTTAAACTACCCCATACTACTAAACTATGAGATAATACCTACTCAAAACACAGGCTACATCCGACTTAGTGCTGAAAGCTCGGACTCACTGATCCTGTGTCAGTCGCGCGTTTTTGGGAGAATAAGCGTGAATTGTGACGTCATTTTATGCATTAATATAGTGAAAATGTGACGTTTCACTGGCTACTTTAGTTTGTGGCTTTCTGGATACGAGAATACTGAGAATTTATATTACGTTTTTACAAGGTCAATGATGTGTTATCATTCCATTTTTAAATATCACTTTTGATAGGTTGCGTTTGATATTGTTGCAACTCTGTCGCGCAAATTCAGAAATTTTACAGTTGAATTCTGTTTTCAGTTATCACAAAACCTAGTTGCTGATTTATGGCGGATACATTTAACATGTTATATAGAGTCCAGTGTAATTGATGAAAAACGTTGAGCTATGATAATGATGTCATAAGTCATTTCACCCTTCACCAACTTGGGAGCTGTATTTAACATGTTTTAAACATTAAGATACACCTCTTATCTCTTTTTGAATACCTCCGAATACCCCGTTATTATCTGTTTAAGTTAAGTGGCCCCGCATATCCTATCATGTAAAAAGTTTGAGTAGATGAATCAACTCGTTATCAAGCTTTTTCTTTGATATCTAAAGCAAAATCAACTCTACATTGGTCTAATTTAAGAGGTGCAATATATACGCTACGAAATGTCACCCATTTCAATATAATGAGCCATGAAAATGAGATCGCTCTCAAATCTCTACTATTCAGCTGCATCCAATATTTAACTGGCATGAACTGCTCAAATCAGACATTTCGTAGTACTTTCCAATGTTTAAATCTGTATCCTATAGATGAGTTATGTTTGTAGTCACCTAAATGAATAGCGACCCCTTTTTCGTTTATAAGGCATTGTTAAGAGTCTAAGAATTGCCTAAATGATGTAGGTTTAGGTTTGATATTATCCAGTAGGTATCCCATATAGTTTATCTCCGTGATTTTCATTCTTCATTGTAGAATATTCTGATAGTGTCCTTCCTTAATAAACGTAAAACTATTTAGTGGTGCTTAATCTTATAACATTAAAATTTGGATGTAACATAAAAAACCAACAAATACTCTGCAGACGAAACTGAATCACGGAAAATATTTAGTCCATATTCTCTCCGACATGACCTGCCATGACCTCATTATCTCTTAATTGGTATAATTGGTGCCAACCGTACTATGTACGTTCGCCCATCTTCCACTTGCACTCTTTACAGCTGTCTTCAGAATTTGAATTGCTTCTAAATACTTAGGAACGCATATCATCCCATTTACATGCAGTGGTGCAAATCCCGGGGGGGATGGGGGGGATTTATCCCCCCCAAAAATTGAAGCCCATCCCCCCCAAAAATTTCAAATTTCATCCAAAATTTCACAAAATATTTTTCAATAGCCGAAATCCCTCATCATGTTATTTTCAAGATCAGAAAGTTATTATTGGATGTAATTCCCACTACACTGCGGTCTTTAACGCAATTTCTCGGGTGTTTATGTAAGTTCTTCATAGCATTACATGAAATGATATTCTGTTCTAATTGAGCTCACACAACCTCCGTTACAAAATACAAACCCACATCAGTGATCAAAGGCAACCATTGCAGATCATTATCCCCCCATGTTTCTTGATATTGTTTATGTACAGCGGTGTCTATTGGTGGTATAATGGCAATCAGATATATTGAGTGACGATCCCATCTTGTTAATTCATCAATTTAACATGTCGTCTCAGACGTTTCAAGTTGCAAGGTGCCTAATTATCTACAGTAGTAGAGTTTATAGGTGCTGGGTGTCGGGTGAAAGTGGCTTGAATAAACAATCAAATTCACTCAGACTACAGCTATTCTGTACTGTAGTTCGTAGATAAAAATACTGTTTTGCTAAACATCTTTACTTGAAACAGAATAACATCTTTGCGACATTTTGATGTAAATTTAAATTTTTGCTACCGTTTGTCATTGTGCTTATGCCTTATTGCATGTGTATTGTACTCTTTTTGGATAGTAAATTCTGTGGCCCATGGCCCATGGGCCGTGGGGTCTGCAACGCTTTCTTAAATTTCATAGTCATGCCCACTGAATCTGATTTTGACTAATTAGGCACTCGACATTACTTTTTATAACAGTACAGGTAGGGCAGTCTACTTTCTGACATTTATTCACAACTCTACCAAATAATATTGTGCCCAAGGGTAACCTATGTAGCGACTAAATGAGAATTGAGACATTTAAGTGTGTACACTGTCATTTGTGACTGCCAATAAAGCAATAATTAGGAGTCGATTCACATCATCAATGTAGCAAAGTCAACTGCCTATCTTTTGTGGTTAGTGATTACCTAATAGTTAGCTCCTACCTACTTACCTAGCCCCATTCTTCCAATTGTTTTACCTTTCGTCTGAGTTAATTGAAGTAATCATCCTTGACACATTAGAATCTGACATGATAGCCGATTCATAACTTTCCCCAGTATTTCTTAGAGCTAAGATCAATTATCGTATGATTGTTGAATTTTAATTTGGGACAGTGTGATTTGCAACTGTACCGTTTGCTTTTTGGTGATTTTGATGATAATTCATATAAGTACATTTGAAATTAGCACTGCTAATTTCAAATGCCCTTGCCCCTTGGTGCCTGCAGCCTGTGTTTTTTAATAAGAGTAACCTTTCTTTTTTATTTTTAGATCTTCTCATCAAACATAATTCAGCCGGACATTATAATATGGGGACTGGGGTTAGAAAAATTATGTATGCTTGGGTGAAATTGAAACTTAGGATAATTTTTGGTGAGTTTTCATATGAAATCTCTCGTTGATTCTGCTAATGAGTTAAATTACAAGATAAGCTTGTAATTATAATGCAAGAAGTACTTCTAATTGAGTATAATGTGTGTCAGACCGCAAATATAGGCCAAAATTTTGATGAAATGGTCGCAGACATGAGCCAGAAACTAATTTTTTCTTTAATTAAGTAATCTAATTAAGTAATTAGCGACAATTTTGATCATCCCCTCCAATTTTCAAAAATGCCAAAAATTAGCCTTAAAAGTCGAATCATCCCCTCCAATGAAAAATACGGATTTGCACCACTGTTTACATGGCATTATAAGTACATGTCTCGTCTCCCTTCCATTCCTTCCATATTTCCCTTTAATTTTTAACGTTTCTGCTTTTCGTTTCCTTCAAGTAGGTATGTAATGCAGTATTGTATGTTGTCTTGGATAAACATACGAAAGATTCCTTTTATACGTATGGCCACAGTTTGCTACTGTTTCTACTCTATTAGTCTATTAACGGAAGATGACGGTTCGTTTTTCTAGCAATAGGCATCTATTTTTTAATTTTTTGCCGAACCTATCATTTGTCACTTCTTTTCAATGCAATGAGTGGTCATCTTCACGGTCTATTCAATTTTTCACTGGTCGGAGCTCTATATTCTGATTCATTTCTCAAGAACCGATGTTTAATCTTTTCCGTAATAAATTAAAAGTACCTGTAACTGAATAACTTGTCATGGGTTGTTAATTCAATAGTTAGTTTTTCTGGTATGTTCGGGAAAATTCTGTATTTTCCCGAAAGTGAAATCACGAAAACCCTCGATTCGCAGATGGAAGTTAAAAGTGGTGTTCCGCGTTATTTTCATCTTTTATCCTTTGAAGTTGCGAATTGCCATGCAGGACTGTGTATTTCTGCGCGCAGCGCGCAGTGTTTTACATTTCAAAATTTTAAGATTTGTTTTAAGGTTAAGATTTTAGGTTACGTTTTAGGCTAATTCGAACCTGGTTGCAGGTCGTACGGATAGATATATTAGTAAATTGTATACTCCACATATTAATTATACAAAGGTATAATGAGGTGAATCTGTCGACAGAGCAGAGTAATTGTATACCCATTGTTTCTACATTCCGCTTTTCATTTTATATAAATACAAGCAGAAAATTCAATTTATCCCCCGCTACACATTATATATTAAAAGTGTATACTGTGATGAAACTGTTGATTTATAATTTCCGGTGATTTGTTCCCAACATTTTTCCTGGTTATAATCATTATTATCACTATTTTATGTGAATGTTAGCCATTTTATCGCTGTAATTGCCGATATATAAACATTAATAATCAATATTTGCTATTATATGACTGTAAAATTAAAGTGCAGTATTTTCTTCGATTAGTCTCTCTCCTTGCAACTGCAGATTTGGTATTTATATTTCTGTATTTCGTGTCTTCTTTGCTGTTGCAGCTCTAAAATACTAATTGAATGCTGAATAGGCTGTTCAATGTTCATATGCTGAGATGCTGTTTATGTACTTGCTCTGGTCACGAGATCACTTTGATCACGTGACATCATCAGAGTAGTCACGTGATGTGAAGTAGTTTTGCTCAAAGTGACGGATCGCCACCATGATGTGAAGTAGTTTTGACTGGTAATTTGCTCCTCGAAATCTCCCCACATGTATGTGATATTATACGCTAGACACATCATCACTTGATTTACATCTCATACTTAGTCTATTTGTCACCAAGAGTTTGTCTTGAAGATTTTACTGTTTTAATCGTGGCAAGAAATGGAATGCTCACTTGCCCAGCTGCAGTAGTATTAGTGGATGTTAATTCCTTAATTCAAATTCCAAAAGTTTTTGGAGTTTTTGCTTTCTTTTCTACAACCTTTATTTGAGTGCACTGGAAATTGGCGTCATCCCAGAGCTTTCGGCAATCGGCAATCCTATGTCACATGATGAAAATCAATCTACGGAGTTTGATGTGACCTATGCTAGTTTTGACTCAGTCCCTTTCCCCTGGCAGGGGGGAATGACTCATCAACTCAGTCTGACAGTCCCTTGCCTCTGGTGTCATGCTTATGACTCCCCTTTGGCCTTTTTTCCATGGTACTTGGTAGACTTTAGGATGGCCACGTTCCGACTGCCACATGTGAAATTTCCCTCACCTTTCCACAACTTCAACATGCATAGTTTAAAGATTCACAAGCAAGCAATTACATTATTTTAACTTTAATAAACTCTAGTAACCTGTAAAATGTAAATATTTCCCAAGTGTGAGGCTGATATGTCCTCATTTTTAGCTTCCTAGTGTCGTAAGTCGTAGCTACCCCGTCATATACCGTGATGATTAGATCAGCAACACCACATCGTGCATGTTTTCTCTACACTGACAGCACCACTTACACTTACCTTGGTGTGCTGTTGATACGGCATGTTAGCAGGGCCGTAATTCTTAGTTTCGAGTTGGGGGGGCTGGGCGAGCGAAGCGAGCCCAGGGAATGGGTCCAGGGGCGGAGCCCCTGGCGGCAGGGGTCTGGGGGCGCAGCCCCCAGCGGGGTCCAGGGGCAGAGCCCCTGGCCGGGGGTTAGGGGGGCGGAGCCCCCCGGAAAATTTTTGGGTTTTTCAATGTCTGAGAATGAATTTTGGGCTACAGAAATGGGTAAGAATCGTGAAAATTATGAGTCGTATAAAATGGTACTTGAGCAATTTTTCATGTTAAAAAACCGTGTGCAGACATATTGTGCCTCAAAATCACCCTTACCCAACTGATGACCCATTGTTAGCCCAGAGCACTTGTTTTAAGGCGTTAAATTATTATGAACATCATTGAATCTTTTTGACTTCCCCAAGATATCCCTGAGGCTGAAGGAGTCCTTGATCATTGAAAGCGAGCTCCAGATGGACAGAGTGTCTCCTAACCATTGGGCGAAACGGTCTGCCCAAAGTACACAAGCAAGGCACCCAACTCCGCCCCATCATTAGCATGACCGGTGCATTCAACCACCGTTTCGCCCAATGGTTAGAAGACACTCTATCCTCCATCCGGAGCTCGCCCTCAATCATTGAATCTTTTATGTTCATCCGAGTTTGTCACTTGCATAAATCTATGGGCATGTTATGAGCATGATATGAGCTTGATATTTAGTCATTCCTTTCCTTATTATTATTATTATTTTTGCCTACTTACTATGGAGATATGGATTTATTACAGCACTTCTGTACTGCGGTTTGTAGATTAAAAAAAACATGATGAACCTACAAACTAGCATACATGTGAAGAGTTGATATGATGTTGAAACCTTCACAATTGCGAATGATGCATCAATATCATTCCCCATTCAATGAGTAAACTGTAAAGATCAGTAAAGTTGGAAATTTTAATAGGGAGTTAAAAAAATTTTGAGTCAGTTCAAAAATCTTGGGGGGGCTTCAGCCCCCCTAGCCCCCCCGGGAATTACGGCCCTGCATGTTAGCTGTGCGGCCAGTGTTCCTGATTTGATGTCTGATATGATAGTATGATGTTTTAAATGATGTTTGAGATGATGTTTCACAATTGACATGATGTTTGACATGATGTTTGATATGATGTCTGAAATTATGATTGACATGATGTTTGACATGATGTTTGACAAGATGTTTGATATGATGTTTGACATGGTGTTTGATATAATGTTTGATATGATGTTTGACATGACGTTTGACATGATGTCTGATATCATGTTTGGCATGATGTTTGAAATAATGATGTTTGAAGCTCGGTGTGACTAATGTTAGTCTCCCGAGTAAATTTCCTCCGTTGATATGATAAACTGTTGCCCTGTTTGATGTTTATTTTGATTGGTAGGTTTTATTCCATTTCTGCACGAATAGCTGATGTTAACTTTCATATGCAATCGGATGCAATGTGGGATACAATGCCTCATTAGGATTGCCAAATGAATCCTGATAGCAACGATTATGTGACTAATTTGTCGCTCAATTCAGTCTAGATTTAAGTGCAGTCCTTTCAAATTCGAATTATGATTTGGTTGCAGACATACTCAAATGAAACAATTATTCACTACGATTATCTATCAATCAAAGTCCAATCAGTTTGATGGTTGCAGGTCATGTTTCACGCATTATACCTACTTTTTGATGATTGCTTAGAATAAATAAACAACGTAGATAGCACTAAATGCTTTAAATTATGGCCTTCATCATTGAAATTCATTTATCATCGTGTCATGCTGTCAGCTGTCATCAGACGGCTTCTTTTGGGCGGTTGTGAAAGTTTTTCATTTGTAACAGACATTCGCCGATCATGTAGTCAGGGTTGAAATGGAAATCCGTTGGCTTTGGATGTTAAAAGCGATTTAGCTACTGGATATGTTATTTAAGACCCTAAGGAAGCTAACTTGACTTGTCGTCAATTTTGTATCAGCCGACCACACCTTTTTGACCACGCCCATTTTGCTGTAGGAAAATAGCCATAACTTCGGCTCTCTTTTGGAGTTGAGCAAACGTTCCACCTTAAAATGACCGCAATGGCCACATTATGCCAGGCGGATGATGGTTCCAAAGCCCTAGGACCTTTCGTTTTTCGAGTTACAGCCCAAAAAACTGATTTTCCATCACTCGCGAGGCAGCGCCTTGTGAAAAATGTAACTTTGGTTCCTTTTCGAGTTGGGAGCAAACGAACCACCTTAAAATGATCGCAATCAGCACATTATAGGGGGTACGTAATAGTACTGAAGCCTTGGGATCTTCTGTTTTGGATTAATTTCTCAATAAAAAAATTTAAATTATGTAATTTGCGGATTGGGATGTTTAATATAAGTCGCATGATAAATTTATTTTAAACCGAGGTTTCTTGAAATTTTGATGGACACTTTTGTGACAAGATAAACTGCTCTTTAAGGGAGTCTTTAAATAAGCTTCAAGGCATAACGCACCCCAATCAACTCGTAGCATACCCCTATCTACTCTTAGCATACCCCTTTCAACTCGTTGCATACCACTATCCACTCAGAGCATACCCCTGTCAACTCATAACATACTCATATCAACTCATAACACACCCCAATCAACCCATAACGCACCCCTACGGAAGTAACAAATCGTAAGATACCCCCATCAACTCATAACATACCCCAATCCACCAATAACCCACCCCTCTGCACCTATAAGCCATCCCTCTCAACTCATACCATACACCTATCAACTCATAACACCTCTATCTCATAACACACCCCTATCACCTCATAACACTGTACCCATATCAACCAACACGCCCTATCATCAACTAGCCCCTAGCCTCCTCTCAACCACAACACAAGTCAACTCTTAACATTTCAGCAATTTTAACACACCCCCAGTCAACTAATATCAACATACCCCAATCAACTCATAACATACTAATAAACTCATAACATGGCCCAATCAACTCTTAACTAACACACCCCAGTCAACACAACATACCCCAGTCAACTCATAACATACCCCTATCACCATATCACAGCCCTAACAACTCCTAACACCCTATCAACTCGTAGCATACCCCTTCATAACACAACAGTTAATCTTAATAACAACATACCCCAATCATCATTACATACCCAATCAACTCTCATAACATACCCCTATGAACTTTTTACACACCCCTATCAACTCGTAGCATACCCCTCTCAACTCAAAACATGCCCTATCAACTCATAACACTATCAACTCTAAGCATACCCCTCTCAACTCATAACACACACCAGTCAACTCATATCATACCCAATCAACTCATAACCTACCCCTATCAACTATCAACATACCCCTATCAACTTCATAACAGACCCCAGTCAACTATCTATCTATCAACAAAGAATTGCGCCTGCAGCTGCAGGCTCAAATCTTGTTTGTCTGATGTTCGTGTGCAGGCGCTTAATTCCCTCCCCGGCGGTGCTTGATGTAACCTTTGCATCATGATACAACACGCAGTCGTTCGCAGTAAGAGTATAAATGTTGCTCCACTGCTGCGCGCAAGCACCGAGAAAAATGGATCTGCACGTGCCATTTCTTTTAAAATGCTTGCGCGCGCGTTCTTACGTACCAAGTTGTTGTACTCAGTTCGTTGTAGATTTCGCGCCATTTTTTGTTGAATTGGTTTACGTTTCGCATCAGATTGTGCCACTGTTCATTGACGCGCTGTATTTTCCTGAAGCAGCTTCATTAAGCCTCAAATCACCTATGCACTTTGCCATCTAGTGGAAATTTTCAAGCCAATTAGTTATTGGCTGAGTGATCATCAAGGAATTGAAATTTTTAAGCGTGATGTGGAATTTATGAAATTAAGCATAGATGTTAGGTTTAATTGATTTAATGATAATGATTTTCTATACACTCAGGACTTTATAGCAGTTGTTCACTAAGCTGATATCACTTTCAAATTTCATGCTTTTGTTATCTGTTTCAATGCTGTCGCTTGTTCCGAAAAGCAATATTTGTCTTTCACATCGACCACAGTATTTCTCGAACTTAGTTGAATTCAGTATACAGTCGAATAGTTATGTAATTTGGCACTAAACTAAGTACAGAACCAACCCATAGCCCGAGTCGCTCCTAAGATTTTAAGACATACGAAATCTTCATCAGCCCTTTAATTTAGAATGAATCGTAATAATTTAGAGATTTCGAGCACGTGGCACGGATGGGCCTATTCAGCCTATAATATTTACATTTTCGACAATCGACGGCTTCAAAATTAAGAATTTTGCGATTTCGGGGGACACCGGACGGACGGACATGGGACATTTTCGCGACTGATATTATAAAGGAGCAATCCGGGCACTTTCCAGAAATTACAGTAGTTGTATTGCAGACTGGACCTCATATACACATATCCTATTTCTCACCCCTTCCCAAAACCACGATTCTCTGCCAATCCCTTTCATTTGCCTTTTGTATTCACAAAAGGCCAATGGGGGAGGGAAAAATTGTTATGAGCCGATAGGCATGTTATGAGTTGATAGGGTGTGTTATGCGTTGATTGGGTATGTTATGAGTTAATAATAGGGCATGTTATGAGTTAATTGGGGTATTTTTATGAGTTGACTGGGGGTGCTATGAGTTGAGAGGGGTATGCTAAGAGTTGATAGGAGCGTTATGAGTTTATAGCATGTTATGAGTTGAGAGGGGTATGCTATGAGTTGAGAGGGGCATGCTTAGAGTTGATAGGGGTGTTATGAGATGATTGGGGTATGTAATGTGATGATTGGGGTATGTAATGAGTTGACTGGGGTGTTATGTGAGTTGAGAGGGTACATGAGTTGATAGGGGTATGTTAGCAGTTGATTGGGGTATTTTATGAGTTGACTGGGGTGTGCTATGAGTTGAGAGGGGTATGCTAAGAGTTGATAGGGGTGTTATGAGTTTATAGGGGCATGTTATGAGTTGAGAGGGGTATTCTACGAGTTGAGAAGGGTATGCTTAGAGTTGATAGGGGTGTTATGAGATGATTGGGGTATGTAATGTGATGATTGGGGTATGTAATGAGTTGACTGGGGGTGTTATGAGTTGAGAGGGGTATGCTACGAGTTGATAGGGGTATGTTAGGAGTTGATAAGGGTGTGATATGAGGTGATAGGGGTATGTTATGAGTTGATAGGTGTATGTTATGAGTTGATTGGGTAAGTTATGAGTTGATTAGGGTATGTTATGAGTTGATTGGGGTATGTTATGAGTTGACTTGGGTGTGTTATGAGTTGAGAGGGGTATGCTAAGTGTTGATAGGGTGTGTTATGAGGTGATAGGGGTGTGCTATGAGTTGATAGGTGTATGGTATGAGTTGAGAGGGATGGCTTATAGGTGCAGAGGGGTGGGTTATGAGTGGATTGGGGTATGTTATGAGTTGATGGGGGTATGCTACGATTTGATACTTCCGTAGGGGTGTGTTACGGGTTGATTGGGGTGTGTTATGAGTTGATAGGAGTATGTTATGAGTTGACAGGGGTATGCTATGTGTGGATAGTGGTATGCAACGAGTTGAAAGGGGTATGCTAAGAGTAGATTTAAACCTCGGTTTAAAATAAATTTATCATGCGACTTATATTAAACATCCCAATCCGCAAATTACATAATTTAAATTTTTTATTTTATTGAGAAATTAATCCAAACCAGAAGATCCCAAGGCTTCAGTACTATTACCTACCCCCTATAATGTGCTGATTGCGATCATTTTAAGGTGGTTCGTTTGCTCCCAACTCAAAAAGGAACCAAAGTTACATTTTTCACAAGGTGCTTCCTCGCGAGTGATGGAAAATCAGTTTTTGGGCTGTAACTCGAAAACGGAAGGTCCTAGGGCTTTGGAACCATCATCCGCCTGGCATAATGTGGCCATTGCGGTCATTTTAAGGTGGAAGGTTTGCTCTCAACTCAAAAGAGCCGAAGTTATGGCTATTTTCCCACAAAGCAAAATGGGCGTGGTCAAAAAAGGGTGTGGTCGGCTTGATACAAAATTGACGACAAGTCAAGTTAGCTCTCCTTAGGGTCTTAAATAACATATCCAGTTGCTAAATCGCTTTTAACATTCAAAGCCAACGGATTTAGATATTCGACCAATTCATCCCTGACTAATGCTTTACATTCCAAAACATATCTCAATCGAATATATCCCTCTGTGTGAACAATGTTTAGGCCCTGTGATTTGACCGTCCCGACTTCGCCTAAAATGTTTGATTCTTTACCTCACCGAAAAATTATCTCACTTTTTGTGTTGCATCTGTTTCCCTTTTTTCGATGACTGGCATTCGCATCTCAATCAACTTCCTGGTTGAGTTTGAACCTTTTCGTGTCATCCATTGCATACAGGAACTGTCTCATTTCCTAGAATTTCTAATTTGTTGTTAAAACAGGGCATGAGACCCTCTTTGTAAGTATATATATATATATACAAAGATTTAGGGCATTACCTCTGGCTAAAGCCAAAAAGCCTTTACGAAAGAGTAATCAAACCATACCCTCGGTCATTTTACCATTACAAAATCTTACATTGTTTACAAAGCATTGATCTCAGTGCCATGAAGTTCGGTACTCTTAGCGCTGCCTTTTATTTTATATATGCGATATATGCAATAAAGTAATCGAATGTGTGAAATTTTCTTCCTTTCTTTTGTTGCCCCCAATATTTCTCTCCAACTTTACGCTGTGGAACTATCGGTCTTGCCCCATCTTGGAGCAAAACGATAACAATTTCACCTGATCAGTCGTTGTAGGTTAATGTGGGTGTTGCATCACTATTCTTCGTATTATGGCGTCCGGCTGCAAGAGCTGTTAAATACTTCTGTAGAGTTCTAAAAGATAGTGTTTAGAGTGAGAGTATATTTTTAAAATTGGCATTTAACTGAGTAGATATTTCGTTATTCGTATCTTGATCAACAAAATGAAATGTGATCAGTCTATACTCGCGTCGGTACATAATCTTCCATCTAATCTGTCCTTTTACTTTCCAATTTTTCATACCATTACAGATATTTTAGAGTAATTATTTTGGTAGCCATTGCACCCTTTTTATTTGTCATGAGTCAGGACGGACCATATAACATTTAGTCTTCAGCTTCTAAAATACCCCTTTGTTTGGTGCTGCACTTTTTTATTCTCGACTTTGGTGTCGTGAGTATATAGAAATTTCATTGTAAAATTTACCCTCCTTGAATTACTAAATAAAAACATATAATATTGAGTTGCATTCGTAGTTTGACATTTTATACAGGAAAATTATCCTAATATTTACCATAGTATAACTCATGTAATGTACTGCAAAATTACAGAATTTACTAATATTTCAAGGCAGGAGGGAAAAGTCAATGTTTAAGTTTTTTGCAAAGTTGGAGTACATCGTAGATTATTATCCAATGTTAAACGAAATTCATTTTATTCGATTATTATATGTTTTTCGCTCCGAAATTTAGATTAATGATTAGCTGCTTTTTATTGATCGGGAAGTTGGATTAATAGTTTGCAGTGGTGTCTTGTGCCAACTATTTTTAGCAACTCATACTACAAAGCATCCCGATATAGAAATAGAATTTCCATGTTCATCAGTTCATCGGCTGGGATCATCAGTTGAAATCATGAAATCTGCATAATCAATAGTGACTTAGTCTCACATTCTTAGAATTTCTTATACTAAAGTGTCACATACGATGCTCATTGCTACAGACTACAGAGTTGATCCTTTCATTTCCTTAAAGTTTTACATTTTTTTAATTTCCTTGAAGTTCTTTTTTCATTTCCTTGCAGTTATTGCGTTAGAAGTAGAGATTAGAGCTTTAGTCTTTTATCCTTTTTATCGGTTCCAACTGGTTATAACCTGTTCCTGATAACGAATGACTTTTATCTAACTTGCAACTTTCCTTACTCTTTCAATCCCACATTTCTTTCTCCCTTCCTTCCTCCCCCTAACACTGTTACTTGAAGCATGAAAAGGCGGCTCGCCAGGCAAATCCCCCACAACACTTGATGCATGAGATGATGGGTAAACCGAGCCTCGACTGGTCCACCCTTCTCTGGGAAGGACTGAGATCGCAGTTCAACAAACCCAAGTTCAGTGACCTCAAAGTTAACGTTCAGGTAATTCATTCTTTAAGATTTGTAGGGAAATTTGATGCCTGAGATTAGTTGGAAAATTGTTGTTCAGGTAATGCTAAATTCACTCCCTGAGGTTTGTAGGTAATTTTCAATCATCGAGATTCGTTGGAAAGCTATCTGGATGTAATAAATCTTACAACATTCCAAGAATTATTTTATTTTCCAATGAAATGATTATAAATGATCTTGTACGATGCCCGCATCCATTAAAACGATTTGAAAATTCAAAATGGCGCGTCATTCGTCACGCGTTACATTACAAAGATACATCACGCGTTACCCTGCTCAACTTCATCCCACCCACGTGACATAATCCCACCCACGTGACATAATCTCACGTGACAGGGGGATACAGTGCACGTGCACAGAGTTGTCCTGGCAACGCAGAGTGAGGCCCTCTCAGAACTGCTCCCCACCTCACCGGACAAGGGAGCCATGAATTGGAGTGCTCACTGCAACGACATCAACAACGCCAAGGTAGGAACGAGTCAAAACTTAGGTCCTATTTCTTGTCAATTTTCTGATATTCACATCACCTGAAGCCCTTATTTCAGGTATAAATTCTATGGAAGGATGTGCTATAATTCGTCAAACTACAGGGTTCTATATATTGGTTCTATAAATTTCAGTTTGTTGTACAGGTCTGATTTTCTCAAACACACTAACACACTTCCTACTTCCAGTCATTCTGCTTCACACTTTATAAATTCGATACAAGTCTGACGCCTCCCATTTATCAAGAGATACTATACACCGTCCTCGCCCATCATACATATGATAGTTGTAGTACCGTAGACCTGATATATGCCCTGAAGTTGTACGGATGATGATCCCTGCCGCTTTCGGCATGACTCCCACAAGAAGCATCAGGTCTCTCACGACCTGAGATCATGACCAGTCATTGAGATGACAGAGATTATCTGTTACCTCTACCACTTATATAAACACACGAGATCACCACGTGTTAAGTCTGCGCAGTGCGCCGCGCGCAACTAATATACGCGCTGTGTTAGGTGGTTAATTCCACGTGCGCTGCCATAAAAATGACGTCACTCTCAACCGTCTATCCTAAGTGCGGGACGTTTAATTGGAGGGATTGGTAATGCCATTTTCCAGTTACTGACTCCTATTATAGAACTACTGGCGTTTGTCATTGGTATAGAGAGTGTAGATGTGAGGATGAGGATGGGTACCTCCCGCGTGGGAATAAAGCGGTGCATCGTCATCAACTTGCTTCATTACGCCATGATAATGACGTCACCACCCACTGGTTATTTACTCTGTGCACTTATCATTTATTGGCTGGTATTAGCGTGGCAGTGCCGGTCACTGCTCGGCTAATGAGCTCTGGGAATGCTTCTAGGTATTATTATGGGAGCATGGCAAAACCTCAACTCATTCCAATATATGGCATCTGGAGAATGTGATAATGATCGTACGACTCGATAAATGACAAGTTCGGAGTCATTCAGTCGTGTAGCTGAATGTGGTGTTAAACTTTGATGAAAACTTGGAATCATTGAAGTTCAATTTTATATGGCCTAAGTTATAAGAAGAAATAGAATTTTCCTTTCCATAGAACTCTCTGTTCATACTTCAGACACTTGCCTGATAGGGATTAGGGTTCATGTTGGTTTATAGATCCTCACCCTTCGGCATGCTGGTCTTAACCGCGGTACGTCCCTCGGGCTGCACCCTCATTGAATGAGGGAGTATCCCTATAGGCGGGTTCCAGTCTTTTATTTTTTTATAATACCCTCTCTTCCTCTTCCAAGGATTTTCTGCGGAGTCTGTATTTCGGATACGCCCACGTGCACCAGGACAACGTGCTGGGCCTGCTCAAACTGGCGAAGATCTACAATGTCAAGTGGCTCGTGGAGGAAACAGAAACGTAGGTTTTTAGTGCCATTGCTCTTCATGAAAATGGAGGGTTGCACATCAGTAATTCAGTATTAGTTGCGTGATCGTAAGCATAAGCATATGAAGTTCGTTGATTTGCAAACCATGGAGATATGGATTGATCAATGATCATATTGCTGTGCTTCTGTAGATGAATAAAATAACATGGATTCTTTTATGGCCTCAATGGCATATGCTGTTAATTGCTGTAAATTCCTGTAATTACTCTGAAAAATGTCGTCGAATTCAAATGCAAACCCAAATTTTCCACAGAAATTTTCTGAATCTTACAACTGTCTCCTACCAGCCCTTCGGATTCGCTAAAACCCACCTGAATCACTAAAATTTCCCCTCAGATTCACTAAAACCCACCTGAACCACTTAAATTCCTCTCAGATTCGCTAAAACCCACCTGAACCACTCCAACGTTCTCGAGTACCTGGATTTCGCTGTGTTCTACGACTGTTCCGATCTCCAGGAGATGTGTACCTCTAAACTATTCAAGTTTAACAAGAAGTACTCGCTAACGAGGATAGCACAGCCACTTGTCAAGACCTGGCTCCACATCACCGCCAAGACTCTCAGTTACATCATTTCCAATGACAGGTGGGTTTGGGTGGGTGGCAAGACACTCAGTTACATCATATCCAATGACAGGTGGGTTTGGGTGGGTGCCAAGACACTCAGTTACATCATTTCCAATGACAGGTGGGTTTGGGTGGGTGCCAAGACCCTCATTTAATGACAGGTGGGTTTGGGTGGTGCCAAGACACTCAGTTACATCATTTCCAATGACAGGTGGGTTTCAAGACTCTCAGTTACATTATTTCCAATGACAGGTGGGTGGGTCGGTGCCAAGACTCTCAGTTACATCATCTCCAATGACAGGTGGGTTTGGTTGGGTGCCAAGACCCTCATTTAATGGCAGGTGGGTTTGGGTGGGTTTGGGTGGGTTTGGGTGGGTTTGGGTGGGTGGCAAGACACTCAGTTACATCATATCCAATGACAGGTGGGTTTGGGTGGGTGCCAAGACACTTGGTTCAATCATTCATGGAAATAAACTTTAAGCGGACGACTTGTGGACTAGAAATCTTTTTCGAAATGCTTCAATTTCGCTGCCTATGCCCTATAACGGAATTCATTACAGTATGGAATTTCTCCAAAATTAAGCATGCTATATTTATAACTGTATTTTTAGTGAGTCGGCAGCTGTACGGCATGCAGGATGTTTTTTCCATTTTTACACTCATTATCTTGTCATCATCAAATTATATAGCCATCACAATAATATTCATTAGATGCTCTACATTTTCCTACATATTATATCTCACTAATAACGTGTGTATGGGAGGCTAATGACTGAGATTCCGAATTCCAAAAGTGCCCTATTTTCGATCCCATCACGCGTCATATCACGCATCCAATCACGCGTCCCACCACGCTTCCTTTAAGACGTATGACCAATTGGAGGTCTTCCGGTCTTGTGTCTGGACAAGGCATTATTTACAGGTGGCGCGCAGGAATTCACATAATTCATTCTTCAGAAACGGTATTATCAGGGTTAAAAGTTGGAGTATGACTTCATTATCAGGTTTTAGAATGTTAAATTAATGACTTCTAAGATCTTCTGGGACTGGAAACTAGAAACTGCGGAAAAAAACTTCAGCGGGTGACTTGAGAACCAGACAAAATTTTTCGAAATGCTCCAACTTTGCTGCCTATAAACGGAATTCATTACAGTATGGAATTTCTCCAAAATTAAGCATGCTATATTTATAACTGTATTTTTAGTGAGTCCAAAACAGCTGTACGGCATTTTCCAGATGTTTTTCCATTTTACACTCATTATCTTGTCATCATCAAATTATAGCCATCACAATAATATTCATTAGATGCTCTACATTTTCCTACATATTATATCTCACTATTTTCCTACAAATATTTATCTGACCTATTAGATTTTTCCAATGAATCCAAAAAGACTCCAAATTCCAAAAGTGCCCTATTTCAAAATCCCATTTTCAGTAATGGACATATTTTTTGGAGGCCTAACTCAAAATTTTGGTCAATAAAACGCTTCCCATAACGCGTGAAAATCTCATGGGAGGCATTGAAAAATATTGGAGGAAATGAGTAAAAGGTCTTGTGTCTGGACAAAACACGATTAACAGGTATTTTGAAGCGCAGGCTAAGAATTACATTATTCATTCTTCAGAAACTAATTATCAGCAAAACAAGTTGGAGTATATCTCTCAAAACTTCATTACCATCTTAGGGTTTAGAATGTTAAATTGATGACGTCACTTCTCAGATTGTGCGTGGAGGACGAGGTGGAGGTATTCCAGTACGTGATGTGCTGGATTGAGGCGGGACAGAGGGAAATAACATCCCCTCTCACTCTAGTCAGGTTAAAGCACTGATGTTATTACTTTGTGATTTATTCCCTTAATTCACGCCTCACTCATGATTGACTTAGAAGATAAATACAGATATTTTGAATTAAGGATCATAGATAGTTCTTACTTCAAACCTATTTCAAGTCCTCGTGGTCCGGCTAAAAGTAAAAGAATCACTGATATCCACTATCCAATAACCGGTTTGACCTCAGATACGGGTTTCTTCCCGCCAACTTCTACGCCCTCTTTGCGCTTCCCTACGTCATGAAAGTGGACCCTCCCCTGGGCGCCTACCTCTCAGAATCCGAGATATCCTGCCCCGTGTTTAACGCAGACGACCTCCGCAAACCATCGCCTGGTGCCATGGCAAGGTGGGTTAAGAGAGGGGATCAGTTGCCCTTGGGATTACGTCACTATCAGAGTTTGTAGTGACCAATTGATTATCTTAAGCCTTATTTTCTCCGTTTGGCTCATAAAACTTCCCACTTTCAGAGCTGTGCAGATACTGCCGAGACGAAGTCGAGGCGGCTGCACAGCTCGAAAAGTGAGAAGGTATTAACACTCGACGGTTTATGGTAGTTTAACTTAGTGTCGGTCGTCGGACCTAAGGTAGCTGAGACGTTGGGTTGAGAATTCCAGAGTATTATCAGATCTAACGCCAAGAGAGTATTATATTTTTGATACTTTCTATCAGACAGAACAGCCTTGTTATAATTTAAACGCATATTAATCATAAATATTATATACATGCATAATTTAAATTAGTCTAAATGCTTCCCAAAAGTATAAGGGATAATTGGAGGCAATTTTGTTTTGTACTACTTGCATTAGTCGTCCTGTTGTCTGTTTATATCCAGCGAAATGATTTGATAATTTTCTCGTGTAACGAGTTTAATTGCTGTACTAGGCCCTGTGTTTCTATTTTCGTAACACAACAGTACATCAATTGAATTTAATTAATTCCCAATTAACTGCTTTTCAGATTCAAGACGCCCCGCACATATCGGTATTTCAGAACGGACCCTACAACTTACAAGGAGGCGGTAATACAGATATCAGATGATTTTCTCTCAAAAGACAAGTGAGTGTTGCTGACCCGTTGCTCTTATCAGATCCCTCTTAGTTTGCGCGCGCCGTCGTATCACTATCACTTTCACTCCAGCCGTGTGCCGTATAGGCGTATAAATCAAAATGCATCTGGTTAGATCAACATGACATATAACCCCCTGTTTAAGTCGCTATCAAGCGCAATTGTAGAGATGAATTTGCATGGGCTCATCTTAAATGTTCCTTTACTTTAAATTTAGGAATATACTTTTGAACCAATATTGGAATATCAGAATTTACTCAGATCAATTGAAAAAATGCGACTCTTGAGTATAGCCCCACTGAAGCAACTGACCAATATTTGGCAATAATTCTTAAAACCACCGATGAAGTTAAGATGGTTCTTAAGATGTTTTTCTTAGATTTGGAAATAATGATTTGATGACTTCATAATCATATCCGTCCAGGTTCCGTAAGACGTTCCCCATGTCGCACTTCACCCTCTGTATTGACGTTGACGAAAGAGTAACCATCTCCGTCAACCTACCAAAGAGGTCCAGCTCCTCTAGAAGTGACAGTAGTGGGGGAAGTCGGGCCCGGACCAAAATATCAACAACCATCCTCAGCAACCTGGACGAAGAAACCCTTGACGTGAGTAATACTTTGTTACATTTTCCAAACATTCAACCAGTGAAATCGAGGATGATAGGATATTTTGAACTATATTAATCGTTAAAAAGTTAATTTGCTCATTAGATTTAATTTTTGTTTTTCCTTCTTCTTCATAATATATATGCAAGATGGTCCCATTGGCAGAACATGAAAAACACAGTATATTTTCTTAGTTTTTAGTTTAGTACTAGAGTGGAGTACTGGAGTATTAGTTGGTCTGAATGACAGTTAGAGAAGGGATGATGTAAAGCACTTCATAATAACCTGAATGACAGGTTGATTATGTGATAATGGTGGTGCCGGAAAAACATGTCGTACTGTGGCATGTTTTCTCAGTACGCCATTTTGTGTCTGGAAGGGAGCAGTAAAGATAGATGTAGAGCCATCTGTAGAATGCTCATGTGGTCCATTTGTCCTTAAACACCATTTCATAAACCCTTCATAGTGTACTTGAGTACAATAATCAAGCCCCCATGTACAACCTCTGTTTCCCCAACACTCGGGTGCCTCACTTAGCCAGCGAACCCATCCCCTGGTCATAGCACCAAACCCAGCTTTCTGCACTCCTCCATGAGTCCCTACACCCCCGTCGAATCCTATCCCCCTCCCTGTTCTCATCAAGGAGTCTCCTCCAATCCTACCCCACTCCCTGGCTCCTGCCCTCATCCTGAACCCCCCTCAAATCCTACCCCACCCCCTGCTTTCATCCTGACCCCCTCCAACCACCCCTGCTCTCATCCTGAACCTCCAATCCTACCCCACTCCCTGCTCTCATCCTGAACCCCCCTCCAATCCTACCCCACTCCCTGCTTTCATCCTGAACCCCCTCCAATCCTACCCCACTCCCTGCTCTCATCCTGAACCCTCCAATCCTACCCCACTCCCTGCTCTCATCCTGAACCCCTCCAATCCCCCCACTACCCCTGCTCTCATCCTGAACCCTCCAATCCTACCCTGCTCTCATCCTGAACCCCTCCAATCCTACCCCACTCCCTGCTCTCATCCTGAACCCCTCCAATCCTACCCCACTCCCTGCTCTCATCCTGAACCCTCCAATCCTACCCCACTCCCTGCTCTCTCATCCTGAACCCCTCCAATCCTACCCCACTCCCTGCTCTCATCCTGAACCCCCCTCCAATCCTTCCTCACTCCCTGCTCTCATCCTGAACCCTCTCCAATCCTACCCCACTCCCTGCTCTCATCCTGAACCCCCTCCAATCCTACCCCACTCCCTGCTCTCATCCTGAACCCCCTCCAATCCTACCCCACTCCCTGCTCTCATCCTGAACCCTCTCCAATCCTACCTCACTCCCTGCTCTCATCCTGAACCCCCCCTGCAATCCTACCCCACTCCCTGCTCTCATCCTGAACCCCCCCGTCTGCAATGCTGCCCGCTACAGGTTCCCGCCGTCACCGAATGTTCCCGTCAGCAGCTGGGCTGCGCGCTGCCCGACAACTCGTTGCGACTGGATTCCCTGGCGACCTCGGGGGAGCCGAGCAACAAGGACCACCACCGCCTGCAGGACGGCGAGGGGGACCACGAGGCGAACGAGGAGCAGCGCCCTCGCACGGTGGAGATCACTACCTCGCCGAGCAGTGTGAGCAGCAGTGCGGTGGACACCCCATCCAGTGCCGATAACAACAACAACAACAACGGCAACAACGACAACGACGGGTAGGCAGCTCATTTTGAAACAACTTCATCGATAATTTTCCAATTTTCAAGAAATTGTGACAGCTTTAATTATTTCAAATTTGAATTAAATTGATACCTTTCGTCTTTGACCTATTTTGAAATTGATGTAAGTGTAACAATTGTTTGCTTTTCAGGAACAAAATAACAGCGGAAAAACCAGACTCGTAAGTTAAAATATTGGAGCTGATGTAATACTAATTAAACTTTTGGATAAATTCCTTTTAGAAATAATGATACTTCACCACTTTGACTTACAAAAGATCGTTGAACCGCAGTTCCTTAATCCTACTAGAAAATCTAATTTACTCTGTTGCGACAAAATTAAACTGCTTTTATTTTTAGAGTTTTCTAAAAATCAACCCGTTTTTCAGTGGCGGTAGCTCGAGCGGCGGGGGCGGCAAGGACACGCTCTTCTACTGTTACTGTCTGTCCCCCTCAACTAGACAACCCCTCGCTCTGTTCCGCTGGTGGAACTCTGGGGGCTGGCATCGGACTAACTTCGATATGCTCATCAAACAGGCAAACGGAACGCTGGCTCTCGGAGTCATTGTCGTTAGGTGACTTGGCGAGAGATGAGGAAATCGCTTCAAGTTCGATTTGTTGTCATATATTAGAGTCCTGTTCGTGCTCTTGTTCATGATTGCGGTGTCACGGGTATATTTCCTATCTCATTCCATAGATCAGAGCATCGTGATGAAACTTACCCTGTTGTGAAGGACGGAATTGCTACGGATGGATTATGGAAAGATGATAGTTGTCCGCAGTTGACAAAATCGAGTTATGGAATTGAAAAAGAATGTGACTTTGCTCTTGCAGGCTATCGGGATTTGAGCATTTAAAGTTTGGCAATATCTGCAGTTTTGAGTCGCTATATCACAATCACATTTGCCCTCCCCATTTATCTTGATATCTTGCTCGTGGAATGAGCATTAAGAAACCTTTGCATTTGGATTTGCGGAAATGGGAAATGGATGCCTACAACCTTTTCAGACTGAGATAATTGCGTGAAAAGAACATTGATTGTAAGATAAAAACCTCAGGGCTTTGTTCCAGATCCACTGCCAATTCTTTCAGTTCTAAAAATTTCTATCGGGTTTGGGAAACTGAAACTGAGCGGAAACTCAGTTTTTCAGTGGTAAAATTGTCGTCAGTTATTGGATTAGGAATATTTAAAATGCTGAATGCTATTCTGGGGTCATGTGTCAGCGTCACAATCATGGATTTTGGCAGCATCTACTACTAGTACTCGATGTTGATGATAATTATATGGTTTGATATTTCAGTGTGCAATTATCCCATGCGTACTTTGTATAGAGTGAGGTTTAACTTTGACTATAATTTAATTTTTAAAATTGTGACAATGCAAAATTGGAAATAGTATTCGCAGTATTCAAAACAAACAAACCATTCTGATTTGTGGACTTTCAATTTTACTTTTATAGAAAAGACTTTTTAACAATTATCGAACGGACCATATTGCTAATGCTATATCAATGGCAATAAAATTGGAAATCTAAAAACTGTTGATATTGCTTTAACGCCTTTTTTAGTTACACTGTGTACGATGACAGTATTAAGTATTTAAAATCAAAGTTGGTATATTTTGAAATTGAATTAATTTCATTGTTACAACTTAATAATAGCTTGTTTAACTTGGATTGACTGATCAGTATCACGTCGAAACGGATTAAAATAATGAGCCAGTGAAGAGTACTATCGTTGCTCAATCCCTATGTGCTGCAACCTAGCTGACAATTTTCCATTCCTAATTTCTTTAATTCTTTCACCGGTTCTTTCTCCTAACCAGGGGCGTCGCGCGTAACCAGGGTCCTGGTTAGGGCAATTGGCAAACCGGTGCTTTGCATTTCATTCAGAGCTAAACTATTTCACATTATGTAAGTTGGTAATTCCAAATTTTGGGATACTGCTAGCTGTCCCATATATTTGGAGAGCCTTCATTATATATGATAATGACTTGCTAAACACGTATATCCCTGTGTGGCTCGCGCGGCGCGCTTCCCCAGTGTGTCCCGTAGGGAAGCGCCGCGCGCGTACACACACCTATGCGGGCTTAGGAAGATAATGACGTTTGTCAGGCGTTGCCTGACCCCCTCGCGCGCGCCACGACAAAATGACGTCAGTCAGAAAATCAAAAATATAGTTATGCGCATCTAGCGCTTTAATTAATTTAAAGGTGGGGTTAGGATCAGGGTTTTTTTAATCCCAGATCCGTAGTTTTACGCGCGTCGACGGACGTTGCCGCCTATTTCCTCTGCTGAAGGCGCAAGGCTAGCCTCAGAACATTCCAGCTCAGCCAGGGGTGTCGCGAAAACGACACCCCTAATTGCATAGGTGTGCGTAGAGGCGCGCGTAAACGGACGTGGATCTGCCGAAGGCGCAAAGTGACGTCCAACGTTGAATATTGCGCCGCGCGCGCGAGGGTTGGGTAACATCCTACGAAGGCGCGCGCGCAAAATTAGGATCTGTTAAACATAATTCATAAATATTAAATAAGCTACAGTTTTATCTCACATTGACTTCACTTTTACTAACCCCGCATAGGAGGAAGCGCGCGCAATGAAAACAGGGTTATACGTGAATAGCAAACTTGACTTGCTCCCATATAAAGAACTTTGTGATCTATGACAATGACGTCTTGCAGCAATATATCACTAAAAGTTTTGGTGAGCTTTACATTAGAAATAAGCATATGACTGTTGACTAATCACTGATTAGTAATCAGACTTTCTATCCCATGGCAAGGTTAGCATACAGAAAAATTGACGTTTGGTTGACGTCCCATTCATATGGGAAGTTCACCAAACTTGACTTGGACTTATTGAGAACTTGGGACAGAGTTTTATCCTCTTGCACCAATTTCCTAAAAATTTTAAAAATTTTATGTCTCTGGAAGTGTTTAAATATAAACTAGATTATACCATTGACTAATCACTGATTAGTAAGCAGACTTTCTATCCCTTGGCAAGAGCACCTAGAGAAAAGTGAGTTCCAGTTCAAGTGAGTGACAAATTGTATGAGTTACAAATAGTGGTTCAACAACTTTTTCTTTTAATTGTTCTGTTGGAGATGCCATCACAACCATAATGTTATACCAAAGTCTTACAAGTCTTACAAGTAAACACAGTCGACTTGATCTTTTGATCTTGTCTGAACCAGATGGAACTTCAGATTCCCTGCACTGGATAAAGACATTGATGAACTTGGAGCTTCTGAAACCAAAACTCTACATCTTGTAGTTTGGGGAGCTTTGGGCACCTCTCAGATGCATTCAACCCCACAACACAGTTGCAAGTCTGTGTGCCACAGTATTAGCTTTCATTACATCATATAATTTTTGGTGTCTCATGCTTTGTTTGGATCTGCCTAGTTCTCTAATGAAGCATTTCTTTTATGGATCCTGTCAAAGACTACAGTTGGAGTTGTTTAGAGTTCTGTGGCTTGACTACAAAGATGTCTGTATTTGTTTTAGAAAGAAGACAAAATTTACATCCCAAATGTCGAGGTATTGGACTGATGATTCTTGCACATCACTCATCTTGGTGTGACTCACTTGGATCTGACTGTTCTTGCATATTATTTCCCAAGCAATCATGTCAAAGTTCAAGTCCAGAGTTGGAGAAAAGTCTTGCAGATCGATGTGTTTTAAAGGATTGATTCTTTAATTGTTGATATATCTAATAACCTTTTATCAAGTTTGAAGTGATTGGTCATTGATGCAGTGAAACACAATTCTCAAAAATGATATCAAATCCACTCACTATGTATACCACAAATCGACTGACAGTTTCGAAATTAGATATTTCTTCTTCAGGATCTCCACATAGTGTAACACAACATTCTCAGTTAATAAATTTAATGTGTTGTGTTGTAAGTTTAAAACCTCTAATCAAGAAATTCAATCCGGAGTAAATAAGTTAGGATAGGAATTATGTTATGAATCTCCATTTATCATAATGCCTTCTCTTTTCCTATAGGCCTAGCAGTAATGTAGTATCAATACTTATCTCAATGAGGAGATATGCAGAAACTTTTCCTTCTGGTTGTCTGCACTGTGAATCTCTTTCCCATTTATCATTCAGGTAACTTTTTATAGTTAACTATTGCTACTGAATAAATGCTATCAAACCAACAGCAGCTGTTGGCAAGTTGGTAATTTCCTGATCTTGCAGTGTAGCAGGAGTATGGACTTAGATGGACCTATCCTATAATAGGGTAGGTAACAAGCTATTATTTCAATAATAAGCTGTTGATCGGCATAGCAATGTATAGGTTGACTGTTGTACATCATTCTGATATGATGTTTTTCAGTATCTTCAAGTGTGAAGCAAGAAATTGATACTAAAATAGCAAATTTGAACAACCTCAATGTGAAGAACAGTTTGGATGCTATAGAAGAGATCCATAAAGTACTTGATGATGACCAAAATGGTGCTATTGATAGTCTAGAAAGTGAAGATGTAAGTCACTTCCATTGGATATTGCTCAATTTAAATATAGTTGTCAATGACAAACCTTTCAATAATTTGCCTCACTTCAGAGGGATAGAAACATTTATCATTATTTTTCATAGGGCCTATTCCAATCTGGAATCATTCCTACTCAGCTCCGTTCTTTTCAGGCTAAATAACTATCATCTGACTATTTCTTTCAGTTCATCAGGGAAGACCTAAGCATCAACGATGATGAGCAGGAGGATCAACGACAATTATCATTACACAAGGGGGACAACTCCATATCTGTTTTAGATATGCAGAAAAATTGGCTTAGCAGTCAAGGTTAGCTCAAATTTTCACAAGTTTATATAACTTCATTTGAAATTTCGATTGATGATATAGGTTATTGGATTCCCATTTTGTATCCATAATTCTTGGTATGGTCTCATCCTCTGTAGTTTACATACAAATTGACTTATCTGAAGATGCAGAATCAAACATTCCATCCATATTTGGAAATATGCACATGACTAATTATGTTCATAACCAACTAACACTAGATATACTTTTGATAAATTTCAGTTGTTGCTGAGTAGAAATGCAAAGTTAAGGTTTTTTGTACTAATTAGGTAATCAATAATTTAGGTAGAATGTCCTCAAAGTTAGGCAAAATTTTCATTTATTATAAATTAACTATCAAAATTTTGTATTATATAGTGTTCCTGCAGTTTCCCAACAGAGAAATTTTCAGACATACAGGCACTTGTGAATCTGAAAATTTTAGTATAGCTTTGGCAAAGGTTCTGTTCAAACAATCAGTTAATGAAATATGACAAAGATCACCCATTCTGCTGAAAGCTATGGATGGCTGATTTCTGGCTGAAATTGTCCGGAATCGGCCAAGTTCTCATAATTCTCTAATTAAGTGCCATTTAATGAGTTCAGTTAGTGGCAATTACTTGTCAAGGGATGCTAGCTGTAATAATTAGAACGTGTGATTATCATTTAATTTTCCTCTAGTCCATCCTGTCTTTATCTTGTGTTGTAGATCTAGATTCTAGCTGTAGGAAATTCATGATGTGGATCGCTGTTAGTTTCTGTCACAATTATTTAAGACTTCAGACAATACTTTTATTGTTATCACAGTTCTTTCATTCTGCTAACAAAACCACGTAATAAAAGCCCATTGAGTTACTAGCACATGCTATTCCACATCACTTTTTAAACCACCAAAACCGTTGGACGGTTGGTCTAGTAACCCCCCGCTGGTTTGGATGTGATCAGCCCATTTTGTCTCTTTTCAGGTTCCGTTGTCACATCCAAACCCGCGGGGGGTTACTAGACCAACCGTCAACGGTTTTGGTGGTGATATCTTGACAGATGTATGTAGTTTGAACCCATGTTACTTGCCCAAAGGCAGTTTGGAACCACGTAACTTGCCCTCACGTAGTCCGAACCCACGTTACTAGCCCACACGCAAGTCTAACCCACGCAACTTACCCAGACGAAGTCCCAAACTACGTTATTCTAACTTGGAATTACTAGAATTGATATATTTCTTAATTTCTACAAATCGTCCATGTGAACTCACGTGCTAAAATATAGCAACCAGATCTAATTTCACGTGCATAAGTCGTATTTGAACTCATTTCAACGTAACCAAGTCGAAAATCCCGTATGAATATCAATTTCTTCAAATCCCCTAATTTCTACAAATCGTCCGTGTGTACTCACGTGCTGAAACATAGCAATTCGATCTAATTTCACGTGCATTAGTCGTATTTCAACTCATTTCAACGTGATCATGTCGAAAATCCCGTGTAAATATCAATTTCTTCAAATCCCCTAATTTCTACAAAACGTCCGCGTGAACTCACGTGCTTCACTTGTCCATCGTATATTTCCCATCCCTATTCACTGCGAGACATGGAGAAACCATTATCAGTTCACCATCGTATCACAGAATAGGACTACGGTACAAATTTTTGTCATAAGGACACCTTCATGTAAAAGTGGCAATTTTGCCTGATTCCAAGTTTTGTCAGAGAATGTGATTTTATTATCATTAGACAAAGTTTACACAATAATTGACCTTGACCTTCGTTAAATAGAGTGGTGGTGGCATACAATGTCGAAAAAATCAAAACCAAAATTGATCTGTGAAAAGAATTAGAACTAAATTAATCTTGGCCATTTTAATGATAACAGAAACACAGGCCTCAAGCAATGATGATGATAACGTGGTCTATAATCCGAATTTCAACCACTTTTATCAATATCTAACTACCAGATAATTGAAGCACTGGTACACTGGACCATATCTACTGAAAATTGTATTGATTTATTAATCATGATAACAAAAACACGAGTTTAAAGTTGATACAAGCCTCTTCTTAGAGAGACTGCAATTCCAAGCCAGGCCTGAATTGAGGCTTCCAAGGCTGGTAAAAATGTGAGGCACTACATAATTGATGGCTTAGCTAGGATAAAAAATTCATATCATTAGCCAAAAGGGAGCATTAAGACACATTTCCCTGTGGTACAACTTGCTTCTCTATTGCTAGAACGTGTTTTTGAAACCTCATTTTCGATCTTTTTTAGTGATTTTCGGTTATTTCTTGGTTACCAAATGCTTTGGATTGATCTTGCAGTGATTTTAAGGAATTATAGAATACAGAATATTCATTATCTGGCCGAATTTGGATAATTTTGTCACTATCATACCGAAGTGTGTGTAAATTATCAGTTTTTGAGCACAAATATAAAAATATAATCATTAGCCACATTTCAATGAATGGGATGACAAGAGTAACCCTTTTACAATCATCTTGACAGGAGTTGCCAATCCTATAGCCAAAGCTTATGGTTATAAAGACCAATTCTATTATTTTCTCTCCAGAATTCACAACTTTGTGTTCTTTAAACCTATGTAAGTGGTTGATAGTTAAATCTTCACTTTATTTGGCGAGAATTTTAGGTACTGCTATGCAATAAAGAACCAATTAGTAATCATATCAAAAAGAAAGGTAATGTTAGTTGGCCAAAAAATGGATTAGAATATCACAATTGTGTATAAATTATCATTTTTCGGCCATTTTAACTAATTCAGATAAATTTTTTGATTTGTATGCGATAGCAAACATTTTCACTATCTCTTATGTACAAGAAAAAGGCATAAATGCTGCTAAATTAGTGATAATAACAACACATTTAGCTTTGTGTGTTGAAACTACCATATTGAGGCGATTTATGCGTGTTTCCATGACCCCAGATCAGCCACATATTGAGAAGTGACATATCAACAGGGCTAGTTACCTCCTTTAGCCTCTATGGTTATATTCAGTGTTCCAATGGATAGCAAAGTCACAAAAGTGTTTTTTGTAGCAAATCAGGCCTTATTAATGAAATTTTGTATTTTTAGTGATTCCATTATCCTCAAATTACCCACTTGCTGATATCTGAAAAATTTCAACCGATTATCATGTTAATTGTCAAAGATATTCGACATTTTCGATTTTAACCAATTTCTGAAAAGCGGGAAATTGCCACTTTTACATGAAGGTGTCCATAAACATAATTTCAATAAATTTGCAGTTCAATTTTTAGAAGCCTCCCACGACAACAATCTTCGACCGATCGCCCTGAAACTCGTTTCATAGCTAAATCTCAAGGTCTAAAAGCAAAATATCGAAGTAAAACATAATCCGATAAAAAATCTTTGAGTTAGAGATGTCCAAAGTAGCGCAAAATAGCGTTCTATCGCAAAATACGCCATTTTAGTGGTTTGACGCGATTTTGATGACGTCATCACAGCACCCAAATAAGCTCAAACCAACTTCCCATATAGCCTATAAGACAATACCGCATTATTACAACATACTTTGACCGGTCTCATCTCAAGATAAGTCGCAGTTCTTGACATCTCACTAGTTTAAGTTTTGTCCTAAATTTTCGAAATCGATTTTTCACCGTACCTTAGAAAATTGCGTATATCTCGATGAAAAATCGAGATAGCCCAATGATCCATATGATTTTCTGAAAGCTCTTTAAATTTGCCAAAAACGATTCTGAAAAAAATCAGACAGCTATCTCCTTTCCTTCTTGGTGAAAAATGCGCTCGAAAACTAGCCTATTTTCGCTAAAAAAGCAATAAAATTTCGCTAAGTTGATGACGTCATAATGACGTCATAATGACGTCACCAGAACTTCTTTTATAGCCTAATGCAATTTCCCATCTTAGATCTACAAAACGTGACCTCGATCATGTCTCTACCATTTGTAAGTTTGTAGAACTTGAGATCTCATCGATTTAAATTGGGTCATAAATTATCTTATTATATATAATTAAAGTATACACCACCAAAACCGTTGGACGGTTGGTCTAGTAACCCCCCGCTGGTTTGGATTTGATCAGCCCATTTTGTCTCTTTTCAGGTTCCGTTGTCACATCCAAACCCGCGGGGGGTTACTAAACCAACCGTCCAACGGTTTTGGTGGTGATATCGTGACAGGTGTATGTAGTTTGAACCCATGTTATTTGCCCAAAGGCAGTTGGGACACACATAACTTGCCCTCACGTAGTCCGAACCCACGTTACTAGCCCACACGCAAGTCTAACCCACATAACTCACCCTGACGAAGTCCAAAACTATGTTATTCTAACTTGGAATTACTAGAATTGATATATTTCTTAATTTCTACAAATCGTCCGTGTTACACGTAGTACGATTATCGTACGATTATCAGCACATACGATCGTCGATCATTAATTTGAATTTGATTTTGATACAGTTTTGATCAGTTTTTTCAGTCAATTTTTAGTTATTCTAGTTTTAGTACGGCAATTTTAGTTGATCAGTATTTAGTATCATGAATTTAATGACAGGTAGTAACGAGTTAGTATATGAATCTAGATAGCCCTAGAACCCCGTATTTTAAGGCATTTCAAGTTCTTAGGTTAGGCATTACATACTCCGTAGTTTTAAGAGTTTAGAGTTTATGATTTTATTCTATATTAATTTTATTGTATTTACAGACCTGAAGATGTCGTAGAACGACGAAATTGATTGTCATTAATAAAGAACCACATCGTTTACATTTTTGTACCATTGAGTCAAAAGAGAATCAATAAATTACTCATCAATCGACGTCATGGGGACCTTATAGAATATTTTCGGGCACCTTCTGGTGTAGTTCCACCTTAGCTGAGTAAAACGTGGGGTCGACCACCTCTGTACTATTTTTGGTTCTCGAGATATAGGCCTCTAAATAAGGGTCCCAAAGCGTCTCCCTATGTGGTATTCATATTATTATTATATATTATATATTATATATGCTAACATTACATCGTGTATACTATACCCTGGCAGCCCAAAATTTGAAATTGACGTTTTTGGGGGGATTTTTGAGGGGGATTTTTAAAGAATGGATTCCACCTGAATTTTGGGCCCTTGCCAGGGCCCAAAATATAATCTTATTATATAATCTTAAAATATAATCTTATTATAATTATCTTAAACTCCTGTGACACCGAATTCTCTCATATATAGCCCTGGCCAGTTACGTTACTGTAGCGCCCGATCTAAGTATACGCGTATCGATAAGAACGGTTGTCCTAAACCTAAAATTTTACGACGAATCGATCTAGATAGGTCTCGACTCTCTATTTCTTTTTATTTTTCTGATATGCAGGGGGTTACCGCCCTGGCCAGGGCGGGAATATCTTATTAAACTCCTGTGACACTGAATTCTCTCATATATAGCCCTGGCCAGTTACGTTACTGTAGCGTGCGATTTAAGTATACGCGTATCTATAAGAACGGTTGTTCTAGACCTAAAATTTTACGACGAATCGTTCTAGATAGGTCCTGACTCTCTATTTCTTTTTATTTTTCTGATATGCAGGGGGTTACCGCCCTGGACAGGGCGGGAATCTTATTATTATTATTAAACTCCTGTGACACTGAATTCTCTCATATATAGCCCTGGCCAGTTACGTTACTGTAGCGCCCGATCTAAGTATACGCGTATCGATAAGAACGGCTGTTCTAGACCTAAAATTTTACGACGAATCGATCTAGATAGGTCTCGACTCTCTACTGTATCTCTTTTTATTTTTCTGATATGCAGGGGGTTACCGCCCTGGCCAGGGCGGGAATATGTTGCTCGCTGCGCTCGCAACAAATATCATGTTACTTACCTCTACTTCGGTTAATCTATATTAATAATTTCAGAGTGTTCGTGCATCTGTCTGTCTGTGTAAAATGACTATTTAAGAAGTGCATTTGATATTTTTGATCGTTTTTTTCGGGAAAATCTTCTCCCAATTAAGGGGCTTATTATTATTTAAGGAAAATTTGAATTGGACCATCCGTTGATTAGTTATTTGCATAATCAATATCATGCGTTTACTAATGGTAATATATGCTATGGAAAGGCAATACTATATAGGTGATCTCAAATTACAAAGTATGTTGTGCGGTGCATTTCCGCGAATATCTGTAATCCTCGGTAAGCGGTAATGGTGATCCAATTACTTAACAAATTCCAAGATGAGGTCATGAAGCAAGTAGCTGTTGGCTGCTAGATACAAGATGAACCAAAGGTATCAGGTTGATTGTTTCCGCGAATCTTCGCGGGCAAACGCTAGTAGTTCTATATTATGATATCATACCTTGCCACCTTAATAGTTACTACAGCTGAAGGGATGTGCGTAGTCTATCTACTTCCCTCATAATATCCAGCATATATCCTGTATTTGATGCTAGCGCAACCAGAGCAACCTAACTTGTAACTATTTTCGGAGGATTGTAAGCTCTGCTTACAATCCTGGAGGCTCTCTCGCAATCCTGGTTGCAATCCTGGTTGCAGCTGATTAGATTATTGTGAGGGTGAGCTGTAGTAAAACACTGCTCCTGAGAACAGCAACTTGTAAGCTCTCTAAAGCGGTGGTTGCACTTCCAGCCGGCATGATCCCAGTCTGTTCAATTTAGTTTCAAAGAGTGGGCCACTTCTAGCGAGTAAAAAACTTGATTAAAATGATTATAGCCTCTCGCACTAGAGCACTAAATCATAGAGTTGACATCCTGAATCTCCTTGTTTGTATCAATTTTGTATGTTAACATAAATTATTAATAATGACTCGACTAATTTTACAATTTCATTGAATTTCTGGCCGTACATGATTGACAAACTTCAGACTTTTTCAGAACTACAGAGTTCAAATTTCGAATATTTTCACGCTCAGATGAAGGAAAAAGGCTCAAAAATATACAATTTTAGCAAAATTTTTCCCCCACCAGGGGCTCTGCCCCTGGACCCCTGCCGTAGCTCACTCGGCGCCGCTTCGCGGCACCTCGCTCGCAACCAACAGCTACAGTGCTCGCTTTGCTCGCACAGGATTGGCAACCAACCCGACCTTTATTCCAACCGGGTCTGCATTATCACAGGCCCATCTGAAACATCACAGGCCCATCTGAAACATCACAGGCCCATCTGAAACATCACAGGCCCATCTGAAACATCACAGGCCCATCTGAAACATCACAGGCCCATCTGCATTATCACAGGCCCATCTGAAACATCACAGGCCCATCTGCATTATCACAGGCCCATCTGAAACATCACAGGCCCATCTGAAGCATCACAGGCCCATCTGAAACATCACAGGCCCATCTGCATTATCACAGGCCCATCTGAAATATCACAGGCCCATCTGAAACAACACAGGCCCATCTGTATTATCACAGGCTCATCTGAAACATCACAGGCCCATCTGTATTATCACAGGCCCATCTGCATAATCACAGGCCCATCTGAAACATCACAGGCTCATCTGCATTATCACAGGCCCATCTGAAACATCACAGGCCCATTTGAAACATCACAGGCCCATCTGAAACATCACAGGCCCATCTGAAACATCACAGGCCCATCTGTATTATCACAGGCCCATCTGAAACATCACAGGCCCATCCGAATCATCACAGGCCCATCTGAAACATCACAGGCCCATCTGCATTATCACAGGCCCATCTGCATTATCACAGGCCCATCTGAAACATCACAGGCCCATCTGAAACATCACAATCCCCATCTTCATATCACAGGCCCATCTGAAACATCACAGGCCCATCTGCATTATCACAGGCCCATCTGACACATCACAGGCCCATCTGAAACATCACAGGCCCATCTGAAACATCACAGGCCCATCTGAAACATCACAGGCCCATTTGAAACATCACAGGCCCATCTGAAACATCTCAGGCCCATCTGAAACATCACAGGCCCATCTGTATTATCACAGGCCCATCTGAAACATCACAGGCCCATCTGTATTATCACCGGCCCATCTGCATTATCACAGGCCTATCTGCATTAGCACAGGCCCATCTGAAACGTCACAGGCCCATCTGAAACATCACAGGCCCATCTGAAACATCACAGGCCCATCTGAAATATCACAGGCCCATCTGAAACATCACAGGCCCATTGTAATTATCACAGTCTCATCTTTAACATCAAAGGCCCATCTGCATTATCACAGGCCAATCTGAAACATCACAGGCCCATCTGCATTATCACAGGCCCATCTGAAACATCACAGGCCCATCTGCATTATCACAGGACCATCTGAAACATCACAGGCCCATCTGAAACTCTGAAACATCACTGGCCGATCTGCATTATCACAGGCCCATCTGAAACATCACAGGCCCATCTGAAACATCACAGGCCCATCTGAAACATCACAGGCCCATCTGAAACATCACTGGCCCATCCAAATCATCACAGGCCCATCTGAAACATCACAGGCCCATCTGAAACATCACAGGCCCATCCGAATCATCACAGGCCCATCTGATACATCACAGGCCCATCTGCATATCACAGGCCCATCTGAAACATCACAGGCCCATCTGCATTATCACAGGCCCATCTGAAACATCACAGGCCCATCTGCATTATCACAGGCCCATCTGAAACATCACAGGCCCATCTGCATTATCACAGGCCCATCTGCATTATCACAGGCCCATCTGAAGCATCACAGGCCCATCTGAAACATCACAGGCCCATCTGCATTACACAGGCCCATCTGAAATATCACAGGCCCATCTGAAACATCACAGGCCCATCTGTATTATCACAGGCTCATCTGAAACATCACAGGCCCATCAGTATTATCACAGGCCCATCTGCATAATCATAGGCCCATCTGAAACATCACAGGCCCTTTTGAAACATCACAGGCCCATCTGAAACATCACAGGCCCATCTGAAATATCACAGGCCCATCTGCATTAGCACAGGCCCATCTGAAACATCACAGGCCCATCTGAAACATCACAGGCCCATCTGAAACATCACAGGCCCATCTGAAAAATCACAGGCCCATCTGAAATATCACAGGCCCATCTGAAACATCACAGGCCCATCGTAATTATCACAGGCCCATCTGAAACATCACAGGCCGATCTGTATTATCACAGGCCCATCTGAAACATCACAGGCCCATATGCATTAGGACATGTTCACGAGAAAGGGTACCGTTTTGTGCCATTTTTTCTCTAATAATGTATGGGCAATTTAAAAATATTAAACATTAGATTTGACTAAAGTTATCCGGGGGGGGATCATGGATTAAGTGCAAGACACGAGGGGTACTAAGTGATTTTTTGCCCAATTTTGAAATACCACCCACCACCCCTTCAGATAATCCCATGAACTAAGTGATATTTGACACTATTTGTAGTGACCCACCCCAAAATTAGCATAAAAACCTATCCAAGCGGCAGATTGTCCCCTGTACTAACTGATATTTGTCACTATTTGAAGGTACCCACCCCTAAATGAGCATAAAACGCTGCAGATTGTCCCATGTACTAACTGAAATTTGTCATGTTTTGTAGGCACCCACCCCAAAATGAGCAGTTTGTCCCGTGTACTAACTGAAATTTAATACAATTTGTGGGGACCCACCCCAAAATAATGACGTCATCTGGCAAAAAAGTGCCCAAATATGGAAAAATATGCTATTTGGACTAAGTGATTATGATTTTCCAATAAGGTGACCACCTCAGTTAGTACAGTGGACTAAGTGATTTCGCCAAGGGCCAAACACCACCCACCCCGGCCTCGTGTCCTGCACTTAGTCCCTGATCCCCCCCCGAGTTATCCACCATTAAGTTGAAAGACGTTATTTTTTGATTTTTAAAAAACCAAATTAAAATGATGTTCCAGTTGAAAGTTATAGCTGAATAGTTCGTGGCAGAGGAAATGTTGAAGATGTAACAAGTTTTTTTGTTACATAATCAACAAGGGGCCTGTAATTCAGTCATTGGTGATAGAATAGAACTTTTAATGACTTACATAGGTTATATATGATTGATAGAACAAATTTCCAGCTTTAAATTAATAAATTGCAGCAAAATATTGATTCTGTAACAGATTTTATGAAGAAAATAGGTCATTTTTAACAAACAGTTACAATTTATTGATGGGAACTTTCATTTTGAGTCAGATGCCTTTTAGCTGTTCATAACAATGAAAAACGTGTACGCCAAAAGATTATGGAATAGAACTTCAGGAAATGTTGATTTTGTAACAGTTTAACTACAGTATGCTACATTTTGAAACGGCCACAAAAGTATCTGTTACAAAATCAACCCAAATATCCAATAAGTCAAGAATTATGGCCTTAAAACCTTTCAAAATGTTCCAAGCATATATCGAATTTATTTAATTTAACATTTATCTCTGTTTCAGCCATTCCTTAGCAGTGAAAATGTTGATTTTGTAACAAATTCAACATTTTGCGCTGTTTAATAAATGTATAAGAGGATGAAAACTGAAAAGCTTGCCAATATGACGTTACAACTAGAGCTTCTGACCAAAAAAATTATGATAAGTTCAATAATTTTCGGGAAAATGTTGAATTAGTAAAGTAGTAACAGATTGTACTTAGATTTTGCACATTCTCCTGTCATATTTCAGCAATGTAATGCATTCAGTGATGTGAATCCATGAAAATAATCGGAAATCAAAGGCTACATTTTCATATATTGTTGACCAATTCAGGTAATTTTAATAAATAAGCAGCTAAAATGTTGATTTTGTAACAAATTAAACATTTTTAGCTGCTGAAATCATGGCATTCTTTTGGAGGAAACCAAAAAGTAGACTTGAATAGTTGGTTGAAGATAGCCAGCCAATACTAAAGCTAGATTATATGATAAAATGGAAGATGTTGAATTTGTAACAAACTTTTTTGAAGACAAATCGATGTAATAATAATTTCATATCATAGTATTATTGAATGAGTTTAGTCTGTTGCTGTTTTATGATGAAAAAACTGACGTCTATATTAGAAGTAGAGTGTTACGTTTTCAACAAATTATCATTATAGCTTTATAGGAGAATTAGGTATGTAAGAAAATGATGTTGGAGAAGCATTGTCCATACTATACACAATCATTACCTATATTTGAAAATGATAAGGCTGTTCATGAAATATTGTGACGAAATCAATAATTTTGTGCAATTTAATAGAAACTCAATGAAAGAAGGAATTTGCATAGTCCAAGCTAGTGTCCTTTTATCTTTTATAACTTCAACATAGGTACTTAATTTGCATCAGCAACTTCATGAATTTACTCAGAAATATACTAGTTACATAATCAACATTTTCAGCTATCTAATGATTCGAAACGGGGCTGTTGTTGTGCAGATAACCTTGAAAGATGACTTAATCCAATAAAAAGATCATCTGGCGACTGAAAGACACATATAAGTGCCTACAAAATGTCCATATGTTTGGATATGTTACAAAATCAATATTTTGGTGCAATTTAACGAAATATGGCGTTGAATTATTAGCAATTGTGATATTTTGAGCAAAATCAATCAAAATCTGCGAAAAAACAATCCAATCAAGTAGTTTTATATGAAATATTATTGTTCATTAGGTCATGTTACAAAATGAACATTATTCAGCTTATTAGTGCCCAAACAGCTGCCATTTATTAATTTGCCGTTTTAGTAGGGTTCAAAGATTGACTTAGTTGAAAAACAAAAACGGTGTGCTTTAAAATGCCGATTTTATTGAAATTGTAACATGAAATGTGACATTTTCAATATAATGACTACTAATTAATGATTTTTGAAAATAATTTCGATTCCTATGCTTTAAATATGATGAATAAGACATATTCTGAAATTTACAGCTCAATTGGGCTATTGCTGGCATAGATATAAGGAAAAATCGAAAAATGGCCTTTTTTGATGTGGCACAAAATGGTACCCTTTCTCGTGAACATGTCCATTATCACAGGCCCATCTGAAACATCACAGGCCCATTTGAAACATCACAGGCCCATCTGAAACATCACTGGCCCATCCAAATCATCACAGGCCCATCTGAAACATCACAGGCCCATCCGAATCATCACAGGCCCATCTGAAACATCACAGGCCCATCTGCATATCACAGGCCCATCTGAAACATCACAGGCCCATCTGCATTATCACGGGCCCATCTGAAACATCACAGGCCCATCTGAAACATCAAAGGCCCATCCGAATCATCACAGGCCCATCTGAAACATCACAGGCCCATCTGAAACATCACAGGCCCATCTGAAACATCACAGGCCCATCTGAAACATCGGAGGCTCATCTGATATGATCCTTAATGATAATTGTTACAATAATGTACCCACCGGTGGGTATTTTTTGTGTATATTTCCAGTGCAATGAAGAAGTATTCAGGTTTCAACTTAAGAAAATTATTTATTTCTCATCAAATGGGAAAATGCCTAAATTTTTAAGATGATTCTACGTTTCGGGACTTTGATGTCCAATTTACAAAATATGACGGCTCAAACAAGAATTTTGTTACAATTTTTAAATTCTTACTTAAAAATTTCGGAAAATTCGTCTGACAGAATTTCTGGGACATTTGGTGTCAGGATAATTGATATGATTATACACCAGTATTGCCTTGGTAGAATACAACAGGTCCCATCACTTTATACGAAGTCTCCAACTAGTAACTTAGTAACAAGCTCCCAAAAAGAGGCTACAAAATACCCTCTGGTGGGTATTTTTAGGGCACAATTGATTTTGAGAATTAAAGTGACAAATCATTATGTATTTAGTTTTAACTCCAGATTGCGTAGTAAATGGAAGGTCAATATAAATGCTACAGAAAAAGATAACTGGTTACCGTGAGTATGTGGTCGTATATTGAACATCAAAGTTTGTGCTATAAAAATGACCACTGGTGGGTATTTTTCAGCTTTTAAGTCGTATAAGTCCATGAAAAATGGCATTAGAGCAAATTAAAATCTTTCCTACCTCTGACTTAGGGATGGGACGAAACTGGGGCTCAGAAGGTGACCTGCTGGAAATCCGGATGTAAGTTGTTTTTTGGTATCTCCATGTGCCTCTCAGAGGTCTAGAACCGGTTTTGGGTCCAAATCTTGAAAACTCGTTGATTCCCCCACCATTTGGTACACCTACGTATGCCCAATTTTGGTCATTTTTGGGGGTTTTTGGGCTCTCATGCCCATGAAATTCAAGATAGAGACTTCTACTGAACAGAATGTATCAATTTAATCGTAAGAAAGACATTAGAATTGGTCCCATCAAAAAATATTGAAATTTGCCCATTTTATAGGCAAAAAACGCCTTAAATCAAGGCGCGAGGCCAAAAATGGTGAACTGCCATATCTCAGCCCAGGAAGGTGCTAGCGACCTGGGACCAAAAGTATTATACCATCTAATCCTACCATTATTGGGGGTAGAACACCATGAAAACACTCTAGGAGGCTTATTTCACTGATTTTGATGATTCATTTTGGTATTTGCAAATTATAAGCGGTGCTCATGAAGAGCTGAACTTGTTTCAACTCTCATGTCCATGTTTTATTAGCTAAATACTTCTACCCTACATTATCTCTAGCTCTCATTGTGAGAAACCATTGAGCTTTGGCCTGATCAAAAAATATTGAAATTTGACCATTTCATGGGCTAAAATGTACCAAATTTCAGGCGCTTGGCCCAAAATGGTCAGATACTATATCTCAGCCCAGGAAGGTGCTAGCCCGGTTGGAATAACCTGCAATCCTGGCAATCCTAGCTGGGCAACATTATTTGTTATTAAAGCAACCATGAAATTTCAGAATTTAACGACTTAAAATTAGGTGTGCAGCTACAATTTTACTGTTACATCAGTCAGTTTTCAAAAATGGAGAGTGAAACGTGCAATCATAGTTTGCTACTCACTGTATCACCATCAGTACCTATGCAATGCATAAAATTCCCATTTTATTCTTAGCACTAGTCAGGATTAGAAACACTGAATAACGTACATACTACGTTGATATCATTCATATTAATATTATGATATTACTGTACACCTTCTCGCTTTAATAATTACTGCAGAAGGGATATGCGTAGTCTATCTACTTCCCTCATAATATCCAGCATATATCCAGAATTCCATGGACCATGCTAGCGCAACCAGAGCAACCCAACTTGTTACTTTTTTCGGAGGATTGTAAGCGGAGCTTACAATCCTGGAGGCTCTCTAGCAATCCTGGTTGCGATCCTGGTTGCAGCTGATTAGATTATTGTGAGGGTGAGCTGTAGTAAAACACTGCTGCTGAGAGCAGCAACTTGCAAGCTCTCTAAAGCGGTGGTTGCACATCCAGTCGGCATGATCTGATCGAGTTTTAACTTTTAAGGAGTGGACTTAATTTTAACAAAAACAAAAATCCAATTAGAAATAAAAACCAGGAGTATAATATCTAATATTCGTATTCAAGATACAGCGACACATATAATAGACAATATTAAATCATGATCAATATTCAGCCTGAAATTTGTTTTTTTCGAACTCCTGTGTATGAGTAAAGGTGACGTTTTGACTCGCTTATCAAACAAAAAATCTGTGCTTCCATTTTTTTAGGATAGTAATATATCAAACGACAGCCTTTTAGCTGATTATATTTGTTAGTTATTAAGTTATAAGCCTGACACACAATTGATCTTTGAAACATGAACATTTACTTTTACAATTCATCAATTGGTTGAGTAAAAGAATGAGCAGTGAGTAAGTGATTCAAATTTTGTCTGTCAGGTGGAAATAATTATGAATTACATAATGTGTAGCCTACTCGGTGCTTCTGAATCAAAAATTAGAGATTTTTGAATGAAACACGCTGTTTAAATCTCGGATATTTTTTGCTCAAATGAAGGAAAACCCTGCAAAATTATACATTTTAAGCAAAAATTTTCCGGGGCTTCGCCCTAGACCCACCAGGGCTCTGCCCTGGACCCGCTGGGGGCTGCGCCCCAGACCCCTACTACCTTCGCTCGGCGCCGCACCTCTTCGCAACCAAAAGCTACCGTGCTCGCTTCGCTCGCACAGGATTGGCAACCAGCCTAACTTATATTCCAACCGGGGGTGCTAGAGACTTGAGACCAAGTTCATTCTACCATCTAATCCTACCATTAGTGGGGGTAGAACATCATGAAAACACTCTAGGAGGGGGGGGCGCAATGCCCGGTTTTGTCCCGTTTTGTCCCGTTATATGCCCCTTGCTCATAAAAATTTTCGAACGGGACATTTTTTTGAGCGGGACAAAGCGGGACAAAACGGGACAAAGTGTACCAAAACGGGACATTTGGACTTTGAAAAATTTGAAAATTTACGAATTTTTATTTGATCAGTTTCAAAAACATTCTGGTTGTGGAATAAAGGTTGCCACCTGTGCAAACCAAGTTTTCGGCCCAAATTCATCCTATTCACTGTGAGACATGGAGAAACCTTTATCAGTTCACCATCGTATCACAGGATAGGATACGGTAAAAATTTTTGTCATAAACATAATTTCAATCAGTTTGCAGTTCAATTTTTAGAAGCCTCGTACGACAACAATCTTCGACTGATCGCCCTGAAACTCGTTTTATAGCTAAATCTCAAGGTCTAAAAGCAGCAGATCAAAGTAAAACATAATCCGATGAAAACTCTTTGAGTTAGAGATGTCCAAAGTAGCACAAAATAGCGTTCTATCGCAAAATACGCTATTTTAGTGGTTTTACGCGATTTTGATGACGTCATTACAGCACCAAAATAGGCTCAAACCAACTTCCCATATAGCCTAAGCCACAATTCCGCCTTAGCACAACATACTTTGGCCGGTCTCATTTCAAGATAAGTCGAAGTTCTTGACATCTCACTCGTTTAACTTTTGTCCTATAATTTGAAAATCGATTTTTCACCGTACCTTAGAAAATCGCGTATATCTCGATGAAAAATCGAGATAGCCCAATAATCCATATGATTTTCTGAAAGCTCTTTTAATTTGCTAAAAATCATTCTGAAAAATCAGAGAGGTATCTCCTTTCCTTCTTGGTGAAAAATGCGCTCGAAAATGGCCTATTTTCGCTAAAAATGCAATAAAATTTCGCTAAGTTGATGACGTCATAGTGACGTGAAAATGACGTCACCAGACCTTCTCACATAGCCTAATCCCTAATTCCATCTTAGATGAACAAAACGTGACCTCGATCATGGCTCTACCATATCCCGTTCTTGAGATCTCATCGTTTTAAATTGGCTCCCAATTATCATCTATATTATTATGTCTTATATCACCCTGTGACACTCAAATCTCTAACTTATACCCCTGGCCAGTTTTCTTTTTACCGCGGGGGGTTACCGCCCTGGCCAGGGCGGGAATTATACACCCTGTGACACTCAAATCTCTAACTTATACCCCTGGCCAGTCTTCTTTTTACCGCGGGGGGTTACCGCCCTGGCCAGGGCGGGAATTATATCACCCTGTGACACTCAAATCTCTAACTTATATCCCTGGCCAGTTTTCTTTTTACCGCGGGGGGTTACCGCCCTGGCCAGGGCGGGAATCACCCTGTGACACTCAAATCTCTAACTTATACCCCTGGCCAGTTTTCTTTTTACCGCGGGGGTTACCGCCCTGGCCAGGGCGGGAATCACCCTGTGACACTCGTTCGTCTAATATATACCCTGGCCAGTCTTTTCTATTACCGCGGGGGGTTACCGCCCTGGCCAGGGCGGGAATTCATGCAAGCATCAAAAGGCGCTTCTATTATTATATTTTTATGATCACTTATACTCAGAGACATTTTACAATTGTGTTCAATTCGGCTCATATCATCACTGCTCTAGCCACTCAATTCATTGGCATCAGAGTCCGTAAGAGCCACTTAAATTTTAAATATCTTGGTATCGTTACAATAAATATATCTTTAAATATGGTTAATTTTAAGTTCCATTTAAGAGACTGGCAATTTATTTTTTGCAGAGACGAAAGAGAAGCATAATTAGGAGTACGCTAGCAATATTAAAGCAAACGCAACCTATTAAAAATTTCTTTAGCAGTAACCAGTAACTTACTTCCCAATTTATTTAACCATCATGAATTTATGATTTGAATCCAACGTCCTATCTACAAAGGTGCATGGGTATACTACAAACATAACACAATACTGCATATCAATTTTCTAATTAAATGTTGAACGATAAAAAGTGGCTTTAGTTGGTATATTAAGAATAGGCGGTTCCATCCACACATGTTCTACTGTACTCTCAGGAAATAGATTTGTCTCTGTTATGTTATTCAATTAATATAGTCATAGCTAATCGGTAGGTATAGTACTAAAGTTTAAATTGTAACCATACTTTCGGTCACATGAATTTGACAGTTCCTAATTGCTTCGCAAGTCTTTGAGCCGTAGACTATTCCATCGTGTGATCACAGAGCGGGGGGGGATCATGGACTAAGTGGGCGACACGATGCCTGGGTGGGGTGGGTCCTCGATGGGATAAAAACCACTTAGTCCATGTGGACTAAGTGGGTGGGTGTGGCTGAAAATTTTCAATACCAGTTAGTCAATGTGGACTAAGTGAAGATTTTCAACCTCAGTTAGTCAAATGGACTATATGGGTGGGTTGATAACATCAAAAAAGGCTCCAGATAGTCCTCTGGATAAAATATTCGAGTAATTATCACGCAAATGTCGGTGTATTGCAGCAGAAGGAGCATTGACAATGCAGGTAATGTATTCTATTGTATACCAGTTAATTGAATTTCAGCTATTTTCGCCCATGACCTGTCACAGTAATAAGTAATTGCAGCTCTGACAGATAATCGGACAGAGATCACACTATGATGCTTGTCAAAAGTTACGCTACATCCATTTATGTGAGTACCTAATACAATTACAAAATACAGAGTACGCAAATTACAGAAACGCCTATTGGAATGCTGTAACTAAGCCTTTTACTGTTTATTGATGTGGATTCAAGGAAAAAGGACGGCGATACACTCGATGACTCTAATCAATGATATGATACCTCTACTTCAAGAGAGGCATTTCACATTTGCTTCCTTCTTTCAATGTCTGTTGCCGTTTGTTGTTTGTTTATTGTTTATTGTTCTTTTGCCGTTACTGTAGACACCACAGACATAATAATTACTTAATTAGTTATTGGAATGGTAGTGAAATAGTAATTTCTATATTAACTAATTAACTATTTAGCCATATTAATTCGGATTAATTACACAGCCCTTCGGTAGAACGTTTAAAATCTGATTTCTCGCACCAGTTACAAAGTATCTTAAAATTGACCAATAATTATGCTGAATTGCAGCCAGGGCCGTAATTCCTGGGGGGGGAGGGGACCCCCCGTTTTTGTAGGGTTTCAGAAATTTCAAAAAAAGACTGTACGGCACATTAAATAATTTCCTGGACAAGTCGTCCACGATGCTTGACAAAGTAATGGCATCTCAATGTAACAGGTTATGTACTATGTAGTATAGATCAATATAAGATTCAATTACACGCAGATATGATCTAATTTTGTACAAAGTTGCAGCAAATAGACCATGTCATATCTTGGGGGACTTGAAGTAAATTTATATCTAAAGTAAATTTATGTCTGAGTAAACTCGATTCTGAGTTTAGAAACATTCCACTGCTTAGTTTCACATGATTCAAGACTTAATAAGTTAATAACCACATATTATTGTCTTGCCAAACTATATTTTTAGGCTGATTTGGGGGTGGGTCCCTAATCATTAGTCTGAAACCACTTAGTCCACGTGGACTAACTGGTGGGGTGGTGGGTGGTATCCAAAAAAACTCGAAAATCCCACTTAATCACCTTCGTGTCGGCCACTTAGTCCATGATCCCCCCCCGCACAGAGCTGGTTACTTCGCTTTCATTAAATTGTATGATATCTTGGAGCTTTTAGATTTTTACACCCATGCAGTGTATGATTTTATTTCTTTACCCAAAGAAGTTGAATCGTATGTTGTATTACGTTTGTTTTATTGTATCTTGTAGCGGAAGACATATGTTTTGAATTGTACTATCTATTGTGTCACTTCGTTTAAATGCAGTGTGGGATAAGTGTACAATAAAAGAGTAAAGTGTGATCAGTGTACAGTAAAGCCATCACACGTAGCGGTGTGTGCTACAGATTGGAACTTGAACTCCAGATTTCGGTTCATCACGCATTTCTTGTTCACTTTGTGGGAACTTATAGTTCCAATATCGACCGCACAGAATCTTGAAATTATGTTATGGCCAATCACACTGCGATTTTACAGTCGACTCCGGTTAACTCGCACTCTAATTGGTCGATGTCATATGAACCCGTGGGTAAGCTAATACTTTAATACGCCGTTTATGTTAATTACAGCTACTAAACTATCGCAGGATCGTTACCGGATAGAACCTCCGATTATACTTCTCATTATTTGAACTAGGAATCCTGCTTCCGTCCTCCATTTGATTGGCTTGACCTACAGTATAATTCATACAGGAAAAGATTACTCACGGACAATAGCTGTCTGGATTGATATCATTATCATGGCTTAAACTAGCCTCCGGATTACATTTCGAGCTGCCTATCCTCCCCAAACAACCTTCGAAAACAAACGATTATCCGTCCAAGTCGAGCCGGGACGGAAGTAGATGCTTCATGAATACATAATTGCGCGTTCAGTATAATTACTTAACTGGCATTCATAATCACCTAATGGTGTACTTTAATTCTGTTTATGATCCAAGACAACCTCAAACAGAGGTCACGTTGATTTTATTATATATACCTAGTTGACCTGGAGTGTACACCATTTAAAGCAGCGGTTACTATTTCAGGGCAGTTTCATGTCAATTGGCCGGGTTAGTGTGTACTATCAAAGGACAGTTTTTCTGAGAAAAAGTAGTGATGGGTTTCGTTCATGTTTTAATTTGTTCAGTTCAATGCTAATGAGCTAAGAATGCTTTTTTGTTATCTACGATTTGTAATTATTAAAAGACTTGATCTGTTTTAATAAGTCAATCGCTGCAAAGAATTCAATACTTTGCGTGATTCATCCGGACGTGGCATGCATTGAATGCGCACATTTCGTTAATGGATTCCCATGTAATATAGGGAAGCTATATTTAAATAATTTATTATTTTATTTAAATATCTTCCATGAAGGCAGAACGGATATGAATTATATATGCTTATATGCATGATCCTAAATCTTGCGAATTTTATTAAAATTCAGAAAGCATCCAATCATTTGCAATCCAAGTTTATCATAACAATGCCGTAGCAATTGAAATTTATTACATTAAAAGAACGTTGGGGAAGTGTAGTTGTACCATTTAAACCGCGAATGGATTAGAGGATGTAATTGAGGAAGAAGCTGAAATATAGCTTAAATAGGTGTGGTTGAGTTTGATTTAAATCCCTAAGATCCTGTATGAGGGGAGTGTCGGACATTAACTTGTTTAAACGTTACAACGCACAAGGGGTGCAGTACTGTTGTGAGCTATTAAACAATTGAATTGTATGTAATGGTGGCATATGTTACTTCTAGTTCTCATGGTATTAAACTTCTAGAAGATTATCACTTGTGGTGGAAGTTATACCCGTATGGGAATAACCTAAGAACTAAAGAAGTTGGCGAAGTAGGCAGGTCTTCTTGACTTGGTCGACTGGTAGAGGCCAGTGTCTTTATAAGCTCCACAGCTCCAGACTAGTTGCTGAAACCCAGACAGGGCAGTGCCTTGAATTCATTTAAATGTTATGCAGTTAGGTTATTAAATCTATCGTAACCCATTACCTATCTGATAATGGTTCTTGGGAATCTGGTATTTATGGACCATGATACATTTGTAATCTAGATGGCAAATTATCTTTGCTTTTAATGGCGAATTGATGACGTCTCAACGCCTATTTCCGTGCATGGGGAATGATTTACCAGCGTTACAAATTGTGATACTCTTGTTAGCTGTACTCTGTATCATGGCTATTGGGCGAGTATGCGTTGGGAGGCTTACGCACTCCTTATATTGCAAGACTTGGCTCTTTTGCACAGCATTCTTACTAACTTAAGCAAGTTGCAAATTATCAGTAATATTTCTCATTGTGTTGTTATTGCCCACGGTATTCTCTTGATTCATCTTATACCAAAGTAAAGTAACTTCGCTAACCTGGCAAATTTATTCTTTTGTCACTGTCTGTTTGAACTTATGCTTGTAATTTTCAGATAGCTATCAGTCATATTTTCCTTCCATGCAATTGACTTATATCTCGTACGCTGACCAAAGTGAACACACCCACGTTAAATTTGTCTATCTTAGTATTTGAAAAATCAATTAGACTATAAAAAGTAGCTGCGACAACTTTATTATAATGAAACCATTCACATTGCTTTATATGAGACCATTCGCACGAATTGTTTTATTATATGAGCTCTTGAGCTAGTTTACTTTCTTATTTTGCGTCTTTTCGTTTCTCAATCAGACGAGTTTTGTTCCACTTAGAATTGTCAAATGGTGCACTTTTTACTGTTCATGCTCTTTTTGCTCGAGGTTTGGATGAGATCAGATATCATTTAAGATAAATGTGTCGTGTGTTTCAATTGGTATCTGAACCATGATTAATTTCAGTACGCTCAATGGACAATTCATTTGTTCAATATAACCATCAACTCTTGTTATATCATCTTATCATGTTATATGTCGATGGTGGTTGCGACACTTATTCAGAGAAGGATGACGAATTGGTAGAACGTTTCAGTTTGTGGTTCACACTCCACTATGCGCTCAGAATAAGTTGGTTAATAAGATAACGTCATTATCATAATGCGATATTGTTTGTTAATGCCGTCAAACATTTTCCGTGTGCGGAGTAGGTTTATTTGGCCATTTAGTGCAGAAAACCGTGGCCAGCTTAGATTATCAAGTTGAGGCTAACTCTGCATTATCTGCGGCCTGTATTTCTGCAGATGGTTTTGGCTTGGTTAACTGGTTGTGAATATTAAATATATGTGACCACGCAACAGGAGAGACTGTGAGAGACTTGTTCAATTCATCACGCTCAATGTGGTTAAAGGTCACGGATGTTAGTGGGTGGTTTATGTCAATTGATGAAGTCACCTTTTAGTACTTGGCTAGTCTATAGCCACGACCACACCCAAATATATTGCAGCCTTGTTGCACGTGTGAAGCACGCTGAATTCGAGCACGGCAGGCTTTGATAAAGCGATGTGGGACATCAATATTTATTGCTGTAAAGATTACCCAATGTTGTAGCGTGTAAGAACGCTAGGAAGCATCAGTCAGTAGCACTCAGCTGATATGTGATAGGAGAGACTGTCTGTTAGAAATATTTTGTCCATGAAAGAAAATTGCAGAGTAAAAACTAAAAAGATTTGTGAAGGAAAGTTTTTCATTAAAGAAAGTAAGAAGACAGAAATTTAAAACATAAGCATTGAAGCAGTAAAGGGTGCAACTGTGTTTGACACGCCATCATCATAGTTACCTAACTAAATTAGCTGGTAGCATAAATAATTTAGAGTTTCGGTGTCTAGTAGCTTTTCCTACTAGCAAGGAAAGAAGGATGTTTGGTTTCCACCCTTTGACTGTATGCGTGACTAGGAAAACCACTGCACACAGCTAAGGTATTTAATTAATGAAACTTCCCCTGATGCACTGTAAGCTCTCTGCACAGCGATGAACAATGACTGTACTCTAATAAATGTTAGTAATACGTGAAATTGCTTGTAAATTGTCAACTAATGCCACTAACTGCTCACTTCTGGTCACCGTTGGGAGTAGTGACCCGTGGACCATGCAATGTGGCACAAGTAGGCGACTGAGAGTGACGTCATTATCATGGTTTAGAATGGTGAATTGACGATGCCGAATTGTGTATGTTTTGTGAGTAGTATATTCTACTCGTTTCCCTCAATGAGAGAGAAGCAAGTTAGACTTGTTTGAAGTTTGGTTGGAGCGCACATACGTGATTGTTATCAGGTTTACTGAAACCTTCCCCAATCCTCGTATCCTCGCCTATGACATTCTTCGGCCACATCTGCAGTCTACTTTTCAATGTCTGAAACCTTTTTACCATCAAAACAGTCGGAAATAACTGTTCTGGCCATTCTGGTTTATTCCTTGCAGTATCGTTTTTGCTTATGACTATATCAAAGTTATGTTTATGACCAGTATCATCCCACTTAATTGCCCATTTTCTCATTATATGTCGTATCTAAAAAGGGAAAAGATATGACGAACATTCCTCAACAACAATACGAACAGCAATGCTCATGATTGCCAATACACGTCATGACGTACAGGCTGAATGATCTGGTTGTGTAGAAGCTAGTCATTACCAAGGATATAGCAAACTGCGTGTGTGCTCGTACCAAAATAGCTTTAGTGGAGTCTGCCGTAGTCTACATTTGGTTTCTCTATTCAGCGAAATATTCTTGCGGACTTTCTGACTGCTTTGTTTTGTCCAATGGTTCCCGTTCCTGCATTTCATGGATAGAGAGGATTTGTTTTCAGGCTGCGACGAACGGCGAACAAAAGACTTATTTTAGATTTGACATCCGAATGTTATATTTAGAACCTTAGAATTGTTTACTGAGCCCTTGCGATAGACGCTGTTTTCTTTATGTAGTTTAAACGTAATAGACATACTGTAAACAAATTCGTAATTGTTGGAATTTGATTTTATTTCAATTCTTCATTATTATATTACATTGGTATTAATAACTATTATATATATGCATTATTTTGAGAATAATTTATGTGAAAAATTCGCAATTATCACATGTGCTCTTTCAACACATGCTTCCATGTACACACGTATTTGCATTTTTACTGTAATTGATATCAACCAGACGGATTTTAGGGGAGACTTAAGTGACTTAATTCGCACCCCCATGGGAGGGAGGGGTCACCATATTAAGCATTTCCGAGTAATGTAGTTTCACGCATAAATAATGTCTGAGCCGATGGTTTATGGTAAAATGATCGCGATTCTCTACCACTTATCAAAATGTGGTGGAATTGTAATTATCTCCATGTATGGAGCTGCTGAGTAGAAACCCGCTACGTTAAGGGAGTTTTGTTACTCGTTTTGTTCACCGGAATATTTAGAATATCTGCTCTACCTTTGTGTTATAGGTATTCAATAAACGCTCGCAGAATCCAACGCCTTTTGCTTTTGTTCACTTGGCTCGATCACTTGGACTATGCGACGTTATTCTGTATTCATAATTGCTCTGATCCTTTATTCATTGTTCGACCGTGTTTTTGCTTTGAAACTTGTCCATGTAGCTTTGGAATATGTTGCTGTCGAGTACTTGGTGTAGTATTTCGAATAGATGGGTTGGTTATGACTTTTGGTGGGGAATAGGGAAAACCGAAAATCTTTTTGGTTTAAGTGGCAGGGTTATTGGGTCGTTTTTAAAGACTTTGATTGGCAAGAGATTGTTTTGTCGGGAGCATTCAAATAAAATTCCATTTCATTGCACCAGGGCAATGAAAAAATGTTGTGCCCTCCTAATAATTATCATGACAAAATTATCATGATTTATCAAAATGGCAAGTTCATGACATAAAATACATCTATATTTCGTGCACGGTATAAATAATATACGCTTAGAGCATGGCTGGGAATGCGCTAATATCATATACTTATATCTATTTCATAGCCCTTCAATATCTTCACGATACCTATTCCAATCGATCAATCAATCAATTCGCTCATGAACCATCAAATCTAATCAAACAGAATGCTTACTCTTGACTCACTCCCCATAGTTGTGTACCACTTGTTTGCTTCAAATATTGCCTGTTCAGTATACCGCCTGTTTGCTCCAAATATTTTCTGTTTAGTTTACTGGTTGTTTCCTTTGCTTATTCAGTCATCAGTGAACCACTTGTTTATTATGCCTGTTAACTGTTCATTTTACCCCTTGTTTACTTATGCTCTTATGCCTGTTCACTGAACTTAGTAAACACTGAACACTAACAGTCCCTCAGCCTGTTCAGTGTTAACCGTTATACCGAGTGCTTCTTGCTTCGTTACGTCTGTGTGCTTCTTCAGTTAGCCTGTTCAGCGCGTCCTGAACAAATATCCGAAATAGCTGCCTATAAATACGAACTATTTATAGGGATAAATGTATTCGCCGTTTATGATTTATCGTACCGTTTAACGCACAATTTGTCGCATTTCTAACGCTCTTCCATCGGTATATCGGCAGCTTGTCAGATCGTAAAATGAAAGAAGGTTTTTTTGAGATAATGTGCTAAATCTCTTACATGTGACGCTCCTAAAATATCAAAAACTATCGAGAGCTAATAAAGCAGCTATTTTGTAATTTTTCGACATACTTTTATAGTAAATCTGTTTTGGGCAACGGTGAGATTTTTACCGTACTCAATCAGTAATTTAGGATTTACAAGAAGTGATCTCATCCGTAAAAGTCTTTAAGAAGTCAATTATCATCGATGTTAAACGTTTGAACCACCCTGTCGAGTGCTTAGACATATTGAAGTATCGTTTTGCTGCGTTTATCGTATCTTTATCTATATAATGTGGCACTTATCTTTCTGAAATGTTATCAACTGTGATTTTAGACGCGGCCTTCAAAAATATGCCTGGTTTACTGAGTATGGCAACGGTTATTTGCACTTTCACCACCCCGAGTTTGTTAGAAAATATTTAAACTATAAAAGTTTGAAGAGCACAAGAGGCTTCGTTTTCAAAATCCAATAATGTGAATGAGATGGTTGCTATTGCCTTCATGTTCCCCATTACAGATATGTCACGTGACCAGGCAGGAATATCACGTGACCTTGTAGCATGACACGTGACACGGCTTGCAAATGAACGCATTTAATCGTCTGGGCGTGTGCGTGTGGTATGGAAATTGAAATTATTGTAAGCTGTTACCATGGAGCAAGGTGTTACCATGGAATCAGTAATCCGGAACTCTTGCGCAATGCAGGATTTTCAGCTCGCTGCACCTTGCGACATTTTGTTATATTACACAAAATATAACTCCGAAACCATCGAGAGTTTGCAGCTTTGTTGATCATTTTTATACCCTCATACTGTTATAGGTGTGGTTTGGTCAAATTGAAACTTTGATTATATTGTGCAGCTGCGCTCCTGATGGATTTGAATTTCAATGCCATTCTTACTGCCAAGAGCTTCCCATACGTATTACCTAAAATTGGGTCCTTTATTTATTAGGATTTCTCGTCTGATATCTCAATGATGATAGTACTACTACTTTGTCACTGTCAATTGCCAGGTTTCACAACACTTTAATGAGACACACGAGCTGATTGTAAAATAGCAAAGTACTTTCAGAACATCATCAGTGCTACAATCATATTTGAGGCCCCCTTTTTAATTGAATTGCAATTTAATTTCATAATTCGATCGCATATGACAGCTTCTACCCTGTCACTTTAGCACTTGGCAGCACCCTGCACCAGTGAATTTTGGAATCCTGTTAACTTCACGAAATATTGTACCTACTTATAATAAATAGTAATTTCACAAGTTCGCGATCCATAAGATATTACTAATCATATCGATGATCTGCCAAAATTGGTGGAACTTTGGCTGCAATCATCTTTTGACATGTTTCATTAATATCATTGCGCGAAGTCCTTTTGCATGTTGCAGATTACCTCAAATGGCATACCCTTCATTCTTGGTCACGTTTTTGTTGTCATAATCTCAAGGACAGATCATCTCTTATGTCCATATTCGATTGGTTCAAATAGGTATTAACCAAAGAATTTCATTTCGTGAATTTCAATAAATCAATAGTATTTTGTCAAATTTGTAGCTTAAGACAACCTGACCGAGCGCTTCTTGGGAAGCATTTATTTCTTTCTAAGAAATTGGCCCCTATTTATCAAATACGTACGTCGTAGGTACGATGCAACAAATGCCCTTCGTTTGGGAAGTGTCGTAACGGTTCCTTTTGTCTTGGTAATGGGAATGACCACATGTCTGACGTCGTACCACCTGAAAAGCTGAGAATAACTCGTTATATTTTCTTGGAATAGATTACTTTTTGTTAAGATATAGTTTGAAAAGGTTACCTACGTTACTAAAAGATCGTATTTCTATATTTAAAGCAGATGATGTCATTGATATTGGGAGGTACTTAGGTGTGAATTTGGGGCAACGAGTGATGCTTGTTTGCTTCTTGGGGGTCTTTTCTGGTAGACTGCAGCTGCTGAGTGTTTTATCACATGGATGCGATATATTATGCTTTTTACTACCACGTTATGAATTGCCTGTTGTTGTAGTGAATACTGAAATATGCCAGTACACTGAGTAACTGGATGAATATATGTTCTAACGAAACATCTGGTGGCTCTGAGTGTAGTCAAGAAGTGGACACACACACCGGTTGTGATGTCAACAATTACATCCTGATCTCACTCCGGCAAAGACCATTTTTTGAAACGTTGGTTTGTTAGAATTCAGTTGCAGGTACAAAAGAAATCATTTGATCATCAGAGATATTTGGGTGATATTCATTGTAATATTTGATGTGAATTGAATTGTCAAATGAGGGCTACGATTGACTCAAGGACTTTCTCAGCAGTCGTATTCAGCGGTATTTCTGCCTCCGAATCAAGACTCTTGTTGTATTTTTCATTGCTGGATCGATGGATCACTTAGTGACTTCATCACATGTGGAACTCCCTTGTATTGCATAGACTAATATAGACTATATAGAAAGTAGATTCTAGTATTTTGTGGTGTACTGCACAGCAGCAGCTGTGGTCCTATCGCACTTCATAATAAAAGCTAGTCTCAATATGCCACGTTTTACAGAGAGCGATTCTAACAAATTCTTCTGTGCGGTTCGGTGAGTTGTGAAGTGAGACGGTGCTGCAGTCTAAATGCAGATGCAGCTATCTCTATATGATTTATCGTACCGTTTAACGCAAAATTTGTCGATTTCAAACGCTCTTCCATCGGTATATCGGCATTTTTCAGGTCGAAAAATGAAAGATGTTTTTTTGAGATAAGGGCTAAATCTCTTACATGCGACGCCCTAAAATATCAAACATCGAGTCCCAAAAAAAGGGTTGTTTTGAAATTTTTTTCGACAGACTTTTATATATAATATTCTGTACGTTCACAACCAGCTTTTTTGCAAATTGGTTTGAAGAGGCAGGTTTGAATATGATATAATAAATCTGTTTTGGGCAACGCTGGGATTTTTACCGTACTCAATCAGTAATTGAGGATTTACAAGAAGTGATCTCATCGGTAAAAGTTTTAAGAAGTCAATTATCATTGACGTTAAACGCTATTAGAACCACCCTATCGAGTTCTTAGACATATTGAAGTATCGTTTTGCTGCGTTTATCGTATCTTTATCTATATAATGTGGCACTTATCTGAAATGTCATCAACTGTGATTTCAGGCACGGCCTTCAAACATGCGGTCTGGTTTGCTGAGTATGGCAACGGTTATTTGCACTTTCACCACCCGAGTTTGTTAGGAAATATTTAAACTTTAAAAGAGCCTTCGTTTTCAAAATCCAATAATGTGAATGAAACGGTGGCTAGTGCCTTCATGTTCCCCATTACAGATATGTCACGTGACCAGGCAGGAATATCACGTGACCTTGTAACATGACACGTGACACGGCTTGTGAATGAACGCATTTAATCGTCTGGGCGTGTGCGTGTGGTATGGAAATTGAAATTATTGTAAGTTGTTACCATGGAGCGGAATCAGTAAGGAACTCTTATGAACTGCACCCTTGCGACATGTTGTTATATTATTAATAAAATATAACCTGAAACCATCGAGAGTTTGCGATCATTCTTATACCCTCATACTGTTATAGGCGGTTTTCAAATTGCTTTGCTGCAGCTGATGGATTTGAATTTCAATGCCATTCTACTAAGAGAGCTTCCCATACGTATTACCTAAAATTGGGTCTTTTATTTATTGGGATTTCTCGTCTGATATCTCAATGATGATAGTACTACCTTTTTAATTGAATTGCAATTTAATTTCATAATTCGATCGCATGTATGACAGCTTCTACCTTGTCACTTTAGCACTTGGCAGCACCCTGCAACAGTGAATTTTAAATCCTGTTAACTTAATGAAATATTTGTATGCCCTTAAATAAATAGTACTCTCACAAAGTTCGCGATCCATAAGATATTACTAATCATATCGATGATCTGCCAAAATTGGTGGAACTTTGGCTGCAATCATCTTTTGACATGTTTCATTACTATCAACTATCAAGATTTGCGCAAAGCCCTGTTGCATGTTGCAGATTACCTCAAATGGCATACCCTCCATTCTTAGTCACGTTTTTGTTGTCACAATCTCAACAGATCATCTCTTATGTCCATATTCGATCGGTTCAAATAATAATAGGTATTAACCAAAGAATTTCATTTCGTGAATTTCAATAGATCAATAATATTTTGTCAAATTTGTAGCTTAAGACAACTTGACCGAGCGCTTCTTGGGAAGCATTTATTGGGGGGGATGAAGCCCAAAAAAAACCAAGCCCCACCCTACTTTTCCGATTCTTGGGCTAGGTTTTTTTTGGTTTTTTTAGGTTTTTTTGGTTTTTTGGGTTACATTTTATTAATTTCTAGCACCTTTCCAAACGATTTTTAGGTTAAAATTGATTGTTTTATGATGTCCACCATATGACTGTAGATCCACAGGAGCTTGGTATGTAGCCTAAAACGACCTATAATTGTGTAAGTTATTGAATATAATTGAATATTTTCACCATAATCGTTCTGAAATTGGTCCTTAACTCCTTACACTGGAGTCTGGGTACTTTTTCCAGGTCAGGTCCAATCGAGCTTAGCCTAAGGGGTCATATTACTGTTCTAGGACATAAATGTTTATCAAAAGCTGTTTGAACATGGTCCTTATAGAGTTATGAGCTTATCTGAGCTTTTGTCAATTGTATTTTTATGTACATACTTAGGCTGATCCTCAGCTTTATTGCTCTTGCTTTATTGAGTCCTGAAGACCTTTTTGGCCTAACATTCCTCCCTGCTGAACCAAGGCCAATCATATCCTTACACTACCTGAATGAGTGACCCTAACCCCTGGGGATACTTTTTACAGAACCTTTTCTGGCCCTTAATTTTGAGCATATTATTATAAATAAAGGCATATACATCGCAACATTATTACCAGAAGGTGCAGCGCTAGCCCTGTATGGAGCCCTACGGTTTCAGTTCCTTGTTTAATGAGGCCATGCAGCTAGGACATCATTCAGCCAGGCAAGAGTCTGCCTGGCTGAAAGATGGTGGATGTCCTAACTGCATGGCTCATTAAAAACATGTAGGTTTTCTCCACTCCAGCATGGACATAAGTTGCATATTATATACCATCAGCACACAGGAAATATTTCTTTTTTGCTTTGGAGGGTAGGTGAATCAAGGCGAAAACTGCACTTGGCATACCCTTACCAACCCCAGAGAAAATTTGACTGACCTTTTCCTGATACCTATTTGATGTTTCACTTACCCCTAGCAAAGTTAAAACCTGGTGACCTTCTTGCCTCTTCTGACTGCAATAGTGGTCCCTTCATGACCATTGGCTGACTTCATGCTGAACCTTGGCTGTCCCTTAATAACAACTGAATGAGTGATTATCTGATGTCTTGATTGTCCTCACTCAACTTCTTCCCTCAAAAGCCTTTTGATCCCATAGTAGCATGGCGACCCGTTGCTTAACCTTGTCTAACTCCTGGCTCCTTCTGACCATTACAGTACCTTGATATTGGACAATCATAAGTGACTGTCTCCCCTGGCGACCCTTGGCTATCCTTTGAAATGGTGACTTTTCCAAAACACCTTGTTGATCTCAGATGACACTAGTCTGAACTTTATCAGCCATGAGCAAACCAGTGAGCCCTAGAAACCCCCTGGTTCACTAGCACTTTGGCAGTTTGCAGGGCCCCTATGTCCTTATTTCAGCACTGAGTGGCCCCTGGCCTGCTGATTCAAGTCTGACCACTATTAACCCCCTGCTGATCATGCTGGCTGACCCTCGGCAACTCTTGAGCAGTGCTTTGCTGATAGTTCACCAACACAATGCCTTAATGTACTGATTATGTCATATAAAACACCACAAATCACCCAAAACATCGATAAAACTAACGAATATTGTTTGAAACTATAGTAATATCAATAACAACACATTAATAGCATCAACAATCCATATTGGCATGAAAAAGTCAAAATTTTTGAAAAAAACCTAACCCAAAAAAAACCAAAAAATACCAAAAAATACCAAAAAATACCAAAAAAAACCAAGGCCCACCCTACTTTTCCGATTCTTGGGCTAGGTTTTTTTTGGTTTTTTTTGGTTTTTTTTGGGCTTCATCCCCCCCTTTATTTCTTTCTACGAATTTGGCCCTTTCTATTAAATACGTACGATGTAACAAATGCCCCTCATTTGGGAAGTGTCGTAACGGTTCCCTTTGTCTTGGTAATGGGAATGACCGTGCCTGACGTCGTGCCTCTTGAAAGCTGAGAATAACTCGTTACATTTTCTTGGAATAGATTACTTTTTGTTCAGATATAGTTTGGAAGGGTTACGTTACTAAAAGATCGCATTTCTATATTTAAAGAAGATGTCATTGATATCGGTAGGTACTTAGGTGTGAATTTGGGGCAACGAGTGATGCTTGTTTGCTTCTTGGGGGTCGCTTCTGCTAGACTGCAGCTGCTGAGTGTTTTATCACATGGATGCGATATATATATGCTTTTACTACTACTTTATGAATTGCCTGTTGTTGTAGTAAACACTGAAATATGCCAGTACACTGAGTAACTGGATGAATATATGTGCTAATCAAACATCTGGTGGCTCTGAGTGTAGTCAAGAAGTGGACACACACCGGTTGTGATGTCAACGATTACATCCTGATCTCACTCCTGCAAAGACTATTTTTTGAAACGTTGGTTTGTTAAAATTCAGTTGCAGGTACAAAAGAAATCATTTGATCATCAGAGGTATTTGGGTGATATTCATTGTAATATTTGATGTGAATTGAATTGTCAAATGAGGGCTACGATTGACTTAAGGACTTTCTCAGCTGTCGTATTCAGCTGTATTTCTGCCTCCGAATCAAGACTCTTGTTGTATTTTTCATTGCTGGCTCAATGGATCACTTAGTGACTTCATTACATGTGGACCTCCCTTGTATTGCATATCATAGACTACTATGACTTTATACTTTATAGAAGCTAGATTCTGGTATTTTGTGGTGTACTGCACTGCAGCAGCTGTGGTCCTATCGCACTTCATAATAAAAGCTAGATTCAATGATCCACGTTTTATAGAGAGCGATTCTAACAAATTCTTCTGTGCGGTACGGCTTGTTGTGAAGTGAGACGGTGCTGCAGTCTAAATGCAGATGCAGGTATCTCTAGCACTCACATTGGCAGTAGTTTGTATATGAGTATATGGATCTATAATACACGTACATATCCTCCTATCCTACTGTCCCACCCTTGGAGGTACAAAGATTTGGCGGGACTCCTAGGCCCCACACAACCCTGCGTCATAATGAGATGTCTATTAATAAACCCTTGTTACTAGGGCAGTACTAGCGCACGCTATAAAAGTATAAGGGCTGAGTGCTCAGTATGTGTGTGTTGTGCAATATGTAGCTTGATAAAGAGTTCAATGGTGCCTAGGTTAACGAGATGCAAGGGTGCAAATGTTAACAGCACAATGCGTTGAGGAGCTTGAGAGTGAGAACCCCATTGATTTGATCCATATATTCAGTGAGTCGATTTTGAGGCTTATTGAGTGGAGTTTTATTGTGGTAACATTGCATTTGATTGTCTTAACTTGAATCGAAATATTAATGGTGACATATGTATTCGAAATATTAGTGGCGACATCGAAGTATTAGGAGTAAATTGATCGATCATGAACGTGGGTCTCCAGCCTGGTATTTGGGGTTACATTCGGGTACCAAGTTTCATGCTGTGTACAGATTCATTGTCTAGGTATTCTATTGATTCTGCAGATCTGTAGGAGCGTAGGAAGATTCAAGTTAGGTCATTAGAATGTAATGATTTAAGTACCTGGTAACTGGTACCCTGGTACTTAGTACCATGGCACCTGGTACCTGTGCTGGTACCTTGTTTTTCCCTCGAAATTCTATAATTTGCCACCCGCCGAACGAAGGCTTCAGAGCTTTTCAAGTTCAACAGCCCTATCTTAGTATAGCTTCACATTAGAATTCAGTTAGGTCAGTTAGTTGAGTACAAATCATAGTAAGGCTATACAAGAGATTTCCCTGATTATTAAGCACTTATATAACTTGAGTTGTATTGTGCAAAGATAGGGGGGATTGAAATGAGTTCCAGGGTGCGTAGGGTGTGGACCACCTGGGTATTATTTTAAATTTTAAATGATATAGTCTATTGGTCCCCTGTAGTATATATTATTTATAGGCTCGACCATTGGATAAGTTGATAAGTGGATATTGTGATGCGCGGCAGCTGCCTCTCTAGGACACCGTTAACTGTGACGTGCTTTAGCGTTCTGTTATCTTTTCTCTTCTAATTTAGTGTATAGGTCGAGTAAACATGTCATAGTAGTTAGAAATCTTGAAAGTGACATCATCGTCTTTGTTTTCAATAAATTGGCGACGTTGAAATTTGAATTGCTAAATTTCTAAACTTATTAGGTACTTCCTGTCGTGGCTAATCATGATTTCTATTCGATGTAGGAATGCTTTCAACTATATTTGAGTATGTACTGCATTGTGTTTTGCGATAAGTTATTTCCATATTTTGTTGCATGTTCTAAAGTTCTAGTAAAGTAATAATATGTCATAATTGTGCGACTGTTACTTAACTTTAAAAACAATATATTCTTAACAAAATAATAAAATATATTACGCTAATTTAAGATTTACTTTTTATTGTCCACAAGTTCTATTTTTAGTTAAAGCGACATGCTTCTTATAATCTGATGCAAAAAGTTGAATAAATTTATTTCAGATGAAACAAAATTAGAGAGCAATTTATATATTCATCTTTTGACTTTTTAACGCTTATTGAATATTTTTTTTCTTGTATTGCATAGAAAAATCGTACCAACCATCTGCTGAAACACATGCATTCCTCCCGGAGTTTGGACCCCCACTACAACTGTAAGATGGTTTACAAATATGTGGATATTCTATGTATAACAGAACATATCAGTCATCAGTAGTAGTAATATGATGAATATCTGTAGTTGTCCGAGTCGATGTTTCTTATATTAAACTGGCATAATATAAGCAATCGATAGTGAATAGTGACTGCTGTTCTGATTCGTGTTGTTAGAAACGTGTTTACTGGTCCAGATACCTCAGAAGTCAACGACTCACGCGAGGAAAGACTGACGTCATCAATTGATTGTGTTCTGTCTTGATTATGTAGTCATCAATTGAACATCATTTGAAATATTGATTGTGAAGTCATCAATTCACCATTTTGAATCTTGATAATGACAGGGGACAGGGGCAACCCCCAACTTTTAGTGGACAAAGGAAATCACCATCAAGTGGTTCAACTTTGGGGTTAAGAGGTCGCCTGCAATGAAATCGCCTATCTTAGGTGTGGAACATTGAGACGATATTTTGTCGTCTAAGGTCCCTGGTATGACAACACAGTTTGTGAATAGTCTCATCAATTTGTGAATAGTGTAATTTTCTGATAGATAGTAGTCTGTTAGTTGGATTCTCCACCTTTTAGAATATTATATCATCATTAGAAAATAAAATTGATTTTATACTTTTATAGAATCCAGGTAGCGAATGCGCTTGCCGCTTATCTCGCATAATTTTGCTCCATCAATCCTCGATAACTGAACTCTGTGAGAGGGATATAATTGAGTTGCTTCCGACAAAGTCGCTGGACAGTGAACAATCCTCTGCTAAAGATTGGCAATCTACTCTGTCTCCATACGTATATAGCTCACGCTCAAAAGGAGTAGATACAGGATCATCTTCATGGTTTGATATGATGAGTTGATGACTTCAAGCGCCTAATTTTTCGTGAACGTCAGTGTAGTAGGTTCACGAATACCAATGTACGTATAACAAATATCATTGTAATTGTACAGACTCTATGAAAGTTGCCGATAGAGGAATGTCAGTCCAACTATTCGAATTTGCCGTATGTTTCTTTGCGTAGTGTGTCTTCTTTGTGTATTCTCAATTTTTGGGAGGTTGATTTCATGGTGCTTATCAATAGTTTTTAAGTGGTTACAAAAGTATTTAAGCTCTTAAGCCACAAAATCGATGCCCATCAAATGATTTATTTGACCTCTTGGTGATTCCCCTTTTTTGGTTCCATATTTAGATATCGTTATCGCGAATCTTTAATATGTTCCATTCGAATTATGCAGAGATCTATAATCGACATGGTAATAGTTTCGAAAAATTCTTAACATTTCCTTTTTAGTCGTATCTGTAGGTTTAGCAAAAAAAACCTCGTGTTTTAGAATTGCTGCTTCTTTCAACCACTTCATTAATCAACAACTTTCATATTTTCGTTGCATTCCCACGCACTCCGAATTAAATTAAAACAGACCTGAAAATTAAGCCGAAGAATTCTTCTAGTTTCTTTAACCGTTCGAACAAGTATTATGATTAGTTTATTCCATATTATTTTCAATATACTCCGTTTTATTTTTGGTATCACAGTAAAAATAAAAATATTCGTCCCCTTTGTTTGTCCCCTTTGTTTGTCCCAACAAAGTTAAAATTCCTTCCCCACGATTTTGAACTCAATCTCATTATGAATTCTAACACTGTTTCAATCGTACTTAATTCAAAAATCTACATCAAACACCATTTCCAAAGTGCTTGAATACATCTCCGTGAGTCACGTGACAATTATAAAACAACAACAAGAAGAAGAAATTGCTTTTGAAACTTCACATTAAGTAGCTGAGCCCACCCACCCCTGACCCCACCCCTGACACTTGTGTCATTTGCTTTGTGTAGGAGGATAATCACATATATGTGAGTGAATGGACTGATTGCATTGCGCACACAACGAGATCTCACTCACGATCTAACAGCATAATGCGACACCATGTAATGATCCAGAAGGAATGTTATAGAACATATACAGGAGGTAGATTAAAACAGCGCTCAATCAGTGTACATGAATTGATTTTGTTGCTGCGCTGGGTGACTTCTGAACTATACATATTGTGTATGTTAAATTGTTAGCAAAAACTTGGATTATAGTTTTGCTGTGTTGTAAGATGCTGATTTTCGAGACAATTTAGTTGGGAGAAACTGGAATGATTGAATTTCTCTGTGTACTGTACGATGTTTATTGTTGTCAGCAAAAAGTTTTTACTTGAAATGTTTTCTACTTTTCTTTTTGGACATTTGGAAGGTTGATTTTCGTTAATCATAAATCATTTGAAGACTAAATTTATTTGCTGGATTATCAATTTTACGCAGAGTGACGATTTGAGGTTAGAAAGTTAGAGGTTTGAACATGTTTCCGTCTATTTGGCGTTGTTTTTTTTCAAATTTTAACTCATTATCATTACCAAAGACGGGTCAACAAAAGCTAAAAATTCAAGTTACATGACCAACAAAATTACGGTTTCGCACAATTATTAGTCTCCATTATTAATACGTCAATACAACGCCGACAGCAAAATGCATCGCCCTTTCTTGCATAACCTTGCATAATCCTTTGTTGTTAATAAGCTCTCAAGATTCACTATGCAATTTACTGTTTAATAGTAACGTTATTACTTTGTATTCACTCTTATTCTATTTTCCATGCATTAACTGTTCGTGTAAGGAACTAAGAATTTAATTTTGTTTACCTTTTATTTTGTTTACCTTAAAAGAATTTAAATATATTCCGGCCTTGAAATGTAGAAATAGATAATAACGTCAAATTATTGATTTATTTGATTATGAACTTCAATGTTCTATTTTGACAGTTCGATATTGCGTACACCATTCGGTTGTATGAATTTTAATGAATTCTAGTTTCAGGAACATCCTGAATTTAGCTATAATATTAAGCTGTTTGCAGCTTTAGGGGTTAATATGATGCGAGATTGCTTCGTCGATTTAGCAACATTGATATTAATCTACTCAGAAAGATATTCCTTGCTACGTTTTATTAAATAATTCACATAATATTATATTCGACTTAAATCTTACGGTTACGACGCCTTATGCCCTTATATATTAAGAAATATTCTTGAAATATTTTGTATGAGAATATCAAGCTATTATTAATACCGTAAATACCTTATGCAACGTGATTTCCTAGGAATCGTCATGTGAAGCTTCCAAGGAATCATCGCGTGAAGCCTCAGGATAAACTACAAATATCATTCGTAGAGACTTCTAGCATATTTGAATAGGAATCATCTGAACGTGACCTTTTGAGTGGCTTCATTGTATACCAACATATCGTTTATTTAATGACTTCGAGTCTTCTTTCGTCACGTACAAGACTTATTTAAGCATGTTATTTAAGGGTACGTGGCCACTTATAATTAATTATTATATTTCACTGTATGTCCTATATCACGTATAATAAATTGTACAGTGTCATGATCTCTCTCACACTCACCACTAGTGATTGGTATAATAGGCTGCGAACAAGTCATAGCTAGAAGCGAGTGACGTCATTATCAGAGTTTAAAATGGTGACTCTGATGACATCGAACTATCTGTGCCCGTCGAACCCGACACATAATGGAGCTCTGATGACTCTTCCGTAACCCTTACGCAACTATCTCTTTCTCATTTACATTTACTTGTCTCATTCTCTCACAATATATATTTTACCTGTATCACGTATATAAAGAACAGCTCCTTTATCAAATATATAAGACTGTATTTCTATTTATACTTGTGAGTGAAGTATAAAAGAGCGGGGGTTATAGTTTATTACATGATATTTCGTTGGGGGGAGCCTCAGTAGTCAGTAGCTGACCTATTTAACTGAGTCGGATCTGAAACTTGCGAGTTTAGATTCGTTTGCCGGATTTACAGTCTCACTGGTGATGTGGGTAGAGCTATCTCTCGTTTGGTGGAAGTGTGCAAGGTTGTTGTAAAGCGACTAATTACGCAGTGATCTAATGCTGAATGAAGGGAGTGAGCGATATAATGTAAACTGTAATTTTGGGATGGTTGCGCACTCAAACTTCAGGAAAATATGTCCCTAAATTTTTCGAGGAAATCGCTCGTTTTACAGTTTTACGATCCTCACTACCAACGAACAGTTTCTCACCCTGCTTGAGGATATAATGCTGCAATCGTGTAAGCACTGAACCGTTAAATCTTGAGACTTTGAGATATCAGTGGTTGAAAGTGGTTGCGTGGTTACACCGTGGATATTTTATCAAAGTGCGATATGATTAATTTAAAAGCATAATATGCAATTAATTATTTGTCTTGATGATTCCACGAATGCTTGATTCCAATATTTGAAATTGCATGCAAAATTCTTGAAAGTATGCGTAAAGTAGGTACCTACTTTGTGATGTATGGTAATATCCCCCTAACAATGGGTGACCATTGACCAATGTAGGAATTTCTTTCGGGTTTCTTTAATCAAGCTGTTGGATAATTGCGCATCCATCATAGTTCCTATGCATTTTTCTAATTTTCTTAATTAGAATAGTGGTATACCCATACATTTAATAAATTATTCGCTATTAATTAACTCAAAGAAATTATTTGTTAATTATAAGTTGATAACGTAGGTATGTATTTATCCGTTGCTTTGAACTCTAATAGTTATAAAGTGATAAACGAAAAAAATATTATACTGCTTTGAAATTTTTATGAATTTCACCGCCAGACCAGACCAGACTATGGACTGTTATTAGTAAAGCTTTGGCTTCTAAATTTAACTGAATATTTGTGTTTTGAAAATAGCGAAAATAATCGCACGCCCATAAGATTTTTCAAAACATTAAAACATGGCTTGTCTCTTTATACTCGATACCTAAAGCAAGCGTTAGTGTGATGATTGTTTTGAAGTGTAATGATTTTTTATTTTGATATTTTCATTCGATAAAATCTCAGTGCTTTTTCTTACTGTACTACCTAGTCCTCTAGTCTTTCTTTCATTAATTTTGAATGACCTTAGAGAAAATTTTTGTAATTTGTATCTTATATTGTGCATTTTGATAAACTCGCAATAATCCAAGAAGTAATACTCGGTTCAGTGGAATCAATTCAATATTCATGACTCTGATTTATTGACTTCTTGACAATCTCAACCACTTTTTTATTTGCTTTTCTGCGTGTGGCAAAGAGGCTTTAAATCTGAAGTTTCAAGACCTGATTTTGTTGAGAATATATAACGGTACAATGATAAGCGAGACATTCTCTACCGAGTCCAAGGTTACTGATTGCTAATTGGTAATTAACTACTGCTTCTCCAGTATCTAATACGGAAGTCTCATGATTGCTGATATATATGATTGTTCCTCCTTTCGGACAAACAGAGGTCGTACAAACAACTATCAGACTGGTTGTGGGTGACGTCATTATCATGGTTTAGAATGGTGAATTAGTGATGTAAAACTGCCAACTTTCTCTTGCTCGGCAATTAGTGGATGTATGAAGAGGTCTTGTAATTATATACGAATATATAAACCTAGTCACCTACACACGCTCATACTCTATAAACTCATTATATACATACAAAGAACTAGGGTAAGAATCCAGGCGGGGGAATAAACCGTGCGGCATGCGCGCCAGATAAAATCTTGCGGTTTGGATGGAGTTCTCGAATCATAGTTCAAAATGGCAAGTTGGTGACGTAGGAATGCCCATTTTTTCAGGCAGGAATATACCTCAGTAGGTCACGGAATACCATAATATTCAAAAGAATCGGTGAAATATACCGGAAGATCAGGACTAAAGGAGCGTCTAATCAGCCGAAAACGCACTTTTCCCTTTCAGCGTTTATCTTCTTTATTTCTCATCTTTCTGTGCTCTCTTCCTCATTATCATCCTCCTCTTTTTAGATTTCTCATCACAATTTCCGTCAGTGGCGTGTTACGCGATTGGGCGGGATTTTGGCTCGTTTCCACAATGCCACTTTAAATTGCTTGCTGCCTTACTTTGACGGTTATTTCCTCACAATTTCGTCTTAAACTTGAAGTTAATCGAGAGAATTGACCATTTAAAATTTTTGATAATCCAGTAACTAAACCCATTTAAGTTATCGGGTATTTTCGCTACTACTTTTCGTAAGGCGTTTTCAAATTCGGCATAATTTCGAATCATAATAGAGTTATAGCGACTACTACGTGTTGCAATCCTCATGAAAGATGGCCGTTCTATGGTCGTGAAGTACAACCATTACCTACCCTAAATACACTAAATCCTCAATTAGCTGAGGGAGGAGAGTGCAGTCATTTACTTCCACGTGTAGATTCTCACGTTATTATCGTTGCGGAATAAGTGGGATTATCCTTCGTAACATGCTGCTCTCGTGGGAATTCCCAGTTTTATTTTCACACAATCCGTGGAAATGTGATGGAATTAAGTCAAATAGTTGATCTGAAATTGTTTTGACCATAAACTCAGACCTCAGTGTTCATTATCAAGCAGGGTTACGCGATTTCATGTTATCGCTTTTCGTGGCACAAACTGGTCATCAGTCTGTTGATGATGTTTTGTGACTTATACGAGTTCCGTGAAAAAAGGGTGAATTCACGATCTCGGGTGAATTCACGATCTCGGGTGAATTCACGATTTCGAGTTAATTCACGATCTCACTTACAGAGTGCTCTCTAGTTAAATGCGTTAAAGTGTGTCACCGTGTCACCAAGTTAACCATCCTAACCCTCAACGAACAACTTCCTTACTGAAGTCGTTAAGTTGTGGACAACACTTTACACGCGAGAAAGGGTGTTTTGGGAGCTCAATATTTAAGCACTTCTTGACATATTTGTAATTTGGGTATAAGTCTGACGTCTGTCCTGAACCGCATATTAACTGACTTGCAACTTAATCGTTTTGCATTTTTCAGAAATTAAAAAGTGGGTGACGATTGACGACCCCACCCCCTCGCGTATTCAATAATAATTGTAACCGTAAAGTAGCAATATAAACGACACGAGTTACCCTCCCTAAACATTTAACCGCACACGAAGGCTAAGATTGTTGTCATTATCACTTTATCATAATCTGAAGTAGCCCGGTGATTGTTTGAAGGTTTCAGAACGCCAATCTGTCATGTCACCTGCGCACACAATCGTGTCATTCAATGTCAGGTATTGAAAATTCTCGTTGCGAATAAATCATAAAAAGCAAGAAAGTAATTTACCATTTATGGGTGTTGGATGTACACGTTCAATAATTGCATTTTTAATACTTTTAAAACGCTACGTGTTTTTGAATACCTTGCTGGTCGAGCAATTCATGAACTCATGAAGTCGGAGCAAGCTTCGTAGAAATTTTATCAACCTTTATCATCGTTTTTGTGTTGCCACGGTTTTGTCCCTGGGTATATCTAATACCTATTCGAATGTTTTACTTAAACCATTCGAAATGGACACTTGCCTAATGCCTGAGCCTTGAGGAAAATATTACATGATTTGACAACCGCTTCACCCCTATTCTTGAACTTGACGTTACCAGAACTTCAGTACTCTGACAGTGAAGAGCAGTTTATCGGAAAAATATAAGTTTGCCCATAGGGGCATGGGATATTGAAATCGCCATGACACCAATTAATCAGTCAACTCGCGCACTGATTGGTTAATAATGCTAAATAGTCCGGTGGGTACTCTAAATCACCTTCATGTCGTGTTTCAGTGAAATAGTTGAAGCAACTCTGTAATAAGCCAATCATGTCACAATACGTCCCTCATCGGTTTATATACCTGCCAAATCTCATATATAATATCCTCCTGTAATTGTCGACAGAAAAGGAAAATATTAGTAACTATTACAAGTAAGCAAGCATGCCTTGTTATGTGAATATTATAACATAACATTCATTTAACCTTCACATCCACCATGATATAAACTTAATATGGTCTGACAAAAATGAAATATAAGCTAGTTACTATGGCGCTATTTATCAATATTGTTCAAGAAACATCGCGAGCTAACTTAAGTCAAGAATTAAGGCAGTTAGCATCGTTAATTCTCCATTCAAATCCTTGATAGTGACGTCACTCACAGCTGACTAGTGCGTGAGCAGTTAACTATAGTCACGATACGTGGGCGTTACGGTAAATGCCTGCTTTATGGAGAAACACGTCAAAGTCAAATACCTACCGTAAAGTGTGCTCTGGAATCCAGTATTTCTGTTAATGAACGCGGCAGTAGATTTTGTGGTTTTCTGGTTTTTGGCGCTTCGTGGTTGTCATTCCTTTTCATTCCATGCTCTGTATCGTACGCAGAAAGGGAAACATTTCTAAAATATATCCGATATTCCGATGGTGATTATCTAAGCTATATTCCAATACCAATGCTGTATGATACCAATGCTGTATGACTTGACAAGAACTAGTTCCAATTTATTCAATTTATTTCTCTGAGAGCTATAAATACATGAAACGTGAATGTTGATTGAGAAAGCGATCGAAGAAAGAGCTTAATTTCATATCTTTTACAACGTTAGCGAGCTGCTGAATCTGAAAACCACAATGAAAAAGAACTAGAAGGATGCAATTTTGACATTCTACTTTTAAAGGACTTAGAGTTAGGTTGCTTTGACGTCTTAATTAATTATATAACTATAAGCTGAAAACATAATGGTACAATTTTATTAGCTGTTAATTGTTAGGGTTGTTAAGTCCTCTCAGCATCCTCAATAAAAGTTTAAATCTAAATTTAAAAAAATTCAGTACTTTGAATAAAAAGATATAATGAAGTAAATTACATATCCAACTAGAAGTACCCCGGTTGTCTCTTCTCAGTACGATTTTTAGAGTGCTGTTTCTGAAAATTAGGCAGTTTTCATGTCATCAACTGACCGCTTTAATCTGTCATAATGACATCACAAACTACGTTCTATCAGGATCATACAGCACACCATATGCAGCTGTTCGTTTAACTGTTGTTCGTTTATTAATGTGAATAATTTATTTCATATATAGCCATAATGGAGTCGTATTCCAGAACTCCGAGTGTTATTCATACTATACAATATATTTTATTTAACATTGAGGAAATTTAATTGATAAATAATTCTCAAAAATTGTTTGCTGGTCGCGTTCATAGTGCGAGCGTACGAATGGATGTATGTATTTATGTACTTATGTATGTAGTGTGTAATATCCATCATTCAAGCGTGACAATTGACAAAACCATTGTGATTCATCGTAGTGATTTAATATATCGTCTATCTGGTCGGTGTCGTCAATGTTAAAAACTCATTGAGCATAATATAATATTATGTTCGGTAATAAAACGTCATAATATCATCCCAACAATCGTATAATATCATCAAGTATTATCTGTGCAGTTTGTACCGCTTGTACCTTGCGTGAATGTCCTATAATTTACTGACCATTTTTCTCATTAAGGAAATGGTTTTAATGAGAATCCTGATGACGTCTTATATGTATATAATCTTTATTAACTGCGCTTCCCCGGCCCCAAGAGTTGATTAATGTTCGAGTCCAATCATCGTGCCCCCGCTCGGAAAATGTCTTATTTTTCTGTATATGGTATTATTGTGTTTAAGGTTCTTTCGGAAGGCATAGTGATCTTTTTACGGTGCTTGCGATACATATATTATAAAAATTGGTCTGTGGCACTTCACCTCACATATATAGTATTATGCCTTTTTTGACGTGTGTGCCCTTGAATCACTTGATGTTCTTTTTGTTTTTCTACAATCTCGCGATGCGACGACGACGACCTTTGAGCTGCGTTCTTCTTTTTGTTGTAGTATGCGAAATCTTTGTTAGAAATAGCGTCTTCGTGTGCATATTTTCTTTAGTGGATCCTAAGGGTCACGTTCATGAAATCGTGATCAAAGAAAAAGACCGTAAGAACATTAGTTTTGCTATCGGATTGATTTGATAGGCATGAAAATGTATATTTGATTTGGTGATTTGTGCTACTGTGATAGCAATTCTTCCAGCTTGACCAAAATCATTACGATATTTGAGGACATGTTGATAAATAGTTAGCTTAGATAAATCTGATCTTACTTCTGAGTGAGACCTCAAAACCATGATTTCGACGTTTGAATATTCTTAACATCACCTAGAATAGAAATTGCATCACACTGCAATTTATTCACGATACCTTGATCTGACCCTAACAATCTGAAGGGAGATGGAATGTTCGATCAAACCCAGGTGCATGCTCTGCCTCGGGTAAGTCTGCCGGACTCCGAGGTCCCAGCTGCGGCGTGCTTCAAGGAACACCGCTCTGACTCCACTCCCTCATGCCCAAACCACCACAGCTTCCTCAACAACAAACGTCTCCGCTTCCACCGACCCTCCCTTCCCTCCATCTTCTCTAACTCCCTGTCAGCTTACCATCCCCTGTCCTCCCTGCATTCCAACTCCACCCCCTCCTCTCTCTGTACTTCCCCTGCAACCTCCCAGCAACCCTCTCCCATCCCTTCCCCTCGGTCCTTCTCTCCCATCCCTTCCCCTCAGTCCTTCTCTCCCATCCCTTCCCCTCAGTCCTTTTCCAGGAAAGCCTCCCTCACTCCTCTCTCTTGTCGGCGAGATAGTTCTCCTTCTGCAGTCCTTTTCTCCCAGATCTCTCCTCGTCCCTCTCCCTGCCCATCCCCTAGGCCTGGTACTACACCATCGCCTAGTCCCTCAAATCTGACGGAATCTGGGTGCCAGACCATCCCGTTGCCGGAGCAGCCGAGGCCTAAACCACCCCGGTCACCACTGTTAAACCAACTTGCTTACCCTTTCTCTTCTCCGCTGCCGTTTTACCAAAGTTCTGCCAACACGGATCCCTTTGGAGATCTGGACATCATGACGTATGTGCTGCTGAATGACAGCGTGGACGGGGGTGCATGTGTGATTAATGGGGTTATCCCTTCAACAGACTCTAATCTGAAGTGTTCTATCGAGAACAGAGATTCTCTTACCCCTGGAAGGTTTCGTGGTGAATTATCCTCATTAAAACAGCATGGTGAAAGCGATTTGCCGAGTGAAGATTCTCTTGATGATGATGAACTCAAAGAAATCCATCATTTAGCTTGTAACGGGGACTATGAATCTCTCTTTCCCACGACGGGAATTAAAATAATAACCACAGACAGTGAGGATGAAGATGAAGAAACCATTGCATTCGATGGACTGAGCAGTCCGGAGCTACTTGCCAAGAGTAGTCTCAGTAGGTTGGATGAAGATGACAGGACCTTTGTTGAGGATTCCATCTTCACCGACGACCTAGATACATTGAGTGATGTACTTCCTATGGAAGAAGATAATGATAATACTAATGATATCAGTAATATGAGAACGATTCTTTGTGAGAAATGCTGTCCCGGTGATTCCAATACCACTGATATTCCGGAGGTTTCCTTCGTTGGTACTAACAATAATACTGAGGAAAGCAGCCCGGGCAGTAGTTCTGAGATTCCATCTTTTGAGAAGATAAACTTAACGGACACTACCTACAAGATGACGACCTTCCAAAGACGGGTTTGGCAGGTTTTGGGGGTTTTCTTCGTGGTCATAGTGGTCAGGGTGTGGTACAGTGCTTGGCAGCTCGTCCAGCAGCTTGAATCAGGTATGAGCAATGTTACTAGGAATTTTCTCGTTAGTAAAGTAGAATTAATTTAGTCGTAATTTGTAATTCATAATTAATAATCTGTAATCAGTAGGTAGTGATTAATAATTACTGAATGACGAATAGATGAGTTGATGATGCACAGCTATATTAGGCTGTTGGTGTGATATGCCTCATTGATATAACTTATCTTAAATCTTAGCATCCACACGGTTCACTCAGCCGAGTCTACTGTGCAGAAGTTATCCATAAAGATCGTTTTCTTCATCTAAAGCTTTATTGAAAAATTGAACTTTGCTATTTGGTAATCTTTCTGTCAGGAAACCGAATTTCATATTTAAGTTTGCTGTCATTTACCTATTTAAAACTTTAAAATCTGAAAACTGATATTGTCCCCTTTTAACTAAGGAGGGCTGAGAATGTTTTGTTTGTCTCATTTTCTCATTATTCATCGTCCGATTGACGTGGGATGATGTAGGGTAGCGTAGGGTTGTTGCTTTGTTATTTCCTCCCACATGTCATTATTCCTTTGTCCCTATCTTGGAATGCGGTCTGAAATACACAAAATGTGTTTATTGGTCGACGCCTCACGTCAACCAACGGGCATTATATTCCTGGATATTAGCATAATGGATGTAAGGGCTACTTATTAGTTTACTGTTTATTTGGACCATATATCTGTGTGCATATCTGAGTATCTGTTGGGTACCTATAGATTCGCAATGGTACTTTAACCTGGCGCTGGTTTAATGCAGGTCTAGATTGGCATAAGACCTACATTAGACTATTAGACTAACTACAGACCAAAGTGATAGACAGATGTCGGATCTTTGTCATGTCATCAGGCACATACTTGAGTATTAGGTTCCTTGGGGCCATCTGTCTTCAGGTGCATACTACATACTCGAGTAGTAGGTACCTTTAGCTCTCAATCAAGATTGATTGTGATAGCGATACTACTGTTAAACTGTGGTTACGTTTCAACCAAATATGTTTCTTGGTGATGCACTCAGTGGACTGAATATTCTAATTATGACAGAATATTATCTTCAAAAGTTCAAAACGGCATATCATTTCTAAGATCGAGAGAAATAAAGGAGATAAAGAGGGGGCTTAACGAGAATGGAAGTATAATACTGAGATTATGCTCTAAATTCTAAATTCTATTACTCCTCTAGAGGATAGTCAATGAGATCGTTAATTTTACTGTTACTAATTTTGGTAATTGTCAAATAACAAATTGCTCAAATGTTCCTTTCAAAAAAAGTTTTGATATACGTAATATTCGTAATATTTTAATTTCTTTGTAGTACGAGGTCTGAGGAATATTTGTTCTAATATTACTGAAAACCTATAAGTACTGCACAGTTATTGGGAGTGGCATGAATGCAATGTTTACCATTCTTCTTCTTCAATAGTCCTTTATGTTACTTTTGTGTCCTATTGTCAATTATTACTTGACTATTACATGATGTAAACTTAATTGTAATTGGTTATGATCATGACGACAATGATAATAACAATATCATATACCGTTGGAATATCTCTGCAATTGACGACACCGGCACCTTTTACATTTTACATCACTGGATAATTGACGTTTATATCGACTGCTAAATTATAATTGGTTTTGCTGGTGACGTATAGATTATTAATCTTTTGTTGCTCAAGCATCGGAGAAAGGAATGCTTGAATTGGTATATTTAATGAAATGTTGACAACGATTAACAATTTCTCACTTGGCGTTAATAGACTTGATAAACAACAATACTACAACAGAAAACTATGCCAGTAGACAGTACCCTACGGCTCACGCCACTTTCATTTTACAGTTAAATGTTAATTTTGGTAAATTAGGCGTGCCGGAAACCTAATCCTGACTTGCTCTTTTCAGTTCACAACTGGACCACCGATGATGTTGAGATGTGGCTGAAAGACGTTGTTGGACTGCCCCAGTACCTTCCAATCTTCAAGAAAAACAAGATCGATGGCAACTTCTTACCGAGGTTGGTAGCGCGCGTTGTTAAACAAGATGAATAACCAGTAATCATCGTATCATTAAGTTTTTGAACATAAATAATTTGTTTGGTTATTCAGTTACAAATTTATAAAATGACTTTCACTTTATTCGCTTTGTTATTTGTCACAAATAACTTTTCCAGCTCTGAAAGATAGTGTAGAAGTGTAAATGATACAAATATTATTCACTATATTATTGACTATTCCCATTTATAAAGCACGGTACATGGTGCGATTGTGTAAATTGTATAAACGGTAGCTAATATAAGCACTATAATCGAGAGTAATAATAATAATATATTACCATCATTATGAATACTAATAACACTCTGACTGTGATAATAAACTCCCACCATGTTCCAACGACAAAATTCCATGTCTCTGATGAGTCCCGCTTCATAATTCATAATTCATATATTACATATACACTTTTATGCAGACATTTGTTATAGTAGGACCTACTAGGTACTTCAATTTGAGATGGCTTGAGATAATAAAGTACCTTACTAAAGATTGCTGTTATTGATATTATGTGGCAATCATTAAAATAAAAGATTCGATGTTATGAATATCACGTTTATGTAAGACGCGGGAAGTATGATAAATGAATAAGTATACGAAGAAACACAGCCCTATTGCTCTATTGACCAGATTCCCCATGTTCTTAACACAAAACACCACAACACGCCCTTTTTTCCAGGTTGGCACTGAACACGGACCACCTTATTCAGACCCAGCTGGGTATCTCAGACCTGAACCACAAGAACAAACTCATCCTCAAGGCCATGGACCTCGTTCTCTTTGGTCCTCCGACCGGTAGGAACTTTAACTGAATATATACAATCAAGGATGAGGAAGATATTTGCACTAGAAGGGAAGTTTCGGTGAAGATTATGGTAGTTCACTTGCCGAATTTATCAAGTTAACTCTGAAAAAATCAAAGACTTTGCTTTTATGATATGTTTTCTCAAACGAGAACCCCTCTTCCAGTGTTCTACAACCTCTAAAGGATGCCCTCCTGGCTCTAGCTATCCTAGTTGCCGTGTCCGGTCTCTTCTTCTCCACTGTCCAGAGAAAGAAAGCTCAGAATCAGGTATCTTTTAATTTGGGAAATAGATTAATTATGAACAATTGAACAGCCTTACTGTAATATTGACACGTTTAGCGGTTCATATGTTGAAATCAACACGTTCGGATGATCGGATGTTGAAATCAAGTTACCGCTTTTTGGAATTTTTGCTTCGGTGAATGGTAAATTCTGCGTCGAGGTCTTCAGCTTAGTTGGAAGTATCTTTAACATAACAGGAATTGAATTTTATTTTCGCTATTCGATAAATATGCGAGCTGATTATACTTCATGAATAGATATTCTGCATTTTACTTCCAAGCACCGAAATGGCTTCCACGTTTTAGAACGCTTCGGTGTATTCGATTTCATAATACAAGAGTAGAAGTTTTTTGTAAGCGCTGTTAATTTCGATGAAATATGCAAGGCTTATTAGCTATACCGTATACAAATTATACTGGAAATTTACTATGATACCTTGAGAAGTAATATAATAAGAAAGATCGCAGATTTTGACAAAGCTTCAGCCTTTTATTTTATGGAATGTTACAAGTTACAGCACTGCAACTGCAGCTTCAAGATTCTTGAAAATTAACTTGTAAAGATGTACATTAATTATAGTTGTCTGTTCACTAAACATGTGTTCAACTTGAAAATCAAGATGTCATACTCCGTTAGATTAAAGAAAAATTTTTGTTGCAGTACAGTAATTATCTAAACTTAATCATATAAAATTTATACAACTTGCAAAGTAAAATGAGCCGTCGAATGATTAAATAAATTTCGTAATTTGGATCCCAAGCTTCGATTAAGTTCATTTAACCAGGTGCCATGCAGGTACGCCTTCTGTGATTTCCCACGCACCCAAATCCCTCATTATAAACAACCATTATTGAAAATCAAAGCTAGGTATCGAGTCAGCGGTTCTGACGTATTCACTGAATAAATCCTCTTTATTTGATAGGGGTCACGAATTCAATGGCCACATTGCAGCTCAAATCCATGTTTATAGAATACATAGACGTGCCTATCGGGTCCATTTTGGGATACTTCCAGAGGGCGTTAGCCCGAGGGATGTATCCGGTTTTGGCCCGAACCCGTAGGGCAAGGGTCTAAACCAATTTATGGACCCGATCAGGCAAGTGTCTATATATTATAGAACCGCATGAAAACGCCAGAGGGTTCTATAACCGTGTAGATATTTTGTTCATCATGAGCACTGAGCATGAAGAAAATACCACATATGTACAGCGTTTTATTTCACCTGCAATGGTCATCTAAAATCCCGGCACATGCCTCCTTTTGATGATCCAGAAAACGTAGTTCACCCGAAGTGTCAGGCACATTACTCCTTATAAGAAGTTTTTGAGTAATGAAGAGTACCGACACATGTTGGCTAGATGTAATATCGGTAATAATATGGCAGACGGAAGTTATAGGCTGGACCTTATTACCTGCAGCAGGGAATCCATTTAAATACTTAAATGGACCCTGTACAGGTTACAGGAGGTGCTCTTTGACTGACATATCGAAGGAGAGAGAGAGAGAGAGAGAGAGTGAGAGCGCTCGGGAGGTAGGGAGGGGGTGAGTGTGACAGAGATCATGTAATTATTAGGTCGTCTACACGTCCCCATCGTGGGGAAGGGAGGCCTCCTAGTTTAATAAACGCCCCCTTCAAAACTAGGGGTGCAACGCCCCCACTAGCTTTAAAATCGTGTGCAATGGCATGCTGCAAAGGGTGATAGCGTGAGAAATATTTTGTAGGTGTTAGGTCCTTTCTGACTGACAAATTGCTCTTACATTTCACTATTATAAACCCACACCTATTTAAATGAGCTCTTCGCAAGGGAATGGGGATGATGTCAGGTTGAATGAAATCATGCAGAAGGCAAATTCCTTTGAAATTTAGAAAAAGTGATTGAAATTGCATGCGGAAAATATTTTCAAATGAACATGCAACCGAGTGGTTCAAAGCTAGATTCAGGGTGAACTTGGTTATTTGACGTACTGGTGACGCTGGAATAGTTTATTCAGTAAATTGTTGGGAGTTTAGTTCATGAATTTATTGAATTTATGACGTCACACTTTATGTTAATCTGCTGTATTTTCAGATCAGTAAAATGCTGGAAGAAGTGGATAAGCTACAGGTCAACGAACAAAAATTCATCGAAATACAGTCCGTGTAAGTTTCTATTCTCAGAGTTTAATTTCTTTTGGCACAAAATACTTCCACGTAATTGTTCAATTGTTCCATAGGAATATCCAATACCAATATTATGATAAAATTGTTCTATTTCTGCGATTTTTATCAAAGACCTTCATTCGCTACCGAGTTGTATGTGACTGTTTTTGTTCTGTTTTATCTTGGGATATGATAAAGGTCCAAAATACAGCAATGAAGCAATATACTTTTGGCTGTTACTGATGACATTTAATAGCTTAATTGTTGGAACAGAGTTTTCGAGTTTGGAGTCTTGCATCATCTAAATGTACTTGTACGGGATGGTAATAACCATTAACAAACCCGCAATTTATAGCAGACATTGCATCATGCCTGCCTTACAGTGCCTTATAACCTAATGGATCAATCATGAATCATTTATACTGTGAACACCCAAAGTACCTTGCCCACGATGAATATGATTGATTACTGGCGAGGCAGGAGGTCTTCCAATGTTGGAATAAAGTACTACAGTAGGCTTTCGCAATGAAATTTGAACGTTTTGAGAATTTTGTTAGGACATAAAACGTAAAAACTTCCCCATCTCCCCTATGAACTTATGAATACCTAAGGTATTCGAATATAATATCCATATATTAAGCTATATGAGCTCAATGAGGCCTGACTAAAGAACTTTTGTTTTGTATTTTCTTCTCGAGTGGAGGTTACTGGCAAAAGATGCGGGGTAAATCGCGCCAATTAGCGGGAACTCAACCCTTATTTAGAGTTCTACCGGTGTTTATTATTTTCCTCTTCATGGTGGACCTTTTGAGGGTGTAGTATCATAGATATATGCCAATACCTATAGTGGTTTTCATGTGTAAGAATGCTAAGGACTTGAGTTAATTGAGTAATTGGATGTTGGGTAATCATGTTTACTGTCGAGTACCTACCATATATCCATATAGGATTCGCTTTTAGGGAGCAGGGACTAGCGAGCTGGCTTCCACACTGACAACCACCAGATCATCAAGATCTCATTTAAATAGGTACCAGAAAACCAGATGTGTTCTGTTCTGTGGAACAAGTACCCAGACTTCCTCCCTTATTCCCGTAGCTTCTAAGTTTCCAAGGAATTGTTTGGGTTTGAGTCGGTACCTAGGTATATTATATCGAGATGGGTCGTAAAGTTGTGACACTGGGACAGATAGTGGATACATATTACATATGGTCATTCAGACGTTGGGATCATTCGATCTGTGAAGAATGGTATTCATTACTGCTCGGCAGCAGATTGTCTCCGTTTGATTGACATCCAATCTACTTCATTGCATGGTTCATTTCTCTAGAAGGATTAGCGATTATTTGCTGCGCACGGCAGTCAACTAGTGCGACGTGCAGTGTTAACTTTATCCAGGTACAATCTTTAGTTAGTACTTAGTGTATACTGCATAAAAAAAGAAAAAAAGAAAAAAGTGTATACTGCATACAGTCTGAAATGTATTAAGATTTAATGGATACTGTATAGTGTATACAGTGTGAACTTGATTAAGTTTTAGTGTATACTGTATTAACTATGAACTTTATGAAGATAAAGCGTATACTGTATGTGCAATGTATAGTGTATGTGCACTGTATGTGTACTGTTGTGCACTGTGCGGTATGTACACTGTGCGGTGTATTCACTGTGCGGTATGTGCACTGTGCGGTATGTGCACTGTGCGGTGTGTGCAGATTTGCGTGCATTATAAATATCAAAAGTGTGTAAAGTGTTGTCATGACCTACACACCGCACCCTACTCCCAATACTTCCTCGCCATTTCTGGCGGCGCATATTTAGAACCATCAATGGTTAGGAGTCAGGGCACTGCAAGAATTGTCACCCACCGTGTGAAAGCCTGTGATGCCACCAGCCCTATCAAGGCCACTTCAGTCTGTTATCAGCTCTGTTGCCTTTCCACCACTTCGCTTAATCTCCAAAACAATAAACCAAGGCAGCCGCAGGGTCGGGGTGCTCGGAGCCCACAACGTCCCTGACCCACACTGCTTCACTTGTGCGCACAAGTTGAGGGAACAGTGTTACAGCCGCATGCATCTCAGGATCCTGTTGCTATATACAAATAATACATCTTCTCAATAAATCTTTGTGAGGGTGAATCCTCTTTGCTCTCCAAACCAATCTGATGTTTTTGGTCTTGAAACAACTGAATAACTGATTCACTGCGCTCAGTGTCATGTTAATCCCCCGTGCCAGGTGTCATAGTATCTCAGTGGAGCAATGTCGTAATGGAGCAGTAATGGGCAGTGTCCCGGCCAACTGGGTTGTCATTCCTGACAACACCTCAGCATAAGATCACTCCCAGGAAACGTGCACGGATACACAAATCCTTCATTGACTCCAGACATAGGTACGGAAGGATACGGGGACTACCATGGAACGTGCTTTGGTCTTGAAACAACTGATTCACTGCCCTCAATGTCATGTCAATCCCCATGCCAGGTGTCATAGTATCTCAGTGGAGCAATGTCATAATGAAGCACCTAAAATGGGTAGTGTCCCGGCCAACTGGGTTGTCATTCCTGACAACACCTCAGCATAAGATCACTCCCAGGAAATGTGCACGGATACACAAATCCTTCATTAACTCCAGAGATAGGTACAAAAGGATATGGGGACTACCATGGAACGTGCTTCCATGCACTCATCCACTGGTGTTTGTGACACCGTGACTTGGTGCCGTCCATTCCAGCGTGTTCCTACAGATCCATATGAAGTGTGAACAACGGATGGCGGTTCTGGATATTGCCTCTGTGAGTTTCCGGCCATCTGTTTCACTCATTCCGAGTTGTCGCCAAACAGCAGCTGTTCTCTTAGCGACAAATCCTCTGGCCCCAACTTCAATTGTAAAGACAAATACTTTCCATACACCACCTTCTCTGATGTTTTCTGCCAACTTCTCGTACTTAGTCTTCTTCACTTCTCTCCATTTCTCGATGTTATCTTCGGCTGGTGATGTTAGCTCCAGGATAACCAACACTTTCTTGGAGTCCGAATAAAGTACTAGGTCAGGTCTTTCTGCCGTTGTGATGATGTGTGGTGGAAATTGGACTTGTTTTCTTCTGAGGTCTGTTTGAATAATCCAATCTTTAGATACATCAATTATCCCATGATGCACCTTCTTCTTCTTCTTCCTCACTCTTTGTCCACTCCCAACGAAAACAACTGGTTCTCTTCCTGTATTCAGTGGAACAGTGTTGTCTACCTTCTTTACTTTGTCGATGATTGCATCTTGGATGACTGTAAGAATGCTATCATGCCGGTAACTGATCCTTCCTTGGTCAAGAGCAACCTTGCACCCGCATAGTATGTGTGCAAATCCGGCATGTTTCCATCCACAGAGTGCACAGCTTGCCTGTGTGTCGAGCTTCCATCGTCGGAGATTGACGGGATGGGGCAAGGTATCCTGGACTGAGTTCAAGATGAATGACAACATACTGGGGACATGCCATACAATATCTCCTTCCACTTCAAGTCGAGGTTGATCACTGAATCCCATTGTGTCCATTTGCTCTGTTGTGCGAGACTGAGGATATGGGAATCATCTCCTCTTCTTTCATTGATGTTACTTCCTTCCCTAGCTCTTTTCTCTCCATTGGCTTGTTCAAGTAGATATTGTGCCCCAGTCCTCTCCTGTCCAGTTGACCTTTAAACTTGTGCCTATATGAGACACGCTGTACTACTTTATCCAATACAGCAGCAGGTTTCCACTTCTTGTCCGTGATCTGCTCGGATTCTCTCCTTGCTGAAGCGACTGTTCTCACAGTCCTGTCCCTACTGCAACAAAGGATAATCTCTTTGTTCACTTGTGCCTTCATACAGGCTTCTCGGACCGATCTAATTCCGAGCCCCTTCTCTGACCTGTACAAGATAGTTGGATCAGCGCTCTTACATAATCCTAGCCATTTCTTTAACATTCTTGTGGCACATGCTTCCATCGTTGCTATGCCTGATTCCGTGAATTTGTGATTGGACCCGAACATATCTGTAGTACATGTACATTTTATACTTTTATATCTGATAATGAAGGGTTTAGTAGGCCAGTAGTAGGCCGGGGTTTAGTAGGCAGGTAGGAAGTAAAGGGTGCAAACCGTGAAATTACGCACGAGTTGCCGAAGACCCGAGTGTGTTATATATATATGGCATTGAAAACCGAGGCCGAAGGCCGAGGTTTTATTGCAGAGGTTTGCAATTTTTACGAGTTATTAAACCGAATTATACAGGGCGTAATAAATCGGGATTTTGGCACTACAGTGCGTGATAATTTATTGCAAACGGTACACTGGTGTCTATAGGGATTTTGAAACACTGCAAAAACATGCTCGATAGGTGCATAATGATACAACGTGTTTAAGATAGTATTTTGTAAACAGTAAAGTGGCAAAAGTGATGTCGTTATCATAGGATTGAGTGTCAGATCGATGACGTCAGACATCTCATTTTATGAATGTAACAAATATCAATAGTTTAATGAATCAAATCTTAGATTATGTTGGAAAGTATTACTGAATATTTGGTAGCCTGAAACCGTTCATATATGACTTTCTGTGAGAAAGGCGGGTCCGGATCAAGTTCAGTAATCTCCGGCTACCTGATCGTCCTTCTGATTGGATGCCGGTATCACGGGACCGTATTATTTTTCTAAAAAGTTTCACTTACTCCATCATTTCCGTCCGGAGATATTCTACCGAGCTACTCAATTCAAAGTTTGAAGTATTGCGTTGCCGACCAATGAAAAGCCTGTGTTAAGGTCATGTGAGCCATGGTTGACCAATGAACAGTCAAGGTTTTGGTCACATAGTACATTTTGTGGGTGACGATATAAAATATAAAGAAACCACTGCGGTATTTTTTCATACAATTCTTTCCTTTATTCACTGTCTCGCAGTGTTGTGCTATAAAATATCCAGAATTTGGGGGCGATTTTCAGTCTCGTCTTTTTTCTTATTAATCCTTCAGACTTGTTTTATGTTTGTCATTCATTTGAAGCCAATTCACTTTAATTTAGCTCCGTTAAATCGCTTCAACGAGTCGATCATTAATGTGGTTGTTCATGTTCCACTCAGCGATGGTGTTGAAATAATTTTTGATTGGAGCTCAGTAAAAGCTTCGTAATGGCCATAAATTGCAAATTTCCGTTTTCCACCTTCCAAGCTCGCGAAACCTTTGACATATTGTTGTGATTAGCACCTGCTTTTTGAAAGCCTTTGGTTTTTCAAGACTTCTCGTATAATTTAGACGTTTTCAGCTTCCTCCCTAAGGTCATTTTGCAGTAATTCGTTGTCTTCCCAATAGGAGCAGTTATTTGCCGGGATTTCACACTCTAATCTCCCTTTTGAGTGACTATGATTCAGCTTCTCCTGATTGGATCCCTACTACCAGCCCTGGTGGTGCTGCATTGTGACCCTGGTTTTGTGAAGGAACGGATTGAGGACAATGAGGATTACGTCTGTAAGAAACTTACTGCCAGCCTCACAGACCAAGACGTTCTGGAGCAACTGGCCCAGCTGGACACTGATGACGAAGCCGAGGACGCAGTGGAAGTATTGGACAGCAACTACATAACCGAGGAAGTCTTTGTTCCAGCAACACCTGAAATGCAAATGAGTGATGAGGACGATGTCACCACAGATCTGTTCCTGACATCAACAACGCCGGAATTCCCGACATCTACCCCCACTGATGAAGAAGATGAAGATGTGGAGGTTTTGCAGAACGCAGTGCAGGATGTTGAGGATGCCACCTCATCTACTCCACTCTTCTTCTCTTCCTCCACTAGCGGGAAGTTCCCTGCCCGGCAAAGAATGTGTAAACCTGGCTTTGAAGCACACAAGATTGAGGGATCGGAGGACTACGCCTGCAAACCTAAGGATGAGGTGGAGTTACTGAGATCTTCAAGGAAGCTTGCTGCCCCAGAGAAGCAGCAGCAGGGCCACCCGGACATCAGGGACTGCGAAGAAACTCCCCATGATGCCAACTGCTGCAAGATTAGAATTGAAAATCTCCGCGACATTGATAATCATGATTTCTTCAAGATGACTTGTGTCCAAGGATATGCTCTCAAGATCTTCGAAATCACCAATAAAAAGCCCGAGCTGACTTGCTGTCGACTGCCGCAGTAGGACATGGTACGGAGTTCTGTGTTCTGGTGGTGTGAAGAAATGGAGTAAGAGGACATGACGTGATCAACTAGAAACTGTTTTAGCAGTTTATATAGACTTATAGACCGTGCAAACGTAGAAAGATACTATTTTGAGATGTGCTCCAATTTAAATTTGAATGGAGATTTCCTCGTAAAAGTTATGTTGAAAACTTTTGGATTATCATATTACTTTTATTATCGTTCCAATTTCACCCTGTCACTGTTTCTTAATTTATTTGTCATTTGTTTTGTTTGATTAAAAAATGATCTGTGAGATGAGGCTTAAGAAGGTGAAAGACTAGTGTAACCATAACACGTATTTTGTGAGAATTCAGTACGAAATAGGTTTACTGTACATAACTATAAGAGCCTTTATAGATGGCTATACCCTGGAAGCCAGTACAAAAAGTATAGCTTATGGCTGGCTTTTCAACGTCATCAAGTTTCTTTTTGAGCCCTGATGATCACGTCATTTCAATCATGGCGTAAGCATTAATTGTATTTTTGTGGTGTATGTATGTTTGTGTGTGTGTGATCGCTCATCGCTTTGTGCTCAAATATGATACATCAATATCGGAGTATAGTAATCCACCGGTTATGTCACCTTTTATAGCGCGCGGCAGTGCTTGGTGACGACACATGGCCGGAAGATTACTATTCATACGCTGTACGCAAAGATAAGTGACAAAGTCGTGATACAATGCTCGATAGGAGTTACACGTCGTGATCATATAATGTACTAATGTACACGAAAGACATACAAATACACACACACCGATTACACAAGTGATGGGGAGACGGGGAGATCACCATTTCCGTTTCCAGTTCGCACTCCTCTTCCTATTTCCTTTTCCATGATTCCGTTTTCCTTTCCACTTTCCGCCTGACGGTCTCATTCCAGTGTGCACCGCGGTTCTTTACGATGATCTAGATATTACCTTGTGCTCTAATGCAGCAGGTATTCATATGATTCCTACTAAAGTAGGTATTTGATTAAGTAGATAAGTTGACTCTATCAATTTTCTATTCTAAATAAGATCATCTAAAACTCATCACGATATTGGGTAAAAACTTAAACAATGATGCCTATCAGGATTCCACCGCCCCGCACTGTAAGTATTAGATCTCTACTTTTAGTAATCTGCTGGTATATCATCTTTTGTAGCGCGGGGTAGTGCTTGCTGACATCATATTATGGCCATCATATGGTATTGTCATAATGGTGACGTCATATGGCCGTATTACGCGAAGTTTAGAAGGGGGAAGTACCCGCGAGGGGCCGGTCAGTCCCCTAGCGTTGGCAGTACTGCAGTTGGTAGTCTGTGGCCGAGGCACCATCTCACACTGAGGAGCTGTGGAACGAGTCCCGTACCTCCCAGGTGAATTACTGATCTCAAACCCTAATTAAAATCTCACACCCTAATTAAAATCTCACACCCTAATTAAAATCTCAAACCCTAATTAAAAGTGGAGAGTCGTTGTAAAACTCGGTGAATCATCAAATATTTCTTTGTGGAAAGTCAAGCAAGGCAATTCTATTTGTTGATTGATTGATGGATCATCAAATAGTTTTCATTGATTTACCATATCATGCGCATTGATGATTGAGCTGCTGTGACTTTAGACCCATGTCGTATTGAAGCACATCAAAGAACGTGCAATTTCTTGAGGACATCAATATGCTAGACTTTTCTCCTGCTCTTAACTTGAACGTGTTACAAACATAATAATCGTAAGTGTAATAAGGAGCACCAATCGAGTGTGTCCACCTGACGAATCGTCTTTTGAGGTATTTGTTACAATACCTCAGTATGAACCTATTGTTATTATAGTGAACAGAGCTACTCTATTGTCGAGTCCTTGGGGATGCAAATCGAATTCATAGTAATTCACCATGAAACCACTTGCCTCTTTTTTGACGAACAAACACGATTTAATATAGTAAGATCTGATTGGATTTTCTAATCGTGTTATGTGATAATAGCCATTGCTCTCCGTATGAATTGCGTGCACATAACCACACAATCGCACATAGATAAAATGGTTTTAACGACAAGTGCTAAGTAGCCTCCACCATGAATCACCTGGGTCAAACGCGGGCAGGTACGTGGTCCAAAATGCTGTCATTATGACGGCTAAAAATGGGGAATTGGTGACTCCATACTGTCCATACTTCCCGGGCTTATTAACCCACTCACACATAGATATATTGTGATCTTATGATCTGCTGCTGTGTCCGCATTTGTCAGTCATATACTGATTTATATTGTGTCTCATGACCATATATGGTCAAATTGGTTTTTCCCTGCCTTTGTATCAAAATTAAAAGCATTGACCACATATTGAGAGCGAAAGTATCATATCAGATACTGCAGTTTTATTAACGGCACGGTTCATTGACGAAACTACCCTGGAACTCAGTGACACATTCTCGAACCTGTTTGAAGAAAAGCGAGGTTCCTACTAGAGTCAATTATATGATTTTAGTAGGTACATTAATGGTTTATTAAATGCCGGTTTGTATACATTTAATGTGTATGCAAAATGTACTCCATATAAGCACCAACTTTAATATATTAAATGCTTAACGGCTCTGTTGACTAAGACCTCTCGCTTTATATTCAAATGTTCTATGAGAATTGTGTATACATAATTCAATGTACATTAACTATGCAAATGTAATCCAATCTTAGATGATGTAAGTCTTTCAAGTTCGGTGAAGCACTTTGTAAAGTATTGATTGTTAAATGAAGGTTCCGCTGGGTGGTAGTGCTCATGCAATCTCATATTGTGTATCCACCAAATCCTTCTCCAGTCCCCTAACCTCCTTCCCAGCCTCATCCATTTTACGGACCAGTCTCGAACGCAATGTTCGGATTTAATTGTGGAGCATTTTTACCGAAGAATTGTTTAAATTGATCATCTCTTCGATGATGAATAGGAATTGGACTGATGATTTAATGAATTACTCGCCAACATAGCCAATCTTCTAGCGGCATATGGGCCATCATTGATTGCATGGAAGTTGGAGCTTGTGTGTAACAATCGCATCATTCAGGGAAGAAAACAGCGCCTATCAGCGCTTTATTTTTACCCTGAAGGCTGAATGTTATAAAACGTACAAACTTAAAATAAACCAAAAGTTTCATTCCTTTGGGGTGCCCTTTGTAGAGTTGAATGTCTTTGATTTATGATCTATTATGCTCCAATCCGATGAGCTACAAGCCTTCGCCTGCATTCTGTAATTATGTCTTTCGCAGTAACCACTAACCATGTGAAACAGAGCCGTTATAATCCAATGTTGCGGGAGGGTGGCAAGCCCCATCTAAATGAGTAAATGGTGATTGGTTTGTTTTCTTGCCTCCTAATAAGCTAATATGCCAATCTAATATAAAAAGTCACGTATATTTGTGGTTTGTAGTATTCAGAACGCCCTAACTAACTACGAAGAACTTGTCTGAATACACTAAAGTCGTTACCCTCTCCCGCCTCACATTGTGACGTCACCCTCATTACGCAGCCCCAGAACACCCGATGATGTGGATTATATATGATGATAAGGAGGATGGTCGGTAATCCCCAGTGTAATTACGCTGTATAATGCATGGTAATATTATGTGTATACTAATCAGTTTATTAACCAGCTGTCAACTCCACAGCATTCCTTTCTCTTACAACAATGCAGGATTCAAGGGCAGAAAGCTGGATTCTAGGGTAGAAAGCACGATTTGTGGTAGAAAGCATGATTCAAAGGTCGGGAGCATGATTAAAAGGTAAGAAACATGATTCAAAGGTAGAATGCTTTATTTTAGGGTAGAAAACGTTATTCAACTATTCAAAGGTAGACAGCGTGATTCAAAAGTATAATGCATGATTTGGGGGTAGATTGAATAATTCAAGGGTAAAACGATTACAGGTTGAATACATAATTCAAGGATAGAATACTTGATGCTGGTGTAGAATACATGTCTTACATTTTTGATAAGTCATAACTCAACTGTGTATTTTCGGTTAAAATGAAAGGAACGAGACAAGGATTTTGGTTTTTTTACAAGATTAGTCTTTGGTAGCAGATATAAGATGGACTCATGAACACAGGCCACAGCCAGTTTCGATATAAACTCACGCGCATCGGTACCATTCTACGCGATGATTCTTTGCTTGGCTCTCACAAGAAGTGTAATGTCTTACCCAAACACCAATCCATTGGAAGCCAAATGTAATATCATCTCAAAGATTGTAAATCACACGTGAAATGTTAACGTTTTATTAACACCCCGTTGAATTATCTTTGACTTTTTGCAGCGTGACTTTTGGTACCAAATCCAATACCAGAGTCGAGATCAAAGTCATTAAATATTATATCAGTTTATATATACGCGAGATAACATTAGCACTATTGCTCTAAGGGTTTAAAGTAGTGTCATGGCAGCCAAAAGTCAATCAGTGGCATACAGATAGAGCTAAAAATTAAACTCATGCCTGAGCCCTGACTGCCTGAATTCCAGAATTCCGGATCAGCGAAACAGAGCTTATTTCTACCAATCAGTGTGTGTCATTTGAAGATCCTGTGTGCTAATTGGTTCAACCTTGGTTCACCTTAGATTTCTGTCTCTTTTTGGAGAGCAAAATCTGCCTGTGTCCCTGAAAACAGCACTTTAAGCTGGACCAAAGTTATCAACTTAAATACGCCAAACCTTCAAATTGTTTCAAATTAAAGGTTATTCCAAATAAGTTCAAATCTTTTTTATTTAAGTAGGTATTCAATGCTTCGCATATAATCTGAATATTTTGGAAGTCCCATTGACTGTTGAGAACACGGATTCTGGCGACTGAGCTTCTAGAACCACTGGCGTTTGAAGAATTACTGCAGTCTTTATGTATGGTTAAATTTTCATTAAAATGAATTTAACACTGATCGAATAATGTGGAAGAAACTATGTTTCTTATAGAGTGATGAGAATCTTAGGTCTTAATCATTTTTCGAAAGATTCTAGAAATTTTCAAATATTTCCAAACATCCCTTGTTAAGAAGAACCCAGGAGTCAACAGGTCATTGATAATATGATTAATATTCGTCAATCTGACTCCAGTAATTTCATGAAGTTTGAATATGTATTTATGTAGTTATTTATGGAACGATAATAAAAATCCCGTCAAATCGTTAAAAGTGTTGTACCAAAGTACTCTTGAACTGTTAAAGAACTCATGGCGGTAAGCATTATGTTGGTGAGAAAATGTGTTCAGTTCTTCGACAATTGTAATACTCAAAACATAAGCAATCATTTTTAGAACCCGCTACAGTTCTGTGACAGAACCCACCACAATTATTTAACAAATCCACCACAGATCTGTGACAGAACCCACTGCAGTTTTGAGACAAGATGTACCGCAGTTCTGTGGCAGAACCCATCACAGTTCTGTTACAGAAATTCGCCGCAGTTCTGTGACAGAACCCCCGAAATTATGTCCTGTGACATAACTTGCGGCACTCCTGCGGTAGAACTGTGACAGAACTTGCGGCACTCCTGCGGTAGAACTGTGACAGAACTTGCTGTATTCATGCGGTAGAACTTGAACAGAACCCGCCGTAGTTCTATGACAGAACAACTTCATAAACAACGACATAAACTAAAGCTTATAACAACAACAATCATGGCAACTCTGAAAATTACTGAACTTAATTGCTTTTGTAGCTGTGTCCTTATTGCTTGTTTGGAAAGAGTTTGACAATTGGGCCAATCTGGTTGTTGCTTTATTGGAACGCGCGCAAACTTTATCGAATCAAAAGCGCCTCAATTCATTGTCAGCAGAAAGCTCACGCGCGTATAAATTCTTGTTTCCGTTGCTTTGTATCGGAATGGCGTCTATACCACGTAACATAATTTGAGTTACCTTGTTACAATTTACATTGTATTCATGAAAAGCGTGTAGATCCAGGTGTACAGTCTTTTATTTATGAAATAAGCGATTATAAATGCTAAACGGCTCTTTCTTTTGTCAACATCGGGGTAACGTTATGATTTTAAAAAGCTCAAATCTTTTGTCCTTTTATTTGCCTGAGCTATAGTAAAAGAAACGACCAACAATTTCTTCAGGCTACACGAGGCTGAGATCAAAAACGAAACTGTGTCTAAAGAAAAGCAGCACTTGGAGAAAAAGCTGAAAGTTGAAATTAGTCAAGCTAAGCTGAGCATGGTGTTTGTTTACGAATTGATATTTCTTTTACCCCATCTGTAAGTAAACCAAGAACAAATTTCTCCCAGAAGTGCATCTATCATTTTCTTCTCCATTTAATTAGTCAAGCTAAGCTGGAAGCGGAGAGGCTAGCCAAAGAAAGAGAAGCTACTAAAACCGAAGTGGAACGCTTAACATTGGCAGAGCAAGAACTAGCTCAGGTAAGATCTGATCCGGGAATAATTTGCTGTGTTAGATTAGCAGATTTAAGACTCATTATCGAAAAAATTGGTCCATTATTTTTTCACGATTTTTATATATACCTACATGCATATTGCATAAGCAATCTTGGTTCAGGTAAGATCAGCCTTGACAAACGCTGAATCAAAGAACAGTCAGGCGTCTACGTTTAGCAAGGAATTACAAGTGTACCTGAAACTGACGTACAAGAAAGAAAGGGAGCAGTACAATGTGAAGAAAGCAGCGGCAGATAAGCAGCTTGAAGCAGCTAAGCAATGGGTGGGTAAAGATGGGTATTAGGTTTACTCTAATCAGTGGAAAATAGAAATTGAGCCTGTTTTGTGATTATTCCCAACCTCATAACGCGTGCTATCTTTTGCTGCAACTGAAACTCTAGATGCCTTCTTTACAGGGCCTGAAGATGAAGAAGAAACGGACTGGGGTGGTTAATTCCCTGAAAATGATTCACGGTAACTCGCTGGAGGCGGTTGAGAGCAGAATCAGCAGCGCTCGTTCTGCTCTGATCGAGGCTACCTCAGATCTACAAGAACTGTCTTCTGTAAGTAGACAACTCATCTTGGTATCACTACTCTTCGCTAAACGTATCACCATTTGCCAATTCCCTTCGTTATACAACAGATGTTCAAATTTCCAGCAGAATTTGCCGATTCAGATACTCATATTTTACAAGCTTTTAAATTCTCCATCGACTGACGATTCCTTTTCAGAGATGGCGCCGTATCGAGACACTCTGTAACTTCAACATCACCTCTGCTGAACCAGAGACGGCTGACCAGTTCGGGAGTCAGATCTCTCTGGCAGACTCTGACAGCAACGCCTCCTCCCCTGAACCCTCCGTCTACTCTCGCTCCAACTCCACGCCCTCCACCAAGCTGATGTCAGCCGTCACCCCCACCCGTCTCACTCAGAGCCTCAAGATCAAGGAGAAACAGGGCAAGAACCCCAAGTTCCACGGCAGTTCCCCAAACCTTAGTTCCCACGATTTGGTGCCCACGTCCCTGCCCCGTAATGCTTCCTCTAACGCTGTCAGAGATCTGATCACGAATAACAAGGACTCAAACCACTCGGCTTCCTCCTCGTCCTCCCAAACCACGAGCGGGAAAGACTCTGCTAAACAGAAACGCGGCAAACTCAACGGCCACACTGACTCCGCTACTGAGAGCGATGATTCGGGCGAGAAGAGAAGGAAAGGAAAGAACTTGTGGCGGTTGGTTCGTGAGAGCAGACTCAATTCCGACCAAAAGTGGAAGGATTTGTTGAGCGATAAAGATTGAATGTGTCTTTCTGTCCGCTGATTTTATTTATTGTTCGCAAACGTTCATTCGTGACAAATGTTCGAAGGAATTTCGTTCGTACATCTCTGTTTTATGAGAAGCAATTAGTCAATTGTTACATAGATTGTTCGTTAATACCCATCATTGGTCGCTTGTTCACCACCACAACTTGACTTAGTTGATGCTCAATTTCGTTTATTTCATGCGTTAGACCATCTGATGATTTATTTGATAACGATATTTGCTAGATAAATGCTATTTATGTTAATAATACTTTTCTCGATTATAATAATACATTTTATTGTTGTTGTTAGATTATGATCAGACCTTCATTGGAATTGTAAAGTGTGCGAGATTGTAAATTGCTATGATCAATATTTTGTTCTATCAGTTCAAATGCCTTATTGCCTTATCAAATGCCTTATTGCTTATGTTATGAGGTTTTGAGCGAAATCTCGTCGAAATCTTGAAGCAAAGCTTCTTATCAGCTGCTTTAAGTTAACATATTACATAAGGCCTCTCGCTATTTTTCTCTATTGATTTGTGAAATCGTGAGCATGTTACTTAAATAGTAATTTAAGTCATTTTTTGATTGATCCTAGAATAAAAACAAGATTCACGATGCTTCATGATATTTTCTTCGCAATGTTTGATGAACAGAATTCGTTTAAATGATACTTAGGATTTCCTGTATGATTTACCCTTTCTCCTAAATTATCCACGAAACTCAATTTGAAACCTTGAGCGACTTTCAACTGCCATATAAGTAACTTGTAACTAAGTAAGTATATGTGTTCAAAGTGTGCACTGCACACTGCACTTGGATCGATCGAAAGAACGCACAAATTACATGCTGTAATTTGAATTGAATTTTTGAGGAATTTCCGCGTTCTTGCGAAATTTGGCATATCTTTCGATCGACGCATCTGCAAACTGTAACATATTGGTTATACTTAGACTGTGCCATAGTGTTCGTATGCACGTACTACTGCCATCTTGAATATGGATCTGGATGATGTTTGTCTGGGATTTATCGCTATATCGATAAGATTTGAACATCCTGGCTGCGTGTCAAGTATCACCAGACAATCTGGGATTGTGTACAGAATTGCTAAACAGTAAACACGTATATCCCTGTGTGGCTCGCGCGGCGCGTACACACACCTAATACCTATGCGGGCTTAGGAATGTACATAATTACGAAGAATATTGCTGTGTTGCAATTATTAGTTTGTCATGTCATTGTCAATTTAAATTTAAACATTGAAGTAAAATTTTAAACAAATTGCATTGTTTTTCATTCTGCTAATGCCTTGTTCACATATTACGTAATCAATTTTTGGGGTCGGTCTGCCAATTACAAACGTTAACGAGAGCCTTCATTATCTCTTTATCTCAACTTCGCGTCCGCTTCAGGCAGGATTTGCAAATTGTTTTTAGCAGGGATTATGGTAAGGGTTCTTGTTAGGTTATGTTAGTTATAGTTTAAGTTTTTTGGTACGGCGTCGGCCGTTGACAGAATTTGTAGGATGCGCTCAACGTTCCACATACATGCATAATTGCATTGAACGGTCACATATGAGCTTTCGCCGCAATCAGGGACAACATTTGGTAAGGATGCGGAGAATTAAACGGGTTGTTGAACGGTCGAACAGTGCAGTCACATTTGGCGTTGACAGACCCTCTCGAGAACCATCCAGTCGGGCCAGGAGAAATAAACATCGTACGACAACATGATTGCAGTTGTGCGGCGCGCTTCCAGGGGCTCCAGGGCTAGGGATGCGCCGCGCGCAGCGCACGCACACCTATGCGGGCCTGTTAAATAAACTTCCACAAACCATGAAACCACAAACCACATAACTATAGCCAATTCTAAAGGCGTCGCAAAACGCCAAAATAAACGAAAAACGTCCGTGGTCCGTCGTTGCCAGACGTTGCCTGGTTTATATTTTTCCGCGCCGCGCACTCTGTGCGCGTAACCAGGGCCCTGGTTAGGGCAAAGCCAAAGGCATCGCGATCCGAAATGCATGCCGCGTTAGGGCCAAAATAAACAAGGAACGTCCGTCAATCGCATCGCGAGCTGCGCGCGCCTTTTTTCAAATAAAGCGCGTGTGCTGTAGAAAAATGGCACGCGCGCCAATGGGTAAAACTACTATTATAACGGCAAACGGACACCTGTTTATAATGCAATGGTCACCTGTGTTCATTGATGTAAGCCGGTGAATTAAATATTGTAGATTTGTGTTTAAATGCAAGCCGATGAATTGAGTTTTGTAGATTTGTGATGGTTTAATACGATTAATGATCAATCACTTCAAACATCTTGTCTTATATTAATTTTTCTCGAGAATGGGTTGAATATTTGTGATTCGAGTTGATATATCATGTCAAAAATATTCTATTTCTATTTCAATTACTTCCATCAAATATCAATGTTAATATTGTTACTTAAGGACAAACATTCAAAAATGATTATGAAGCTCAAGTCAGTATTTTTTCTGAATCTTCATCTAAGGGCACAATCCCATTCTTTTCATTTTCATCATAGACTGGTTGGGTAAACAATTGACCATTGACCATATTTTTAATGCAATTTTAATGCAATAGTATGTTATCAATACCTATTTTGGTACATATTTATAGCTCGCCAGACTCTCTGAGTTTGGGCATGTGCAAGTGCACAACGTCTGACAATTTATAGCTATATTAATATCTATCAAGTCACTTTTTGGCCTTGTAAAAGATACGACTTTTTGATAGTATGAATTATTATGCCCTTACTTTTGCTGAGTATGAGCCTGTCTTAAAAGCAGTTGAATTTGAATTTGAATTTGAATTTTAATATAAGTTTTACAGCACAATTACAACAGGCCACTGATGCTAGAGTCTACTTAAACTACTCTAGCCACCATCCTCGACAAACATTCCCTTCTATAGTTTATTCACAAGGCCTGAGATATAGAAGGATCATTAATGATGACATAAAACTCTTTAGACGATTGGATGAGTTAAAGGGTTGTTTTATCAGATCTGGCTACCCTAATAAGATGGTGGAGAATATTCTGGATGATGTTGTTAGAAGACCAAGGAACCTGCAATACAAGAAGAAAGAGAGTAAGCCCCCTAACGAGGTTTTGTGGATACAAACTTTTGGGCCAGACACCCCAGCCATCACAAAGGTATTTAAGGAGGCCAACCACATGTTGCAAAAATGTCCTGTCTGGGCTAATAACAATAAGGTTATTGGTGTTATCAATCGTAGATCACAAAATCTAGGGGATCTGATCTTCAAGAGTGTCTTTTTTGCGCTGTCTTCAAATAGCAGTCAGGGAACCAATTCCTGTACTCCCCTTATCAGTCAGAATAGATCAAGAAGAAAAGGTAGACCTTGTGCTAGCTGTCATATGATGTCTAATTGTGGTTCCTTGGTTTCATCAGCTACTGGGCAATCTTATAAACTCCCTGGAGGTGACTGCAAGACAAGGAATGTTATATACTGTGCTGAGTGCTTGCTTTGTGGCAAACAGTATACTGGGAAATCCACAAATAGGCTTCAAACAAGGATAGCTGGCCATAGGTCACATGTAGGCTATGGAGAAGACACCATAAGTGAATCAGATGAAAGAACCTTGGCTGAACATCTGCAAGAAATACATCATCTTCACTCAGTGGACACTTTTAATAGCAACTACACCTTTTCAGTTCTTGAGGTAAGCCCCAGGAATCTGGACCTGGCTGAACAACAGTGGGTGAACAGATTACTTACCATTCAGCCATTTGGGTTGAACAAAGAAAAGCCTGGTGGTGTACTTGATTCATTCAGAGTGATGGCAAATAGGTCACTGGGTCTCAAGATCCAGTGCTTGTAACTCTTTTTTTATATATAATTTGGTTAATTGATTCACTTGTAATAATTCTCATTATCAAGTCAGTGCCATTATTTTGTTAAACTTGAAATTTTATGATTTTGATATATTTACCAGTTAGTTGTATTTTATATTTGATATTAAAGTCCGTTTTTCCCATGGTTGCACATATTATCACCTTTTTTTAATTCATCATGTTCATTTTCCATTGAAGATGGGATGCTTTTAAAGTTTTTACATCAATTTGAATGGTTTTCATATTTCATATCACCATACCATCATAATCTCAGAATGTTGTGTCACACTTTGTGGAGTTCCTGAAGAAGAGATATTTTATCTCGAAACTGACAGTTGAATAGCGGTGCAAAGTGTATGGGTTTGATTTCATATTTGAGAATTTTTGTGTTTCACTGAAATGATCAATCACTTCAAACAAGTATATATTTTCAATAATTTATATGAAGAAGCTTATTGACTGTGCTGAAGGAAAGCACTCAGTCAATCACTAGGACTGTTAACAAGGCCACCACCAACTTAAGACATTAAGATAAAATATTTAATTTTATATAATATATTTAATTTTATTCATTAGAAAATTGCACTCTCTTAACAGTGCATACTGGAGAAACTATTTAACTTATGTACAAAAATAAAGATGCATTTTAATGACTTGCCAAGGTCAAGCTGCATTTTTAAGACATTCCCAGGTCTAACTAAAAATAATAATTGAAATTTAAAAGTACCATAAACAACTGAAGAATTATAATTCACTGGGCAGTGTTCTCAATTTCCAATCTACAGTATTCTCAAAACTTTTTTTGTCTTGTTGATGATAAAGTTAAGATAAAGACCAAAGAGAAATTTTCAGTTTCATTCAGGCAGGTGGTCAATACACTTGTCAGTGCTATACCAGGGGGTGACTGCTGGGGGGCCTACCTCATACAAAGCTCTTGCAATTTAAATACGCTGACAACTGAGGTATGTATTGGACTAATGATGCCTGCACACCACTCATCTTGGTGTGACTCACTTAGATCATGTTGGTGTTCACTGTTGAAGTACTGAGTTGGAAGAAAAGTCTTGCAGATTGATGACATGAAGAAAGTTTTCTTTCTTTTGCAGTCTGGACTGACTTGACAACCTACTGTCAAAACTATTAGATTTTTGCAGTGTGGGCTGACTTGACTGTCTGTGTTTCAATCGACTACAGTGTAATACTTTCATATCATATTAATTATCAAAGATTTTTTGAGAATCTAAAATGATAAATTAGTTCATTAAATAATTCTACAGATTTCTTGACAGTTGTATTAGTTCCCAGTGAATGCTATGACTACACTTTATTACTCAATATTTGAGGCAATGTCTAATCAGATACCCCTATCCACTGATTCTTCAATGGATGAGAACAATGCAACAGTTGACAAGATTAAAGATATCTTGGCTAAGGTTTGTTGAATTATTTCATCTTAAAGGTGCATGACACGAAAAAAACAACTTTGCTTAAAATAGTAGCAGATCACTAGTGGATCACGCCTATGTATATCTTGCGGCGTGTGCCTAATTAGATCACCCTAATTAGAGCCCCCAAAGATTCCGTTTTCTGCAGCAATACAGCACCTTGCGCTGCATATCAATATCAACAACAGTACGCAAGCGATACAGCAAGGCTAATTGTATTATAATTACAGTCTTGGTGCTACATCCCACTTTTCAACCGCATAATTATGACATTGATTAATATCATTTGATTCGTCAAGCTGAAAAATTTATAAAAACAGATGCTTTATGCGACAAAATGAACAGTTTCAACAGTCAATTCAATTTGTTTTGACTGGATCACTATAGCCAGTGTAATTTCCATGTGGGTCCAGAGTGAACTGGTGTTGGAGTGTGGAGATGCTCAATGCACTGGTGTCAGAGTGCATTGCTCTCGGAGTGGATTGGACATTGGTGAAGTGAACTGGAGCCACAGTTGGATGGTGCCCGAGCACACTGCTGACAATTAATGGTGTCAATGTAATTAGAATTTACTGGTGTCACTTGTCAGGGCGTCAGGCTCAGAGTGCGCTGGTATCAGAATGCACTGGTGTTAGAGTGTAATGGTGTTAGAGTAAACTCGTGTGAGAGTGCCCTGCTGTCAAAGCACACGAGTCATATTCCAGAATGACGTAGTGTTAGAGTGCACTGGTGTCAGAGTGCTCTCCAGTGTCAAAGAGTCAGAGTGTACTGGTCGTTGAGTGCACTAATGTGGTATCAGACTCAGGGTGTGTTTGTATTACTATTAGAGTGCGCTGGTGTTGCAGTGTACTGGTCTAAGAGTGCGCTGGTCTAAGAGTGCGCTGGTGTTAGAGTGCGCTGGTGTCAGAGTGGACTGGTGTCAGATCAGAGTGGACAGGTGTCAGATCAGAGTGCACTGGTTTCAGATCAGAGTGCACTGGTTTCAGAGTGCACTGGTCTAAGAATGCGCTGGTGTTAGAGTGGATTGGTGTCAGAGTGGACTGGTGTCAGATCAGAGTACACTGGTGTCAGATCAGAGTGCACTGGTTTCAGATCAGAGTGCACTGGTTTCAGAGTACACTGGTCTAAGAGTGCACTGGTGTCTGAGTGTACTGGTTAGAACGCTGAAGATTCGTAATTGTTGAAACTTGAAATGCATAGTTTAATTCGTTTTAACTATTAAGCTATTATTACGGTAATTGAACAGTTCAAAAAGCCTTATTACAGTGTGTTGACAAGAGTACATAATTAGTCGAGGTGTCTAAAACGAGAAACACGTATTTTACAGCACAACATGAAACTAAACACGAACAGAAACATGGAACGCAATGTAAACAATACATGATCAGAAGCGAAGGTGCTGTATTGCTGAATCCGGCACAAATTAGTTTATCCAATTAGACCGGTAATACATGAAATTTACACGCCCATACTCACCACAAGTTTTTGTTATGCTATAAGGATCACATTAAGCCAATAAAATGTATATGTTAATTTTTCATGATTATCGCGTCATGCACCTTTAAGTCAACTTAATCTTGTATCTTTTGACAAGAAAATGAGAGGCAACCTTCATAGTTCATATTTTGTTAACCATTTCAGCTCAAGTCAGTTTTATGATATGAGCTATATAGTTGGAAATGTATGCTTTTTCTTAACTATCTAACCTCTTCATAGTATGCCAACAAGAAGAGGATAGATAGTTTAGGCTTTGGTTGTACCAGGTGTTCCAAAAAAGTTTTCATTGATATGGATATTGGGTGGTCGATTTTTGCAAAAACAGTTTGAAGTGCCTAGCACTAAAATGTCCTTGTATTCAATGAGCAGTTTTTGGCTAACCTTCATTTCCAGAGCTGAAAATGAATCTGGGTAAACATTAGTTAAATAATGCTCTACTAATACCCAAAATATCCTGAAAGTTTCCTTCAATTTGTTCATAAGACCTCTGAGTTATTTTCAATTCAATCAAAGTGGCAAGTCTAGGAAACCCTAATTAGATCTTATGTTGAATTTGAAACACTGTTGAACTTTATTTGATTTTGAAATTTTAGTATTGTAAAAATTGCAAACTTGCACATGCCTTTATTCTCTTGTTTCAGATGTCCTCAGCAACAACTTGTACTGCAAGTACATCTGATAACCTGGTCCCCCCACACATGCTGCCCAGACAATGTTCTCTCCCAAGTCTTTCACTTCCTTATATGCCCCGAACACCTCCAAAGGAGAGTTACACTTTAGAGGATTTTCAGTGCAAATATTGCCATAGGCCATTTTTTTCAAAACGTGAGTTAGGTAAACATACAGAAAGTGTCCACTTCATTGAGGTTTACAAGCCATCTCATTGGTGTTCAGTTTGCACATCCTCCTTCTCATCTGATAAAGAGCTCACTAAGCACATGCAATCCTATCATGGAGGTATGGAACCGGATGGAGGGACTACTTGCAACTTATGTTTCCTTAAGTTTCAACATTCAAAGCTTCTCACTAATCATATGACCATGTATCATGTTCCACACATGTCTTGTTCTCTTTGTGCCCGTGCTTTCACAGATGTGGAAACAGTCTGGAATCACTTGCTTGATGATCACAAGGTAAGACCAAAGGAAATTAAATGCAATTTGTGTGATGCAGTCTTTGAAAATCCTGATGCTTATGATGATCACAACAAGTTGGCCCATGCATTCCCATGTATGCTGTGTCAGAGGAGTGTTGAGGATCGTGAGAAGTTACAAGAGCATCTTGAAGAGTCTCATAACAAACATTTCTGTGCTGACTGTGCTGAAATTTTCAATGACTTCGAAGGCTATGTCCAGCACTTCATTACAAATGAAAAATGTTCCCTTGATCCTTATAAGCTTATCTGTAGATACTGTAATGGAACATTTCCTAACCTCAAACTGCTCTTCAAACATTTGTGCTTAGATAGTTTCAAGTGCATTTTCTGTGAAACATCTTCAATTTCCTGCAAAACATTCCAGAATCACCTGAAAACATCCCACAATACAAAGCTCAGATATGATAGCCACAATTCAGCAGCATCGATTGATGATTCAGAATCAAGTCTCAACCCTGATAGCTCTGCACTTACTGAGCACCGGATAGTGCCTATCATAATATCAGATTTCCAAGATGGTGAAAATGTCATGAAAGTTGATTCCTCAAATGGAAACCCAGCCAGCTATATCCACAATCTCATCCAAGTAAATGAAAACCTCCTAAAATCAAAGCCACGTATACTTTCAAAGTACTCATCTGCCTCAACAGATTCATGTAGTTCCCAATCATCTTTGCTGAAACTCTACAACACACCAGAGTTTGCAACCTTCCTACAGTCACATACTATGCAGTCAATTGCAACTCCAACCCCTCCAGAGAGTGTTAAGCTTGAGTTAGAAGAGATGGACTGTTCCCAGGACTCAGGAGTTGCTGATGATAGAAGCCCACCTAGATTGTCCATTGTTGAGCAGGACAGTTCTGATAGTCTTCTGCAGCATTCTAACTCACTCTCCCCTAAGAGCAGTGTTCAGCAATATCCCAGTGAGTCATTCTCCTCATTGGAAGAAGATGTCGATCACATCAACCTTGGCAGTGATCTTGGTGATCAAATGGAAGGAGAGGGATCTGCAGAATACAGGAGAAATTCTATGCGAATGAAATACCAGCAGCTCTCAATAAGCAGTAGATCAGGTCGAAGATCAAGCAAGTCACTGAACAAAATGCTCTGCAAGTCTAAAACAGTTGAAGAAGCCAGCGAAAGTGGTATGGCAGCAGCACAACAAAGTGCAATCAATATGAATTCAGTGAGGTCATCATTCAACTGCCAGAGGTGTTCCAAATCATTTGTGAACCGGTCTCTTCTTTCAAGACACTGGGGCTCAGCTACAAAGTGTTACATTTGCTCTAAATCTATGTGTGATCTCAAAAATCTGAATGAGCACATGATTTCAGAGCATTCAGAATACAGTGACCAGTAGAGAAATAGGTATAAATTTTGCAAAAAGTTTGTTTTTGTTTATTGTGTTGTATAAAAAGTATATAATGTAAATGCGATGCCCTCATTATTAAACGACAAACATGCCATCTGTTTATCAGGAATGTGAAATTATAAAAACGAGGCTGATTTTGACAGTTGCTGGAAGTTGTTTAGAAAATGTTATCTTTCTAGATTTCTAGATGCTTCTAGATTACAATTTCGATGGATACTGGTTTGGAATAAACAAGGCAAACTACCATGTGAGTCACTATCCCATATTTCACTTACTAAATTTTTTCAGATGAAGCATGAAGGAACTTTAAGTTGAATTCATATAGCTCTTATTGGACATGACATAACTTTGAAAAATTCCCAATCGTAGATCCTATCATTGCTATCATTTCATGGGACATATTGATCTGTTTTAGGACAAAACTTTCATGTAATTGATATTTGGGAGACATTTGCTTTTAATTCAAATGCATAACTTTCATTAGATACTTGCAATTGAATTGGCTGGAAAGCTCTTGTTTAACTTTATGGCTCCATAAATAACCCATTAAATAATTTTTGTTTATTCGCTCTTTTTGTAAGCTCTTATAATAATATATTGATATCTGTGTGTGTGTCGCTATGCACGACATCCCCTATTTACTTTTCAGTTGAAGGATGATTAATCTTGATTATTGCAAGATGAATAGAATTAGAATTAATACACTTCAGAGAGATGCAAACTTCTGGAAATCTGGACCCTGTTTATGATTATATATCATTTTGATATGCAGTATTATTAAATGCCGATGTTTGGAGGTATCAAACAGATATTGTCACTTGGAGCAAATGATACTAAAGGAATTTTATTACGTTTTCATATCATAACTCGAGGATTAAGATTTCCCATGAAGGCAATTGTCATCTTTGATATCCTAGGCTACAAAATGCGAAATCTTTGCAGGGAATACAACTTGGTGTTATTCTAAATTTCATTTACTAACTTGGATATTATAGCCAATTCGTTGCTTTAAAGCAATAGGTATTTCACTGTTTTGTATTATAATCATGATCCTCAACATAAATGAAATTATTGATATAAAATATGATAATATTTTCTATGAACGTTTTATGATTAATCTTGAAATTATGGCTTTTTCGGTACTAATTGATGATTTTTACAAGACCTGATTAAATATTATTACTACAACTACGTACAATAGTTGCAATTTGATACTCAATTTGACTGAACGAAAATTTTTAGAGATTTATGAACAATTTTTTCAAATAAATCATAAGAACATACAATATCGAATTGCATGGATTAGTAGATCAATAAACTTACATTCAAGTGACGATCCTGGCAGTAAATTTGCACTTACAGTGAAACTCATTCATATAATTGGCAGCATGGGTAGGAAATCATCAGCTTTTACCAATCCAGTGATAAGTGGACTGATTGATTGATTGATTGATTGATTTGGTACAACAATATATGAAAATTGATAGCGACACCCTGTTTTGTCAGCTGTGATGTTCTATTATATTTTACAATAATTAAATGTTAAACGATTTATTTATTGCTTTTTGATGATGGATTGATTCAATGTTATTTACGTTGTTTTATTCTAGATTTATTCTCTGACATATCAATTGTCTGTAAAAAAACTCATAATTTTATCTTGTGGTGGGCTGTAAAATACCGGTTCAACAGGACTGATAAGTTTTCGAGTGCCCAATTCAACGTACAAAATTTTCAATTACAGCATAAACCCCCATTACTTTTACATGGCGTTAAATTTTATGCATTGAAATACTAATTAGCATAGCCAACTATAATCAGACATACGATACTTTCATAATGCATAGCATTATTATGTTGAAGCGGGGGGGGTTCAGTATAAGGGGGAGGACGGCATCACCCTATCTGTCCCAAAATCCCAGAAAAAGTGGATTGGGACCCACCAGATAGCGGCATGCCTGTAACTGGTCAAGCTGAACTGAAAATTGGGACCCAGAAAAAGGAACAAATGGAACTCAAAAAGTGAATTTGCAAAAGCGACCCTTTGTTTCATATAATCTTAATGGGACACTCTTATCAAATATATGGGACTCAAAAGTGATTCCTTTCTAGGGACACAATCAATTTAATACCCAAAATTGCTACAGATTTTAAAAACACAAGAGAATTTTACCATACAACTGCCTAGATATCTAGATACCTAGAACTATCTAGACTGCACTGGGACAAATGGGTAGGTATTGATGTGACCCGCAACATTTTTTTTACGAACTCAAAACTTTTTTACAAATGATGGTTTTTGAGCAGTAGTTTGAAGTCTTTTGTACATAGTAACATTTATGTCACGTGAATTCTTCAAACAATTGTGCCAAATCACTGTCATATATCATCGATACTTTAGAAATCAGCTGGTTACGTCATCTTTTGTAGCATGACCACTGCAAACAAACATTCATAATTAAATGTACTTTCAACTGGAGCAGTGAAAATCAGTTTCAATATCCAAAATTTCTGAAAATGGGCATTTTTGACAAATTTTTCATAAATTTCGTAACAAATTTAGTATATTTTTGTTTGTCCCTAAAATTTATACCATCAAATGTCCCAATTGGTCCTAGTTAAAACCACCCCCAAACTCAAAAAAATGTAAATTGGTCCAGGGACAATTTACCGCTGAACCCCCCCCGGTTGAAGTGATGTTATTATAACAATTGGTACACTTTGCAGTTTGCAGTCACTGTGTTATATTTTGGGCATGAACCATAACCAATAGTCATACTAGCAGTTCTCATATGAAGCATTTGATTTTTGGTTCAATTCAACTCATCTTCTAAGCTCTTTTCTCAAAAGATTAATTCATAGTAGACTACCAAGTAACACATTTTTGACATGCCACTATATGTATCCACTGACTATTAAATTATCCAGTGCCGCTACTTCAGCCGTCTCTCAAATGTTACACGTTTCCCCTGGAACAATTTGTCAATATATATTTAGTACTTCCCCCTGGATCCGATGATGCTCAGAGAGCTGAGAGAGTGACTTAACTCGATATACCCGTTAACTAAATATAGAACCACGGAACGGGTAACCGCTCACCTAATAAAATACATAAAATATATATGTTACGATACATTTCCGTCCTGACAAGGACGGCAACCCCCTCACAGTAAGAAAAAAAACAAAAAAAAAAAAAAAAAAACTTGCGTTTGAAAATGGTGAAGGAAGCATCTGAGAGCTTTGAAACCTATCTTAAACGATTCCTCGTCAAATTTTACGTAGGAGTCGACCCCTCTCGAGTGAATGCGTATACCAAAATCTCGAGATATCCTCCCCTCGAACGTAACCTTGCCAGGACACTATTCCCGCCCTGGCCAGGGCGGTAACCCCCCGCGGTAATAAAAAAGACTGGCCAGGGTATATATTAGAGATTTGAGTGTCACAGGGTGATATAATATATTCCCGCCCTGGCCAGGGCGGTAACCCCCCGCGGTAAAAAGAAAACTGGCCAGGGGTATAAGTTAGAGATTTGAGTGTCACAGGGTGATAGATATTCCCGCCCTGGCCAGGGCGGTAACCCCCCGCGGTATAAAAAAACTGGCCAGGGGTATAAGTTAGAGATTTGAGTGTCACAGGGTGATAGATATTCCCGCCCTGGCCAGGGCGGTAACCCCCCGCGGTAATAGAAAAGACTGGCCAGGGTATATATTAGACGAACGAGTGTCACAGGGTGATATTCCCGCCCTGGCCAGGGCGGTAACCCCCCGCGGTAATAGAAAAGACTGGCCAGGGTATATATTAGAGATTTGAGTGTCACAGGGTGATATAATAATAATAATATAGATATAATATATAAGATAGATCATGATAATTAGCAGCAAATTTGGAAAGCCGAGATGTCAAGAACGGGAAATGGTAGAGCCATGATCGAGGTCAGGTTTTGTTGATCTAAGATGGGAAAATGTTATAGGCTATAAGAGAAGTTCTGGTGACGTCATTTTCACGTCACTATGACGTCATCAACTTAGCGAAATTTTATTGCGAAAATAGGTCATCTTCGTGCGCATTTTTCACCAAGAAGGAAAGGAGATAGCTCAAAAATTTTGAAAAATCGTTGGTTGGAAATTTAAAGAGCTTTCAGAAAATCATATGGATCATTGGGCTATCTCGATTTTTCATCGAGATATACGCGATTTTCTAAGGTACAGTGAAAAATCAATTTCAAAAAGTTTAGGAGAAAAACTTAAACGAGTGATATGTCAAGAACTGCAGCTTATCTTGAGATGAGACCGGTCAAAGTATGTTGTACTAAGGCGGAATTGTCTTAGAGGCTATATTGGAAGTCGGTTTGAGCTTATTTGGGTGCTGTGATGACGTCATCAAAATCGCGTAAAACCACTAAAATAGCGTATTTTGTGATAGAATGCTATTTTGCGCTACTTTTACATCTCCAACTCATAGAGTTTTCATCGGATTATGTGGGTCCGAATAACGGGGGTCCGAATAACGGGGGTCCGAATAACGGGGGTCCGAATATCGGGGTCAGAATAACGGGGGTCCAAATAATGGGGGTCCGAGTAACGGGGGGTCCGAATAACGGGGGTCCGAATAACGGGGGTCCGAATATGGGGGGTCCGAGTAACGGGGGTCCGAATAACGGGGGTCCGAATAATGGGGGTCCGAATAACGGGGAAATATACGATGGACTAGTGAGGCACGTGAGTTCACGCGGACGTTTTGTAGAAATTAGGGGATTTGAAGAAATTGATATTTACGCAGGATTTTCGACTTGATTATGTTGAAATGAGTTTAAATACGACTAAAGCACATGAAATTAGATCTGGTTGCCATATTTTAGCACGTGAGTGCACACGGACGTTTTATAGAAATTAGGGGATTTGAAGAAATTGATATTTACACGGGATTTTCGACTTGGTTACGTTGAAATGAGTTCAAATACGACTAATGCACGTTAAATTAGATCTGGTTGCTATATTTCAGCACGTGAGTACACACGGGCGTTTTGTAGAAATTAAGACATATATCAATTCTAGTAATTCCAAGTTAGAATAACTTAGTTTTGGACTTCCTCAGGATGATTTATGTGGGTTAGACTTGCGTGTGGGCTAGTAACGAGGGTTCGGACTACGTGAGGGCAAGTTACGTGGGTCCAAACTGCCTTTGGGCAAGTAACATGGGTTCAAACTACATACATCTGTCAAGAAATCACCACCAAAACCGTTGGACGGTTGGTCTAGTAACCCCCCGCGGGTTTGGATGTGACAATGGAACCTGAAAAGAGACAAAATGGGCTGATCACATCCAAACCAGCGGGGGGTTACTAGACCAACCGTCCAGCGGTTTTGGTGGTGATAAGCATAATATTTCCGTCCTGGCAAGGACGGCAACCCCCTCACAGTAAAAGAAAAAAAAGAAAAAAGAAAAAAAAACTTGCGTTTGAAAATAGTGAAGGAAGCATCTGAGAGCTTCGAAACCTATCTTAAACGATTCCTCGTCAAATTTTACGTAGGAATCGACCCCTCTTGAGTGAATGCGTATACCGAAATCTCGAGATATCTCGAACGTAACCTTGCCAGGACTATATAGTAATGTATCGATGTCACAGGACGAATATATACCCATATACTTAGTTACTTATATATAGACGTGATAATTTTAGGACCCAATTTTCGACAGGGTAAACTCAAAAACCATAAAAGATACAGACATGATCGTGGGCGGGTTTTTTTCAGCTAAGATGGGAAAATGTTATAGGCTATCCAGGAGGTCTCACTGGATCGATTTTATTGGTGTGATGACGTCATCAAAATCGATAAAATCACGATTTTAGCGAAAAAACGTAATTTTGGACCACTTTGAAGCTCTGTATCTGGAAAGGTTTCTACCGCGTCATGATTTCCCGACTTATGTAGCATCTAAACCTCGAGATTTAGCCACAAAAGAAGTTCCATGGTGATTGGTGAAAAAATGAGGTCGTGGGGGGCCTCTAAAAATCGAGCATCCTTACAAGACCAAAATATGGTGACTTTGAGCATCTATATCTCAGCTCATGAAAGTTGCTCCATCTTTTCCAGACGTATTAATGTTTTTTCTCAATCACATATCAAGAGTAAAAAGTTTCAAGTCGTCCCAATTTAAGGGAAAGGTGTGGTGGCCCCTCAAAAACGTAAATATGAGCCGCGCGAAAAAGTCGAAAATTTGGATAAGTCCAATTTCAGGCCGAATTCCAAAAGTGCAGGGCTGTTGTGCTATATGATAGTGACAGAATAAACATTTTGATTTACTTGGTACTTGAATAGAACAAGAAATGGCACATGGAAATGAAGTGCACGTGAGTTCACGTGGACGTTTTGTAGAAATTAGGGAAATCACTAATTCAAGGATTTTAACAAATTATTTCTATGTTTGACGCTAAATAACGTATGTTTAGATCATGATAACCTCTTATAATTAAAAAGCGGCGCCCCTGTGACTCTGTGAGGGGGTTGCTATGACGACCGCTTGCGGTTTTGTCTGTGGTAGATATAATAAGATAGATCATGATAATTGGGAGCAAATTTAAAACGATGAGATGTCAAGAACGGGAAATGGTAGAGCCATGATCGAGGTCAGGTTTTGTTGATCTAAGATGGGAAAATGTTATAGGCTATAAGAGAAGTTCTGGTGACGTCATTTTCACGTCACTATGACGTCATCAACTTAGCGAAATTTTATTGCATTTTTAGCGAAAATAGGCCATTTTCGAGCGCATTTTTCACCAAGAAGGAAAGGAGATAGCTGTCTGATTTTTCGGAATGATTTTTAGCAAATTTAAAGAGCTTTCAGAAAATCATATGGATCATTGGGCTATCTCGATTTTTCATCGAGATATACGCGATTTTCTAAGGTACGGTGAAAAATCGATTTCCAAATTATAGGACAAAACTTTAAACGAGTGAGACGTCAAGAACTGCGACTTGTCTTGAGATGAGACCGGTCAAAGTATGTTGTACTAAGGCGAAATTGTCTTATAGGCTATATGGGAAGTTGGTTTGAGCCTATTTGGGTGCTGTGATGACGTCATCAAAATCACGTAAAACCACTAAAATAGCGTATTTTGCGATAGGACGCTATTTTGCGCTACTTTGGAAATCTCCAACTCAAAGAGTTTTCATCGGATTATGTTTTACTTTGATCTGCTGCTTTTAGACCTTGAGATTTAGCTATGAAACGAGTTTCAGGGCGATCGGTTGAAGATTGTTGTCGTGCGAGGCTTCTAAAAATTGAACTGCAAATTGATTGAAATTATGTTTATGACAAAAATTTGTACCGTAGTCCTATTCTGTGATACGATGGTGAACTGATAATGGTTTTCCATGTCTCGCAGTGAATAGGGATGGGAAATATACGATGGACAAGTGAAGCACGTGGAGTTCACGCGGACGTTTTGTAGAAATTAGGGGATTTGAAGAAATTGATATTTACACGGGATTTTCGACCTGATCACGTTGAAATGAGTTTAAATACGACTAATGCACGTGAAATTAGATCGAATTGCTATATTTCAGCACGTGAGTACACACGGACGATTTGTAGAAATTAGGGGATTTGAAGAAATTGATATTCATACGGGATTTTCGACTTGGTTACGTTGAAATGAGTTCAAATACGACTTATACACGTGAAATTAGATCTGGTTGCTATATTTTAGCACGTCAGTTCACGTGGACGATTTGTAGAAATTAAGAAATATATCAATTTTAGTAATTCCAAGTTAGAATAACGTAGTTTGGGACTTCGTCTGGGTAAGTTGCGTGGGTTAGACTTGCGTGTGGGCTAGTAACGTGGGTTCGGACTACGTGAGGGCAAGTTACGTGGTTCCAAACTGCCTTTGGGCAAGTAACATGGGTTCAAACTACATACATCTGTCAAGATATCACCACCAAAACCGTTGGACGGTTGGTCTAGTAACCCCCCGCGGGTTTGGATGTGACAACGGAACCTGAAAAGAGACAAAATGGGCTGATCACATCCAAACCAGCGGGGGGTTACTAGACCAACCGTCCAACGGTTTTGGTGGTGTTATATAATATATAATATCATGATAATTGGGAGCAAATTTGAAACGATGAGATAACAAGAACGGGAAATGGTAGAGCCATGATCGAGGTCAGGTTTTGTTGATCGAAGATAGGAATATGTTATAGGCTATAAGAGAAGTTCTGGTGACGCCATTTTCACGTCACTATGACGTCATCAACTTAGCGAAATTTTCCTGCTTTTTAGCGAAAATAGGCCATTTTCGAGCGCATTTTTCACCAAGAAGGAAAGGAGATAGCTGTCTGATTTTTCGGAATGATTTTTAGCAAATTTAAAGAGCTTTCAGAAAATCATATGGATCATTGGGCTATCTCGATTTTTCATCGAGATATACGCGATTTTCTAAGGTACGGTGAAAAATCGATTTCCAAATTATAGGACAAAACTTAAACTGAGTGAGATGTCAAGAACTACGACTTATCTTGAGATGAGACCGGTCAAAGTATGTTGTACTAAGGTGGAATTGTGTGATAGGCTATATGGGAAGTTGGTTTGAACCTATTTTGGGTGCTGTGATGACGTCATCAAAATCGCGTAAAACGATAGTATAAACTATATACTATTGTCAGATTTAATAATAATAATAATGCTTACCAATTGAAAATGACAGAATATAAATTTTGTGGAGAATGAAGAGGGCAATATTTCCCTCAGATAGACATATCAAGTGGCACCAAAAAAAGCAAAACTAGATTTGAACGCTTACTACAATATGAATAAGGCATCAAGATGCATTTATAGCTTCAAAGGAATAATCACATTCATGGACTCATGGAAAGTATTTTGCCTTAAATGAGCTTATTTCGTATAGAAGGATTATTGAAAATATTTACATTTAAAGAACTACTAATAAAGCTGGCATCCAAGGAATAAAACTTGGAAAGGAAAAACTGTAAATGATAACATATTATAAGGAGATCTTACAAGACCAGAACAAACCGAACAACTGTTCTTTTACTGGCAAAATAGCGTGATGTTAGATGTAAACAAGCATAAAATTCAAACAAGCATAAATGTTTCACTTTTATAACTTTAAAGTATAGAAACACAAAACAATGGTTATTCGTCACCACAGAACCTTGGTAAGGCATTAAAAGACTTGGTAAAGACTTAGCATAAACTAGAAAGCAAGAAGGAACAGTGTATGAAGTGCTTTGCTGGTACTTCATATGAAACCGGCTATCCAGTTCTGACAAAAATTGGTCAATTTCTGGATGAATGCTGAGAAAATACTATGAACGTAGCGCGCGGCGCCATTTTCCTGGATGGTCGTTTTGACGGTTCAAATCGATCAGTCAAAACGACCAACTGTTGGTGAGAAATAGGGCCCTGGTTTAGCGCTTGCCGCGCCGCGCACTCCGTGCGCGTAACCAGGGTCCTGGTTAGGGCAAGGATCGTTCGCATATTACGTAAATCACATAGAGGCCAGAGGGGGGTTTCCCGAATGATAACGTTATATTACATGTTATTGTAACAAATACAACTATACTGTAAAACTTGATTTGGGATCGTTCACATATAACGTAATCACCTAGAGGGGGGAGGGGGTTTCCGAATGATTACGTTATATTATGTTATTGTAACAAATACAACTACTGCAAACTTGATTACGAGGGGGAGGGGGGATGAAATCGGCCAAAAATTGATTACGTAAAATACGTAATATGTGATTGTGAACAATCCCTTACCAGGGGGGGCGGGTCAGTCTCCCATATAAACGGGAGCCTTCATTATCTATGACAATGACGTCACTCAGAAAAATATAATTAAGCGCATCTAGCGCTTTTAGCAGTGAGGTTAGGGTTCTGTTTAGGGTCAGGATTAGTTAGGGTTAGGATAAGGATTAAGGTTAGGGTTTTGGTTAGGGCAATGGTTAGGTTTAGGATACAGAAAAATTGACGTTTCGATCTGTGACGTCACTCAGAGCCGTTTATATGGGAGACATACCGGGGGCCGGGGGAGGGGGGGGGGTTGAAATCGCGATCCGATCGGCCAAAAATTGATTACGTAATGTGAACGATCCCAAATATGAATTGTTGACACAACATTTTGATTGCCACATGCTAAATTTGCTCAACACCTATAATCTATATCCCTGTTAGTGTTTGGGTCGCGCGGCGCGCTTCCCGGACCCAGGGAAGCGCGCGCGTACACGCACCTATGCGGGCTTAGGAAACATGCTATGTGTTTGCCCGATCGCGATGCCCTAACACCTAACCAGCGCCCTGTTCTGCGCCGCGCCGTCGTTCCTCCTCACTCCTCAGAACATGATTAAGCCGTAGGCCGCGCGTTTAAGCACCTGGTTATGTGGTTAGGTGATTCCTAAGCCCGCATACGCGATACACGTGTGTACGCGCCGGGCCGCGCGGCCGCGGTGCGTGCATCTAACCTGTGATCTGAGGCCGAGGAAGCGCAACGATAACAGGGGTATACGTGTTTAGCAAGCTAGGTGAAGCCATGTGTCCCTGTTTGTTCGCGCGCGTGATCTTTTCCTCGTACACGCGCAAAACCGCAAAATAGGTTTTACAACGTAGGACAGCTACCAAGGGTTTTCCTTGTTTGCCCGATCGCGATGCCCTAACACCTAACCAGCGCCCTGTTCTGCGCCGCGCCGTCGTTCCTCCTCACTCCTCAGAACATGATTAAGCCGTAGGCCGCGCGTTTAAGCACCTGGTTATGTGGTTAGGTGATTCCTAAGCCCGCATACGCGATACACGTGTGTACGCGCCGGGCCGCGCGGCCGCGGTGCGTGCATCTAACCTGTGATCTGAGGCCGAGGAAGCGCAACGATACGTGTTTAGCAAGCTAGGTGAAGCCATGTGTCCCTGTTTGTTCGCGCGCGTGATCTTTTCCTCGTACACGCGCAAAGCCGCAAAATAGGTTTTACAACGTAGGACAGCTACCAAGGGTTTTCCTAAAAAACTGTAGGAGATAGATTTTGAAGTTAATTTCTGATTCGCCGATTCGGTGGACGCGCGCGTTATGTTTGTCTGACGTCGTCAGACCCATTATGCGAGTCGTGGCGCGCGGCGCGCGCTTCGCGCGCGCGAGGGGGTCAGGCAACGCCTGACAACGTTATGTCAGGCGAGGCGTCGTCTGACTTGTCTGACGTCGTCAGACCCATGATTAGATTAAATCTATTTGTGGCGCGCGGCGCGCGCCCGACTTGCAGAGTCGGGCAAGGGGAAACGTCGACTCGACTTAGATTGTTAAACACGTATACCCAGCTGTTCACGTCGCGCAGCCCTCCAAATTTCCCTGTTGCTTGTGTTGCTCTGTTGCGCGCTAGGGATGGAAGACATGACATCCATAAAATCCAAGGCGGCTCCAGGTTCAAGACAAGACATTTGACAAGGTTATAAATTCAACGGGTCATTGGTAAATTATAATAACTAACCTATATAATCATCAATAAACCACATAAACAGGAGGCGAAAAGTCTTACAGACAGATGTCTTGAAAGACAATTTTTTATTTTTTTTTTTATTTGAACCAGCTCTAAAATACGAGCTTTCAAAACAAAATACATTTTTGCAAAACAAAGCCTTATATTTGTTTTGCAAAAAGAAAGTTCTCTCGATTTTTATATATCTAAGTAAGTTATTCATATAGTGTTTTTGAAATTAAGCTTACTACTTATATTACCATTTACAATTTAGAGTAGCCCAACTGGCATCATTTAAACAAATTTTCCAAATTCTAAGATATAATAACTGCATCAGTTGGAAAGTTTTTGAAAATAGCAAATCTCCACGAAGCAAATAAGCAAAACTTAAGTATGAAAATCAACTACTATTGTTTTTAATTAGCTTAATATTATATTATCTAGAATATTCTCAATTGATTTTTATATGTTCTAGTTTAAATTATTGAATATGTTCTATGCCTATTGACAATGAAATCTGAATCATAATTGCTATAGCATTGAAAAGAATTGATATGTTAAGACTTTGGTGTAATGGCTACAAAATATAAATTACTTGTTTTATTAAATTACTTGTTTTATTATTAATTGCCCAATTGGTACTCAAAACAAAACTACCTTATTGGCCTTTATCAAGCTGGCCTTTTTTAACTGACCCTTTTTTAACTGGCCCTATTTTTGTCCTTAAGGGCCAATTAAATGAAGGCCAATAAGGTAATCTGTCAGCTTGTTTATCGAAACATGGACACTGTTTTATGAAATGAGTGTCAAATGAAAATATTTTATTTTGTTTTTATTTTAGGTGCATGTATATAGTACACTGGTCAATCAAATGGAATTGGTTAATTGATCAACTCCATATGAACGACTGATGTGTTAAACTGGTTCCCAAATTACAAACATTGTGTTTAAATAAGCAATAGTATAGTTGTTTCCCTCCTAGCCTAAAGATATTCTGTGTGAAACACATCAGTTGATCAAGTGAAGTTGATCCATCGACCAATTCCATTCTATCAAATGATGTACTATACATGCGCCTTATTTTGTGTTTCCTTTCCCCCAGAATTTTACAACCTTTGAAACCCTTATTGTGAAATGTCTCCTTGTAAACACTAAAAATCATATACTGCCTAATAGAAATCCAACACCTAATTATAGGTCACATGGTTATGAAAACTTTGTCAGCTTTAAATATGTGATACAGTCATGAGTACATTATGTATATTGTTAATTGAGTGTAAATCTCACTCTAGTAGATTGTAAAATGGGATATAAATTTGATTAACTTGTTTTATCCTAATTTCCTGTGATATTACATCAACTCTGAAGTCTACAGGTGCCATTCAATTTTAGGAGCTCCAGAATCCAGTTATTGTGTCTTTCGAGTTTCTGTACATGAATTTCATCTTAAATTATTATACCAATGGCGTGGGCGTTTATTGGTCTCTCCCACACCAATGAAAGGTGTTTGAGGGCCTGAGGTCCCTATTTGGGTTTATGTTCACTAAGTGATAGAGAAGAATGCCAGCTACCATTAGGTTTTAACCCATAAGAAAATATTGTTTCTAGCGGAAGTTATGAATTTTTGAAATTGTGGATTCATCTGTAATTTCAAACTTCTAGTAACACAAACTTCTAGTTTCACAATTTGCCAAAAATAGATTTCTTAAGTTTTTGAGAAAACCCCTCAAAACTTGGTAGTTATATGTTCTAGGGCATAAAGCAAAATTTTTAATTGGGCTGATTGTTGATTTAGGCCTCAGAAGTGAAAATATCCATTTTTTAAATCTCACAAAATTTCATTGTGTTTAAAAATAACTTTATTTAGATTAGATTTTAGTTGTACCTTCTTTGAATTTAAGTTGCCAGAGTTTAATTGTTTGTGCATATTCAAACCCTTCATTAATTAACCCCTATTTTCTAAATTACTGCCTATATGGATATTTTCATCCTTCCAATATATGGGATAAGTCCTATAACTCTCTATATGCAAACCGCCGATTCGGCGCCCGATTGTTGCCTATAATTTTTATAGGAGCGCCGATCCGGCACCTATAGGCGGCACCGCTTTTAGGCGCCTATAGTGAACAGTTGTCAATTTATCAGCGGTCTTCGGCGACTATAGACGCATATAGGCGCCGAAAAGCGTCTATGCACCGCCTATCGGCCAACGAGCGCCGAATTAAGTAAACAAAGTTTTAAGTAAACAAAGTTTTTTTTTTATTGATCTCCTATAAGGCATAATTTTTATAGGCGCCGATCCGGCCGGCACTTATTGGCGGTACCGCTTTTAGGCGCCTATAGGCTCCTATAGTGAACAGTTGTCAATTTATCAGCGGTCATCGGCGACTATAGGCGTCTATGCACCGCCTATCGGCGCTTTTCGACCGCCCACGTTTTTCATCCCTATAGGCGCCTATAGGCGCCGATATTAGTTTTTGTCCTCAGCAATGTCCTAAGTATCGGCACCGATATTTATCTCTAGCAGCATCGGAGCCTAAAGGCGCCTATAGGTGATGAAAAACGTAGGCGCCTATAGGCGGTCGAATAGCGCCGATAGGCGGTGTATCGGCGCTTTTCGGTGCCTTTAGGCACCGATGTCCGCCGATAAATTGACAAATGTTCATTATAGGCGCCTATAAGCACCGCCTATAGGCGCCGGTTAGGCGCCTAAATAAATATATAGGCGCCGATTTGGCGCTTGTCGGCGCCGAATCGGCGGTTTGCATACATAGGATTTAGCCTGTTCTTCCTTCTTTTTTCGGCGCCTATAGGCGCCGATGAATTAAAACAGTCCTTAATTGGCATGCGCTGTCATTTCACGGTATGTCAGGTTAGGGTTAGAGTTGGGGTTGGGTAAGGGTTTGAGTTCGGTTTGGGTTGGGTTTAGGGTCTGGGTTAGGGTTAGGGTTTGGGTTAGGGTTTGAGTTAGGTACGGGTTAAGGGTTGGGGTTAGGGTCTGGGTTAGGGTTTGAGTTAGGGTTTGGGTTAACCCTAACTCAAACCTTAACCCTGACCCAAATGTGGAGGACATACCGTGCAACGATGGCTTATGTCAATTTAGGACCGCTTTAATTCATCGGCGCCTATAGGCGCCTATAGAATTTAGGCCAATGAATTTAGGTCATCGGCCGATAATTGACTCGGAGCTCAGCTAATTAAACTCATCCTCGCCAGTTCAGGACTGCCTTAATTCTTCGAAAAAAGTGGAAGAAAATAGATAACTAGAAATCAATATCAGTGCCTATAAGCGCCGATATTGATTTCTAGTAATCTAGAAATCTTATGATGAAAACAGCATCGGCGCCTAATGGCGATGAAAAACGTAGGCGCCTATATGCAGTCGGAAAGCGCCGATTGGCGGTGTATAATTAAAGAAATTCTGTGAGCTATAAATATCAATCATTTGTTTGACTTGTTTGGCTATAAAAGTCTAAATTATTTCTATTATTATTACTATTACTAGCAGGCCCGGTGGGTCTGCTATTACATTGCTCACTCGGCAATTAAGTAAGAATTAAGTAAGTAAAAAGATAGGTTGATAGGAACTGAAGTTGCCGAAGTGCGTTGTCTGATGGCTCAAAGGACCAAACGACGAAAATTGCGACGCACTGACGTGCGCGTGGTTAGGCATTAGGGAACACTAACGCAATGTTTGACTGGTCTTACCGTGAATTATTATTTTTCCTTCATTTGTATACGTTGAATAAAGCTGTGTAATAAGTGGAAATGAATTAAAGATTAATTTTAGGCCTTGCGTGGCGCGCGCTCAGACTAAGCACAGCAAAATCAAATTCATAACTTTACGCCGCGCATTTCCTCTTGTACGTATGTGAGTCGATCTAAAATAACTTTGTGCAGAAAAATAGCGCCGCGCGCAGAGTTTCAGCGCGCAATATAACAATGCGCGCGCACCGCATTTTGTTCATTTCGTTAGTTCAACAGTTTTGTTTTCCCTTACGTTTACGTGAAGTGTTCTGAATCGAACTTCGTGAACTTCTCATTAATTTTGAAACACGCCGAGACGTACGGACATCGTTCAGTGCGAATTTATTTCATCGGTTGAACTCTACCGCTTAGAGATTTTTTGTAATAACTTCCTACTTTCCTAAACTTCCAATAACTGTCGTCCTAAATATTCCTGCATGGCTCATGAACTTTAAAGTTTAATAAAAGCATCAACATTTAAAAGCAACATATTGGCATCTTAAATCACTAACGTAATAGTAACACTACATTGCGAACTACTTTATGCTGCACGTGCGCAAATATCCAATCTCCATAGCAACGGCACCTCTTTTCTCCCGTTTGCATTCATTTCTCTTGATATTTTCTTGGCAAGCTCAAATTTAATTGTGTACGGGAGCACAAACATTATTCACGTGCTCTTACGAAATTATAATTAAGATTATACCTTTTTGGCGCTGTAGAGTAATACTTTAGAGTAACTATATATTGAAGTTACTATTTATTGAAGTTACCTAATGAGAATATTAACTCCAATCAATGCTTCAATAATAACTCCAATAAATAGAAAGTGATATGTGATCATATATGGTAATATTTCTATAGCTACCTACATCTTACCTGGTAGTTCTTGTGAACAGTTGCCTTCAGTGATATACGAAGAGTATAAGTCCTTAATATCACTTGAATCTGCCTGGCTGAAAATTTGAAATAGGACTAGTAATAATTAATTTGAGAGTTGGAATCATGATAATTCTGGAATCATGATAATTCTGTCATGATAATTCTGTAATAGCATTGCTAATTTGTCAATCACCTTCAACATTATGTTGGCTCTTCACAGAAATGACCACTAAAGTTAAAGGAACCCCGAAATTATGGTACCAATTTACTGGGATAATATCACATGAAATTTGCCAAGAAATTGCACGCTCTACATCATGACGGTCATTTAAATTGCTCTAAGTGTATAAGCCCATGTGAAGAGTGCGCTAATACAAATTGATGCATGTCTACCCCCTACTAGCACACTCAAAATGGGGTAAATATAGAAAGGTAGGTACCAATTTTATAAGCTTATAAAACTGTAATCTTACCTGAAATCAAGCTGGGAGTAAAATTTTTCGCAGTAGTAGATCAGAAACTCGCAGAAGGTGGTAGTTTTTTCTTCCATCATTAATGCTTTCATACAAACAGTAGGGTTCTCCCGAGGAGGCCACTCCGTTGCACAATCGAAGGAACAGTAACAGGTTGACTTCTTATACAACAGGCTTAGAACTGCAAACAGAAGGCTCAATCCTGAGAGGAACAGGTTTTGTAAGGCTATTTGGAAGTGACTTGTAAGGAGCATGAAATTTGGGTTTTTAGTGTTTGAGAATTGGTACCTGACTAAATTCAATCTAATTCCAAAACTAGACTAGTCTAGTTTTGGAATTTGATTGATATCCTAATTTAGTTGATATTTTTAATGATCAAGCCTAAAGAAGTAAGAGACCTAAAGTCTTAAGCTCACCTGTTGATCTTGCCATGGTTGTTTCTTCTTTTAATCTTTTATCAACTTGTTCTGTAGTAAACACTTATGATTAAAATCTCTAATGATATTCAGGCTAAAAAATGGGTGGACTCAACTCCGCGGCGGACCCGCTGCGGACCCGGTGGACCCGCTGCGGGTCCGCCGCGGACTCCACTAAAGTCCACCAGAAAATTTTTTTGGTGGACTTTGGTGGACCCGCAGCGGACTTTTCGAAACTCCGCCGCGGAGTGGTGGGTCCGCTGCGGGTCCGCTCGGGCTCCGCCGCGCACTGGTGGACAGTCCACCGAAAAATTCCACCAAAAGAGTCCACCAGGGAAAAAAGTCCGCCGCGGATTGGAGTCCACCGCGGAGTTTTTGTCCACCGGTGGACTCTGCAGGTGGACTCCACCAGCGGACTTTGGTCCACCAGCGGAGTCCACAGGTGGAGTCCACCAGCGGAGTCCACCGGTGGACAAAAACTCCACCAGCGGAGTCCACAGGTGGAGTCCACCAGCGGAGTCCACTGGTGGACAAAAACTCCACCAGCGGAGTCCACCAGCGGAGTCCACCAGCGGAGTCCACCAGCGGAGTCCACAGGTGGAGTCGCAGATTGTGTATGTTCTTTGTACGTCACGCCCCATGGAAACGCTCGCACAATGGGGAAAAATGCACGTGCAGATTAATTGCGCGCGCGTTCATTTCTGTTTAATGATGTTTTAATTTCGGAGCTTCATAACTTTTGATCTGACTGGAAATTTCTGATGCGCTAAAAATTATTCAATCAATATGAATTGAACATGTGCTCAAAAATAGCGAACGAGGTGCTGCGTAACAGCGCCAAGTGAGCTGTGTATTTGAAGGCCCAACGGGCCTGCTAGTCTTTATATATAATTTGGTAAGAGTGTATGGATTTTGTGCCGGCGTGTGTGTGGATTATTGTGTCGGCATCATGGATAAGAATGGGAAAACCGTGTGTATGGGCACTGTGTCGATGTATGTATGGATTTGTGTCGGCATGCACGTGCAGATAGTGGGAAATGCTTGCGTTGCTATGGTGATATGATAAGGGTTTGAATTTCATTTCTGGCTTTGTTGATTTTGTTGCGCTACTCCACTGAACAACTTTGGTTCTGATTCGAATTTTTCGATGCGGTAAACAGTTTTTTAAAATTAATTTGAAGCTGTTTAGGTTCTAAATTTGCGAGTGTGATGCTGCGTAGCAGCGCCGAACGGGCCTGCTAGTAATTAATAAATTGAGAAATTGGAACAAAATTTGTACATAAACTTTGTCTGGCGTTGACAGACCCTCTCGAGAATCAGCGCTGAGCCGCTGACGCCAGCCGCTTCGCGGCTGGTGTCAGCGGGTCATCCATCGTACGGCAACATAAACCGAGCTTCAAAGACCCCTCATGGTCCAATTTTGAATTTCAAAATTGGACCATGAGGGGGCTTTGAAGCTCAGTTTAATATGTACAAATTTTGTTCCAATTTCTTGACATCAGCCTCTCGTTTCAAATTGAAACGAGAGGCTGATGTCAAAATTTTGCCTTTAAAGTCTTACTCTAAGTGAAGAGCTTATAGTTATCATTTTGCAAAACGTACGTACATACATACATACCCAAGTGATGAGTTCATTTCCCATTCTGGATGGCCCCAAACGTGCAAATGCAATTTAAGATTTTACCAAGAATAAAGTTTTTAACGTACCTATTTTTAACACCTATTTCGCACCTATTTTTAATCTAACCCTAACCCTACCCTGCGCGCGCAACATTCCACATTTGGACGGTCACATTTGCGCTCTCTATAATTGTTACTGTTAGCCATTCAGTCAAAAGAAATAGACGGTCAACGTCCGTTGATTTTAAACGCAAATGAGACAAAAATAACATACCCCGAGTTGATTTTGAAATGTCGAACGAATCTGAGACAGCCTTGTGTACACTTGCCAGACGTTGTCTGCGAGTCTGTGGTCTGGGCGCGCGCGAAGGGTGCCAGGCAACGCCTGGCAAGTGTACACATTGCACTCCTTTCAAAAACCAAACCTAAAAGCATAACTCATATTCATAAAGCCGCAATGGCGGAGTCCATTAGTGGAGTTCACTGGCATGGAGGACTCCGCCAATGGACTCCACCAATGGACTCTGCCAGTGGAGTCAATCTGCTGGTACTGGACTCCACTGGCAGAGTCCATTGGAGGAGTCCACCAGTGGAGTCTGCCGGAGGACTCCACCGGCGGAGTCGAGTCCACTGGCGGAGTCGAGTCCACTGGCGGAGTCGAGTCAACTGGCGGAGTCGAGTCCACTGGTGGAGTCGAGTCCACTGGCGGAGTCGAGTCCACCAGTGGACTCCACTGGTGGAGTCCGCCAGTGGACTCGACTCCGCCAGTGGACTCCGCCGGTGGACTCCACTGACTCCGCGGCGGACTTACCTCCACAATTATTTTTTCCCTGGTGGACTTTTTTGGTGGACTTTTTTGGTGGACTGTCCACCAGTGCGCGGCGGAGCCTGAGCGGACCCGCAGCGGACCCACCACTCCGCGGCGGAGTTTCGAAAAGTCCGCTGCGGGTCCACCAAAGTCCACCAAAAAAATTTTCTGGTGGACTTTAGTGGAGTCCGCGGCGGACCCGCAGCGGGTCCACCGGGTCCGCAGCGGGTCCGCCGCGGAGTTAAGTCCACCCATTTTTTAGCCGATATTCAGAACCTGGTCGCCAATAAAGTAATAAACTCACTAGTAAAGTGAAAATAATATTTCAATATGCCTCACATTACTTGCAAGCTGTTGGTTTTTATGCGATAAAAAGATGAAAATTTTAAGCGCAGTGAGACAGTGTAGACCTATAAAAGTATAGATAAGAGTGCTTTGTTGATGTGACCACTGGGCTTTAAATACAGCCGATGATATTGATAGGATAATGATTCTATTGTAGTATAGATAAACCATTTTACTTCGGTTATATTCAAACGTCTATTTATCCATGTAGTTTTAACTGCCTTAAACTACATACAGTAAACACTATAGGCGTTCAACGAACACAACACTCGCCTCTATATTCTATATTCCTTGGCATAACACTATTGTGGTGGCCCTTAAAGCTAATAAGTGCATCAATGTAAATTAAATATTGTTCAGACTTAATAGTGTTAATTTCATCTCATTACCCACCAGTGGTTTTTCATAACATGGTGGATTATTGATTGAATGGTTTATCATGATAAACCATGTCATCATTTGTCGTAGTGTTAGACCTATATAGAAAACATCATACCCCTAACCAGCCACAACCAAGCCAATAGGAATAAATAAATCACTCTTCTCAATTCTTCTTAAATATCAGACCTTTATTCATCCTCTATCATCCACAATCAACCCTATGATATTTGCAATAGGATGCCACCTAAAAAGAAAGACGAGGATCCCAAAAAGAAGGAGGAGGAACCGGTAGGAAGTATTCTTGTCTGTTTTTAGTTTTTGTGTGGTCAGCTTTTCATTTGAAGGGGTAAAGATTTTGATGTATATTTTTGAGTGATTATTATCAAGTAAATTGTAAATTGTAATACAAAATCATTCCAGAAATTGAGTGAAGTGAGTTTCAAGTCAAAAGATCCCGTGACCCTTTACCATTTGCTGTTTTCAAAGGAGGACCATGTCTTGTGGCGAGCTTGCGATGCCCTCTACACCTACTCGCTCGGAGGTAAATCCAGTGGTTTTTGTTAATTGTTAAATTTCATGTTTTCTTTGGACTTCATAGGGATCGTTCACATATAACGTAATCACCTTGGGGGGTTCCGAATGATAATGTTACATGTTATTGTAACAAGTACAACTACTGTAAACTTGATTAAGAGGGGGAGGGGGATAGAATCAGCCAAAAATTGATTACGTAACATGTGAACGATCCCATATTGACATACCGTTGGTTTATTGCCAAAATAATTTTATCATCGCCCTTGACACGATAAGAAAATTGGGTCTTTATAGTGATTTAGTAAACAACCTCATCTTTGCTTTATATTCAGTGCCGAATACGTTTATTTTACGGCCGTTAACAAAATTCCCGACAAATACAGATAGTTCGTCGAATGAAATTTATCTAGCGCGATATAGCATCAGAAATACAGACAACTTATCGATACTCCATTTTTCTGGTGCTTTAACGTTAATTAGGATAGATTTTTCCCTCTCCAATCGCCTTTTTTATTTACAGAAAGGGAAATCAGAGGGTTAGAAATGGACGTGGACCGAGCTTTTATTGTGTAGCTCGAATTTGAGTATTTTAACATAACTATTTTTATTTAGATTTGAGAAATAATCGAGCTGAGTTTAGTACGAGTATAAGTTCAAACATGGCGATAATTACTCAAGTTTTATGATAGCAAATTTGGGTTACCAGAAAAAATTAAGTAATTATTCGCTAGTAATTACTCGAGAAATACTTAGTAATTATGAATGACATCTTTAATGATTGCATTTACTGAAGGTAAATAGATGTGTGCAGTGTGTCAATGCTACAATGCACAATCGTGCTTGCGAATGAATCAAAATAATATTATGCAAGACTAAATGTTTTTGGCAAAAGTGTGGCGCGAACACCATACGCAATGTTTTTAGTATTTTCAGCGCAAATTTGGTGCGCGCGGCAAAATTTCTACGAAGTTGTTATGGTAACAATATCCATTGAGCTAAGAGTTGATCTTAGATGCTCCAAAGCTCAAAGAAAACTCTTATTCTTGGGTCCTGATAAAAATTCCTATGTGTGCAGCTGAGCCATATGTTATGATTTATTCATAATTGGCGGAAATAGCTTAATTTATTTCAGATTTAAATGACTTAACCACTTATCACTTAATTCGTTAAGTTAAGCCATCACGAAAGGAGATCTCCTACTTCTGATTGACGTCTTGGCATAATCCACGATTTTTGCAAGTACACCTGAATTCGCCGCGAATTCGCCGCGAATTCAAGTGAATTCAGGTGAATTCAGGTGAATTCGCGGCGGAGTTCGCCAAAAAAATTTTTTGGCGGACTCCGCCGGAGTCCGCCGCGAACTCCGGCGAATTCACTTGAATTCACCTGAATTCGCCGCGAATACACGCGTATTCGGTGTACTAGTTCGCCAATTTTCCAGTTCACCCAGGTGAACTGCCAGTTCGCGGCGAATTCGCGGCGAACTAGTTCGCCTGAATTCAGATGCCGGAGTCCGCCTGAGTTCGCCGGAGTCCGCCTGAGTTCGCCGGAGGGAAACTTGCCCAAAAGCCCAAATCAGTACGAATTTAACAAATTAGCGATCGGCGATGAAGGAAAATTGCGTTATTGCAATTGCAAAGGCTCTTCTTTTACAGGTGTTTTGGTCGGCACTTTGCTCTAACCAGATCCCGATTGCAAAGTCAACATGGGGAACGGACTCTAGGTCGGGGGACTCTAGGTCGGGGGACTCTGGGTCGGCAGTGGCACACCAGGGTGGACTCTGGGTCGGGAGATCCCCACAGGGTGGACTCTAGGTCGGGAGCCTCTTCACTTTATATAAACTACCTAAAGCCGGGATCGATTTATGCCGAGAATCTCTCGGTTAATCCAGATAACAGAGCCCGTATGGAGGGTACAATCATGCGATCCGATGTATCATTGTGGAGACACTGGGGACTCACGATACACGGTGTCAGCATGTGATCCGCCACATCACAATTTACACTATCCCATACCGCTTGTTGGCTCATGTCATCGGAGGGGATACGTGATACGGGACGTTCATGCGAGCACAACCCCATGCTAATTCGTCAGGATATCGTCCCACTTAGGTAACGAGGTCTCATGAAGTCTGCAAACCCTTGACACGACAGATGGGAGACAAGCTTGGAGGTGGATCAAGCGGAGCTGGCAGCTGCTAGTGTCCTGAACCTCATACCCACTGTGCAGACACCCTCCCTGCAGACTGCCGGACCCTCAGACAAGCTGATATGCTCCTCTACGACAACGCATCGGGTGATCATCCGGGCTACCAGTGACAACCTCACGATCCTAGCAGAAAGCTCCTGCTGGTTCCTCGATGAACCTTCAAGTCCTAACCCCAGATCCTTGTCATCCATGCAGAGCTCTCATCCCTCACAGAAGACAGATCCTGGTGCCTCCCCACGGTCTGCATTCTCCTCACCCACAAGGACTTAGCCATTTACGCCTATATGCGCCGATACTGGTTTTTGTCCTCAGCGAATCAGCGATGTCCTTAGTCGTCAGGGGGTCAGGCAACACCTGACAATGACGTCACAGATCTTGATGTCAATTTTTCTAGTGTCCTAATCAAAACCCTAACCCTAAGGGAGCCGTCACATATTATGTCATCACTTTTTTGCCCATTTTCAACCCCCTCCCCCCTGTCTGTCATCACTTGTCATCATTGGCTGACCCCCTCCCCCATGATGACGTCAGCATTGACCAAACCCCCCCCCTCCTTTTTCAAAACAAATTTTGACTATTTCGAATCAAAACAACCGACATGAAATATCAACTATGTACGTGTGGTGTGATTCATATCGTTAAATTCGTTAAAAAAATGGTTCTAATTGTCATAGACGAACATTCAGTTAGTTTGGAAATATAGATATCATATCAAAGAAATGAAATGGGTACATCAAAACAAAATATTGTGAACGAAAAAGTTTGGATATCGTATTTTCGAATTTAGAAAATTCAATATTTTCGCTGACGTCGGCAAACCTTAAACCCCCTCCCTCCCCCTGTCATCACCTGTCAGCATTTGAAAACCCCCTCCCTCCCGTCGAGTGATGACGTAATATGTGACGGCTCCCCTAAGGTTCTTTGGATCCATGACGACACGCATATGGTAGACATTGTGAATTGCATCTTAGTCTCACATAAGCGTGCCAGACGTGACAAAGTTCCTTCAAAGTTCAGGTGAATTCGCCGCGAACTGAGTTCACCTGAGTTCGCCCAAGTTCGCCCAAGTTCACCTGAGTTCGCCGCGAATTCGCGGCGGACATCAGTTCGCCGCGAATTCGCCGCGAACTTGTTCGCCTGGGTGAACTGGAAAATTGGCGAACTAGTACACCGAATACACGTGTATTCGCGGCGAATTAGGTGAATTCAGGTGAATTCGCCAGAGTCCGCGGCGAACTCCGGCGGACTCCGGCGGAGTCCGCCAAAAAATTTTTTTGGCGAACTCCGCCGCGAATTCACCTGAATTCACCTGAATTCACTTGAATTCGCGGCGAATTCGCGGCGAATTCAGGTGTACTTGCAAAAATCGTGGATTATGCCGACGTCTTTCTAACAGGTGAGGCTAACAAACAGGAGCTATACGAGATGGGCACCGTCAAAGCTACCATTCCTCACTTATCTTCCCTCGATGCAGCAACCAGACGCAGCAGTGTCATGCTGATCAACTCACTCGCTCAACTCGGTAGGAATTTGTACAATTCACATATGTACAGTGCACACGATACAATGTACATTATACACAAAGTGTCAGCGTACATTATACCGAGATACTCTATACTGTGCCTTGTAAGCAGTGCACTTTACACTCGCCTTAACTCGGTAATTTGGCGAAATTCCGATCGTTCTATACATCGCAGTACCAATACACCATGTAGGTATACAATAAATTTTGGGTACAATATATACACAGAGTATGTAAACTGTAAAAAACTGTCATTTCTACCCGTTGCAGAGGAAACTAAAGCTGAGATCCGTGAGCAAGAAGTAGTGACGGCACTCATCAACCTGCTGAAGCCAGAAGAAGGGGTTATGACACACGAGCACGCTACCAAGTGTATGCTTACCATTGCAGGTATCTTGTCGGGGTCCCTGATCTCAATCAGACCAGTACACCACTAAATCCCTGATCTCAATATCCCTTCCCAGACCAGTACACGACTTTAAACAATTTTTTTTAAACATTTTGTAATTTGCTTTATTCTACATACATCATTTCAATCACAAACACACACACACGCTCAAACCCTGTTGGATCATCAATTGATTTAAGAAAAGTGTGAACATATATCCCTGATCTCAATATCCCTTCCCCAGACCAGTACACCACTAAATCCCTGATCTCAATATCCCCAGACCAGTACACCACTAAATCCCTGATCTCAATATCCCCAGACCAGTACACCACTGAATCCCTGATCTCAATATCCCTTCCCCAGACCAGTACACCACTGAATCCCTGATCTCAATATCCCTTCCCCAGACCAGTACACCACTGAATCCCTGATCTCAATATCCCTTCCCCAGACCAGTACACCACTATATCCCTGATCTCAATATCCCTTCCCCAGACCAGTAAACCACTGAATCCCTGATCTCAATATCCCCAGACCAGTACACCACTAAATCCCTGATCTCAATATCCCCAGACCAGTACACCCCTAAATCCCTGATCTCAATATCCCCAGACCAGTACACCACTAAATCCCTGATCTCAATATCCCAGACCAGTACACCACTAAATCTCTGATCCTGGAAAGTGGCGGTATAGATTTGTTAGTCCAGCTGATCACGGATCCCGATCCCCTGGTACAACAGCACACCCTGGAAACTATCGAGATGTTGGCCGTGGATTGCGAGTGTAGGATCGCACTTAACGAGGCTGGAGGGGTGGCAGCGCTGTTGGAAACTCTGAAAAGCGAATATCCTGCTATTCAGGTAATATTGTCTGAAAAGCGAATATCTTAGAAGTAGATAACTTGATAGATAACTTCATAATTATCTTGTCAAGTAATCAAGTAAAGATTATTAAGATTATCAACTAAAGGTTTTATTAATAACAAGAAATGCGCCTGCCGGCTTATTTCTTGTGCCCGTTGTTCCCGTATGCAGGCGCTTAATTTCCTGTTCCCTGGAACTGGTATTAAAACACGCCGTCATTTGATCGACAATCGTTGTCCGACTTTACTAACATGATGAGTTGACGATAAAGCATAAAAGTGGTCATCCAAATCATGATACAATCGCGCTTCTTCTATCAATTAGTGTCACATCGCAATACTAATATCATTGAATCAATTTTATAAATCTTCGTTGTTATGCGGGCGCTATATATTTCCCTCTCCTAAAAGTTTGAATTGACGCGCGCAGATAAAAATATCACGTGGGCGATTTCGTTCCACGTGCCAAATGTTCGCGCGCGCGTTCCCGCCATTTCGTAGAACTCTGAAGATTCGTTTAGTTGCGCGCCGTTCAGAGTTTCAGAACCACAGTCACCTTTTTCCTTGCGTGTTACGTTTTCTTATGTGTTGCGTTGCAGATATCAAACCGTTGCAATGTAAAATGTTCGTTATCGTTTCACCCGCCTTAATTGTTTTTCAAGATTGAGATACTGATCAAGATTAAGATGAAAGATTCAGATATAGGGACGTGTTTCTTTAGTCACGACCTTTTTCGACTTTTTTGATATCATTCTTTTGATGGAAATTTTCGGACATTAGCTTACTCATCTGAGTATTTGTTCAGCTTTTATTTGGATGAGGAATGACTGAAGTTTCTTTTCCTTTTTTCCATTTTGTCTTAAGTGCATCACAGCTAAAGTTAGACCATGTTAAACATCGGTTTGTTAAATGTACTGGTTATGCTAAATAAAGACCTGGTTTTTTGTTGCACACTTTTCATTCTTTGATTTTGACCTCTTGGAGTTTATCACTGATCCAAAACGTGTACTTGTTGAAAATATATTCTTTTCTGCTCATTATAAGCCACATTTCAGGATAAAATGTAAACATCTTATGCTAATTTTGGACCATTCAAAAATCGTTGCGTTTTTGAAAAAGTGTTACTAGGATCCACAATGGCCATTCTATGGGTTATATTGAAGTCTTATTTCAAAGAGTCAGTCCTAAATGAGTATACTTCGGTCCAATTTTTCAAAAATGTTGAATCACATGCTAATTATGGACCATTGAATTTTAGTATGAAAAATCTAATCTAGTGCTTAATTGAGGGTCAAATTATAGCGAAATGTGTGATTTTAAGATTGAATCATTCTCTCTTGGCCCCATGGACAATAAAAAGTTGATTTGCTTGATAAAATGTCACACCTAAATGCTAAAAAAGATCCTTAAACAATTAAAGGTCCCATTTTAGCAAATTTAGAATTATTTTATTCATTTTCTTGTTGATCTAAGGAAAACCCATGAAGCCCTATTATGTCCCATTTCATTCTTTAAGAGAAGACAAGAACTTGTTAAATGTAGAAGCTAAAAATGAACCATTTTCTCATTTAGATGAAAGCTCTTGGTCAATTTCAAGAAATTTAGCTCATTTTTGGTTCTTTTATAGCAATTTTTGAAAATTTAAAAAAACAAAAATGTACTGATGTAAGAGTAGATAAGATAAATTTCACCTTTATTATTGTTTCAATGCTAATAAATGACCATTTTCTTCAAAATTTGCTCTAAATGATGGAAAATGGTCCTTTTTTAGCCTAATTTAACTTTCAAGAACTTGTCCATGATTCTTAGTGGATTGGTCAACTTGATTGGAGTAGAATTAGATCGAAAATGCTACAAAAAAGCCTCCTTACGCATCAAAAAAACGACTTTCAAGGCTTATGGACAAGTATTAGCCAATGTGTCACAATTAACAAAATAGCTATGACATTTATCGCTTTTTGGGCCTAGGAAAGGCAAACAGTGACCATGAATACATCCAAATTCATAAAATCACAATCAGTTTCTTGTTAAATGTCACTAAAGCTAAAAAGGGGTTTTCTTAGCATAAAAATGTAACAATTAACCCATGAATTATGATTCCTGGCTTATATTTAGCATGTCAACATTATACACTTAATCTCAAATTTCCAGATCAAAAAATGAAAAAATGGTCCTTTTATAGCAATTTTTCTAAATTTGAGATTTCTTGAAAAGCTGAAAAAGGTCGTGACTAAAGAAACATGTCCTTATCACTATCACTAATGGACCGCGACAAACTCTTATGTCTTTCTTTCCTCTCGTCAATTCTTTAGATCATTCATAACTGATTGCACTAATACTGCCCATTGTAAATTGCCCGCTACTTAAAGAAAGCCAAATGAGTATGTGATTGAAATCCAATCAATTATTTGATTGATTCCGTGAAAATTGATAAAGTTTTGATTAAAGAATTGTTAAATTTTTGAGAGAGAATTAATTTCAACATCAGAATGAACAGAGCAGAGCATTGAACTCAAATATTTACAACGCTGTTAGCTAGCTGCAACCCAAAATGCAAAGGATGCCACTACACCAAGCTACTCTGACGCGAGTGATATTATAAAGGAGCAATTGGATGCTTGAAAGTGTACCACCAACCACCACCAACGACATACGGTCGCGCGCAGCACCACCAGCTATTTCAGATTTAACAGTACGCGTAAAGGTAGTGTACACACAACCCCCACAAAACACGATCTCTTTTAACCTTTTCTCAATGCCTTTTTGTACAACAAAAACGCGATTGGGAACAGGAAAAAATTGCCACTTAAATATTTTAGTGTTCTACTTCACCCCTCGTGTTCAGTTACTCGTTCTGAAAGTGATGTACTCAGTGTGCCAGGAAGAATGCATCAGAAACTCGATGAAGGAGGCAAACGGTTTGGAGGTACCTAAATTTTTGCGAATAATCGATAAAAACAATAAATTGATATGGAAAAAATCAGTCAAAAATTTCTTACTGCTCTAACATCCAAATCAACTATTAATGCACACATAATTTCATTTTGCACGTTGCATTTTCAATTATTCCTCATTTGAATCCCTCGTGTTCCTCATTTCTTTAACTCCGGTAGGTCCTGCTGAACATTCTCACTGATGAGGAGCTAAGTGACTTACATGAAGGTAATTGTTTATTACATTAAGCAAATTTTTTTCTTCTATATATTTTCGATATTATAGATGCGGTCGAGGCGAGTCTGAGAATTAATTAATTGAACAACTTCCCCTCCATTGTTGATTATCTCTACTGATTCAGGAACTGTTGAAGTGATCGGTATCAACATGTTGGACACCCAGCAGTTGGAAGGAATGAAGGACAGTGGCACTCTTCTCTCACTCTCCACTTACATCACCAGCGCCAGTCCAGAGGGCCAGGTTATTGTTTGGGGAGCAAGTTGAAAACTTTTAAATGATACGATAAAGTTTAAAATCAGAAGCTTTCGAAAATCATGTGATTATCGTCGTGATTATTATTGTTAATAGACACTTCAGTTCTAAGCTTCTAAACTTGGATCGTGAATGGTAAATAACGAGTGCTAAAATGGGGATTGAAATAAGTGACATCTTCAGGTCTCGCATTATAGTATTATAAGTGAAATCCCCACAGTTGAACGCGCTGCGCGCAGTTGGTACCGCGTGTCAGAAGGACGAGAACTGTAAGATCCTGCACGAGAACGGCGTGGAGACCACAGTGATGTCCGTGCTGGCAAGTGATAACCCCAGCGTGCTGGCACAGGCCTGCAAGACGGTCTCTGCCATGGTGTCCAACCCGCTGGTAAAGGAGACCTTCACAAAAGCCGGGTATCGTGCAGGTAACACCTAACACTCATATCCCCAAATCGTTTCGGCTGATGTTGACCTTCCAATCAGCGCCGTTTAGCGCAGATTCACCGCCGATAGGCACTGATCAGCGCTAATCGGGCTTCGATTATTGAAAGGCATAATCATGTTAAAATTTTCTTATGAAATATCAACTTCGTTTTAGGGGAAAACGTTTCCACGCCACAATGATTATCTTAGGCGACTCAACCAGCTGACAGCTGCCTCACCTTTTTCGAACAGAGAAAGTGAGGATTTTGTTGGAAGCAAGCAAAATAATACATTCAACTGGTTTTGAATATAACTCGCCGACCCCTTCCCAAAAGCCTGGCTACGCCCCTGATCCATCAACATGGGAATCTTACTAAGTCTGACAATTATACAATTTGCAATCATTGGCAGGCCCTGATGAAGCTGATTGAACACGAAGACCCTTTGGTTCTCGAAGCCTGCACCTTGTCCTTAGCCAATCTATCGTTGAATAAGATAATTTTATAATTTGTATAATTCTAAAAAGAATCTTTGATTTTGTAAATTTTTAAGATTCTTCACTCTTCAACTAAGCTTTGCTGAAACCCTAACCCTCGCCATAACCCCCCTACTTTAGATAGTCAAGTGGTGTGTCTGGATATCGTACAAGATGAGCACATCACTAACCAATCAGAGTAGGAGCCCACTGTCAGCTGGCGCTCTGATTGGCTAATAACCCTCCCCTCAGACAGTCACTAACCAATCAGAATAGCAGCTACTGTCAGCCTGTGCTCTGATTGGCTAATAACCCTCCCCCCTTAGATAGTCAAGTAGTGTGTCTGGATATTGTACAGGATGAGCACATCAGCCTTCTGATCCAGGTGCTGGAGCAGTCCTCCTCTCCACGGGCCCTGGTCTACCTCTCTCACATCATCTTCAACATCGTCAAATTCGGTATGTGACAAAGCGCATTCCATGAGCAGAGGGGGTCTGAGTTCCTTGTCCTGGCTATCGTTGTATACACTTCTTGATTACTATTCACTTCTTGTTATTAATCCTCTTTTCACTTTTTCATGCTCCATTCCTTTTTAATTCTCTATTAAACCCTTTTCCTCTCTGCAGAAGCTCTAAGAGACCAGCTGGTTGCACTGAACATTGTACCAAGTCTAGCGGCATGTCTTACAAACACTGATGCTGACGTCTGCATTGCCGCGTGTAAAGCCCTCGCCGCGCTGGCGCCAGACGCGGCTGTTAGGGAGGAGATACTGAAGACCAACGCGCTGGGGTCACTGGTGTCAATTCTCAAGGAGAATACCAATAAGGAGGTAAGGGTCCATTAGTGTCAATCCTCAAGGAAAATTGCTTAATTAATCTTATTCCGTGATTAATGATCCATTAATTCTTTGATTAATTATCAATTAATTCCTTGATTGATAATAATCATCTAACAAATCATCTCGCAGGTGCGAAGGAAAGCAGCTTGGACCATTGGTATCTGCGTGGCTAACGAGAGCATGGCGAAGGAGCTCAACAAGCACGGAGCTCTCCGAGTCCTTATGGACATGTGTAACAACGGCGATGCCCAGGTTTGGTATTCGGTCATTTGGCCTTAGGGTCATGCTGATGTTAAACTTTGAGGAAATCCTTTGAAATACGCAGGACACTCTGACACCCCGTTTTAAGAGTTCAGCAATATTTAAACACTGATAACCTTAACGTCATTGAGTGCTTCAATGTCACTTCACCCTCACTCCATTGCCACTTCACTGCCACTTAAGTGCTGTCTCCCAGGGTGTTAGTAATCTGGCTGTGGTTGCGCTGGAGAAGTTACTGGTCTACGACTTAGCTGCCAAATACTGGCATTTAGGTCACTTTCATAATCTCCACCATCAAAATGATTTATTTACACGACAGTGTGATTTCGAAATTAAACTGTACACTAAAGTCGACACCAACTGCGTTAGCTAATGCTGTTTTTTTGCTGAAAAGACAAAGCTTGCACAACGAAATCACCTAAAATCATTTAAAACTCACAAATTATCTTCCTGGCAGGTCACTTGGATCAGACTGATGTTATCAAGGACGGTTTCTACGACACGGGATCCCACAGACCGGGTGATGACTTCAAATCCATCAAATACCTCCTCGACAGAAAGGTAGGGGAGCCCTCACATATTAATTACTCTTGAATGCCTTGTTTAACAAAGATGTGATTGGGAGGAAGAAAATCGCAGACTATGCGATATTGGAGTCTAATATCGGAGGCATATTAATAGCTATAACCGAAGAAGCACAGAATCTTCGTGTGCAAGTTTACAGTCAACTTGCGCGATGATTGGTCGAATGTCAAATGCTGTATGTTGACACCATCCCAGGTGGATAATAAGCGGGCAGTCTTGATCGTGAGCACTTTGGGCAGCGAGCCTGAGTCTTCAGACATGAAGTCCGAGGCCAGTACCACAGGATCCACGACTAATGTCAAGACAGGACGCGGAACTGCTAAAGGTATGGTGTTCAGAGAAATAGGTATGATATTTGAATCCAGATGTTACAAAATTTCAGGAAATATCGGTATCGTGCAGCTCTTGTCTTCATCGTCAGACGTTTTATGACCCTCTTGAAATTTAATATTTCAAATAATGGGACAACATGTCTGACAATATGTTGTACAATCTCGTTGGGGATATAAATATAACTTTATACCTTTTCGGACATAATTAATATTATCACGTATTTTACTTTCACGGACCTAGTAATACCCGGCAAGTAACTAGTGATACCCGTCAGGTAAGAAAGCTGCCGGTAAGGTAGAAGAGAAAAAGGAGGAAGTCCCCGAACCAGAGCCAGTCAAGGAAGAACCAGTCAAACCCCGAGTAGACACAGCACTCAAAGAGTACATCGAAGAAGTGACCCTGCAAGTCCAACCCTACCCCAATCAGTCCTCTCAAGTAAAGGCCCTGGCAGTGTACGTCAGCAACCAGATGGGCGGTCCTCAGGCGGACTCAGGCTCGCTCTCCCATGAGCTGCACATTGCTCAACTGAAGGCAGATCTGAAGTCCAATGTGATCCCCATTGGGTTCATTAAGCGGGGGATTTTCTACCACCGAGCGCTGCTCTTCAAGACTCTCGCGGATAGGATAGGGGTGCCGTGTTCGCTGGTCAGAGGCGAGTATAACCGCGCCTGGAACGAGATTTCCCTGGTCAAGGAGGGAAAGACCAAGCACTATATCGTGGATTTGATGAAGGAGCCCGGAAAGCTCTTTGAGGTGGGCGGGCATGCGGCAGGGGCTTACAAGAGACTGTAGAACATTCCCTCCTTCAGAGCTGTGTCGTAGTCAGGGTAGGCAGAGCATGCATTGCATATCCTGAAAAATCCTTTGCGTACTCCCAAGTTTTGAAATTACAAGAAACTGTAAGGTTTCGACTCTCTAGTTTCTTCCCGCCATTGTCAGATGTCAGCTACTTCCAGTTGAGTACTCAAGTTTTGTTTGAAGGTTTCACCACTGTTTTTGAACTTTATAGTGCCGGCGGATTTGCAACGCTCCATTAATTTTCCTCCGTATTACAAAAGAGAAGTTTAAAACGAAAATACTATACTTTGATAGCATGAATTTCATTATCAAACCAACCGAGTAACATCTGAATAATTATGTGCTGAAATGGACCATTTCAATATGAGCTTCGTTGCCCTTCTTGGCTGTTATTGGTCGTTTTAGCCATCAGAATGAGATTTTATCGTAAATTTTTGGATTATCGGGGGAACGGGCATTTTACCTCAAGATTTTTTACCTACGACACTTTACCACATGATATTTCAACTATAAGTAATAAACGTTAGGATCTGAGTTTTGTTTAGGGTTATGGTTAGTGCTAGAGTCAAGGGTTTGGGTTAGGTTAGGGCTATGGTTAGACTTATGGTCAGGGGAAAGGGCGAGAGATAAAGTGCCGTGAGGTAATGCGTCTGAGGTTATAAGTCGGGCTCCCGATTATCGTGATTTTAGACTTTCAGTTCAGCCATTCAGTTTTCTTGTGGTCTAGTAGCATGCTATTTCATTCAAATATAATTATAGAATTGAGATTTTAACGTACCATCGACTTACAGCTACTTATGAATATAAATATGAAAGGGTGCAGGGTACTCAATAACAGAAATTACTTGTTGCTGTTGTAAACAAGATGTTGGTAAATATTGTTTTATGCCGACGCGAAAACAGTTAAAACAGCTCAGTCAGTAACGGTAATTGAGAACTTGAGTTAAAAGTACGACTATAATGTGAAATAAATCATGATCAGTAATGTTGAACTAAAGCTTATGAAATTAAAAAATAATCATATTCATATTTATTTTGTCGGAAAACGGTTAAACATTTAAGTAACGGTAATTCAGCTTCCCCTACGGGGAAGCGCGAGTTAAAACAGACTATAAACGTTTTAGCAAATGTAAGCCGCTGCACTATGCAACGTTCCACAATTGCGCCTTCGGTTTCAATTAATCACGATGGTTTTTCAATCTTCAGCTTGACGGACGTTTTACGATGTAAACCTGCTGGCCCACAGCCGCGCATGCCGCAGTGGCTTGTCAGCGGACGTTGCTCGGACCATATTTCCGGACGCGCCGACGCCGAGCTGCGCGGATTGCCGACATCGTCTGACAAACGATGGTTTGTCAAATATCGTTGATAGACCCTTCCGAGCCAGCGGGTTAGACATCGTCTGACCATGACAACGATGGTCTGTCAACGGCCGACATTAAACAAGTGGTTGCCCTAACTTTGCCAGCGCGCGCGTCGTTTGAGGGGGCCAGGCAACGCCTGGCAAAGAATTAGGGACTTTTAGGGATCCAAAAGGGCCTGCATACCCTCTGGATCTATGTAAATTTGTTCAATGAATGAAACAATATAATTTAATGAAACAATATAATTTATATTTTACAGCAGACTTGACCATGCGTTGGCATGAATTTATTAAAACCAATAGAATGATTTATTTTTAAAACTATTACTAAGACTACTACAGTACTACTAGCAAATCAAACAAAATACAATATAAAATAACGTGCTGAAAATAATTAAGGTTAAAAACTAGCAAAGGAATACTTTGGTAGCATAGTCACTATAACTATGGAAATTTTCTGAAAAACACATTAAATTTTCCAAAAAATTTTCCAATATATACAAAAACAATAAAATAAACTGTAAATAAAGCACCAAGATCCTCTTTGGATCCAATTCCGTGGAAACATGAACTCTCAATTTCACTCAATAGTTTGCATCTATGAGCTACATTTGGTACAATTCCAAATTCAAGTACACAATTCAAGTACACTTATCTGATGAGTAATGTTGATAGTTTTTCATGATATATTGTACTCAAACACGATGGGATAACAATGCAATTAAGCGCACCTAGCGCTTTAAGGACTAGGGTTAGGGTCAAGATTTTAGGATCAAGGTTAGGGATTTGGTTAGGGTTATTGTTAGGTTTAGGATACAGAAAAATTGACGTTTAGATCTGTGACGTCACTCAGAGCCGTTTATATGGGAGAGATACCCAATTCTCAAGAGAAGAGGAGAGGAGGAACTACTCTTGCATGTGTAATCTTAAAACTAATTGTGCACAGCTCACTGCCTGTTAATTACAGGCAGTAAAGCCGGATATTACGCCCATTGAAAAGGATGTAAAGTTCAACACGCCCCCATTAAAAGTGATATAAAGGATACATCAAATCTCACATACCAAATATTGTGTGATTTTGCAGAACAACAATGACATTTCAAACTGCAGTTTGCACATCTTTTGTGTATGCAGCAGAAGTTTGCATGATGTTCTGACATGTTATCTATATGTCTGTACGCTGTGCAAGCTTATGCCACACACTAAAGATGCACAAACTTCAGTTTGAACTGTCCCTGATAGCACTATCCTTCTAGTCCCACTAAAAGGTCTTAGTTTCTATTGATGCAAAATCTCAATCAAGTAGTCTATACAATTACAATCACCAAATCTCTCCTCCAAAAATTAGAGTTTCAAATTGCCAATTTTGATGCAAACTGAAGATGGTAACTATAAGTATTAAGGACATACGAATAAAACCCAATTGAATAAGACGATATAACTTCACCACTGTATTATTCATACACTCATAGTTCTCCACCATACCATGAGTCCCCTGGTTCTCCTGCCACAGACCACACACTGGTTTCAAGATTCCTCCCCTAGTCCCCTGACTATAGTGAGGCATCAGAACATTCCTGTTCACCACCTTTTCCTGAGAGGTTGGAGGCTATGTCCCCAGCCAGCCCACTGGACAGTCTTAATTCTAGCCACCTGACGATGATAATCACAAGATTTCTGAAAGCATCTGATATCTAACTTTCCACTTTCCCACTAACAATCTAGCAGACTCAGAGTTGCTGAACCTCCATACAACAGTTCATGGGTAACCAAGGCAACATGACAGGGAGAGATGGGTTGTCAAGGTAACATCACAGCAACAAATGGAAGATACCTCCCTGAGGCTTAACATGGATCAGTGGATGTCAGAGGTTTCCCAGTGCCCCTTTACCACACCAGGTATCCTGAAAAGAAGTTTCATATTGGTATGAGGTTAGCAGCTTTATCAGTGTGTGCTGTAGACTGTAGTATGTAAGTAATATCTCAATAATTGTTCTTGAAAATATAAATTTGTGGGAATTAACCACTAATAACCAGGGGGTCAGCATGGAGTAAGTCAAGGGTCAGCCAAGTTTTCACCAGGGCATCAGGCAGAGGTTTTTGTATACTTTCATATAACCAAAAATTGTCACTCTTCATGCTTTTTAAGTTGAGAATTGCTGAACTTACCTAATAGGAAGGATATCTGAGTTAAGCATTGATTTTAATGATTGAAAATTGTAATCTTTCAGTAAAATCATCCACTATATAGTGGTCTCTCATAACTCATGGGTATCATGTGGGTTTCGAAAATATGCTTGTGCATATAACACAAATTTATTTTTTCAGCTAAGGAATTTCAAGGAGTTTTTGTTTTTCAAAATTTATAATTCATCACAAAAGCATTGGTATACAAATTGCAAGCACCTACTTAGTGGTGAATGTATATGGTCATAAATTGCTATTAAAGGGGGGGGGGGGGCTAATATTTAAAAAACACTATTTTGGGATAAGAGTTGGCCAGGATGGCTAGGACATGAACCAACATTTTGAAAGTGGTCTTGATTCCATAGGTCCAATATTGTCCACGTGATTGTGGGACCTTGAAGCAAAAATGGGGTCCAAAAATCAAAATCTAAACCAAAGGAAATAGAGCTTAGCTCTCGTAATTTAAACACCCCGAAATTTGAGGTAAGTATTTGACTGAAGAGGCCTGCACACCACTCATCTTGGTGTGCCCACTTAGATCCTGCTGCTCTCCACATTGCATTACCTAAAGGGATCATGTTGGTGTTCAAGTAAGGAGTTGGAGAAGAGTCTTGCAGATTGATGTCTTGAAGAAAGATTTCTTTTTAATTCAAATATGAGCTTAGCTGAAATTTCCTTGGTCTGTCTTCACAGATGGACAAAGGAAAATAATGTTGTTCTCAAATGACAGTCAATTTCATTGTTCTACAACATCTGCAGGTCTCAGTTAGTTAATTTAATATATTGTGTTGTATTGTAAGTTTTACAAGACAACAAAATTATTACCAGATTGCAATTTATCATATTGAAATTAAACCTGTGATTTGATTTACCCAATTTACCTAGAGCAGCTCTTGAGAATATTCTGTATTCAGTTGTGGCAGTATCTTCACCAAACATGAAACTCCTTGAATTGTAATCCCAACGTGTCCTACACTCAGCTAGGGCCCCGTAGTGACTGGGTGTCATTGTTAAGAAGGTATCTTGGTTGCACCTAACCCTAAGAAATGCTGCTCCTTTCTCAAAGGTCCACTCCGTGACCTGCATCAGATCGCAGTGAGGCATTGGAGCACCAGCACTCCAATCTGAGCCATAAACATTTCCTCCAGGAATGTGACAATAAATTTGGTATTGTGGTGGTGAGCTCAACTTGATGAATATCCTTGCATCATGGTCACTTTGAGTTGCAGAAACTCCACTCTGGAAGCGTATCCGGATGTATTTGACAGGTGTTTGATAACTCCTCACCTTAACGGCTACTTCAGATAGGAGATCACATGGAGTTGAAATACTTTTGAGCTTATTGGATTTCTCTACCCAACCTGAGATAAGGAAAAGGCTATAGAACTTCGATATGAAACCAAGGTTGCCACAAATTTATTATGTCATTTTAAATTTTTTACTGGATCGTTCTGGTTGGTCAACGTCGAAGGGACCTAATAGTATTGTGTAAGCTAATACACCACAAACACCAACCTGAATCATAAAACCCATTGTTACAAGAACTTGCCATTAGAATCGGATGCCAACTCAATGAAATTATTGGTAGCATTATCCACATATTCAAAACCATTCTGAAATATGAGCTTATGAGCCAAGACCTTCTGTGTAACACAATCAAATTTTTGACTTGGCTTTTGAGATAAATTCAAACTTTTTAGTAATTGAATTATCGTCCAATTAACTATTCAAATTAACTCGAGTTTATTTAATATATATTTGTTATATTGTGTTGATTTTAAGTCTAGTACAGCTTAATTAGTTTATTACAGTATGGACTTGACGAAAAGACAAACACCAAGGCTGACAAAAGAAATTATGAAATTTTATAGAACAGCAGGTAATAAAAGTGAGAGGATCCCAAAATGAAGGAAACGGAGCAGACATGAGATCTCTTGCAGCTTGAAATATTAATGTTATTCAAGCACCCTAAAGTTGAACAATGGCAATCTTATGAATTATTCTATGATTTACATAACATTATCAAGAGGAGAATAAGCTACTGCTTGACTAATGTAATTAGTGAATTTAAATCACTCCACATACGGATTACGGAGCAGGGGCTGCCTCAGGTCATGTTTTCCATATGAAGTCATGTTGCTCCAAATTTCCATAGTGATGTAGGACCACCATGGGGCCTCATGTATTAATAGATTTTATTGATTCATAATTCATAGTCCTTTTTCGATTCCAGCAGTCTGCATTAATTCCCTACTCACTAGCCACTACTCAGCTTCTCTTCTTGCTTATCCCGTCCCTCCATGCCTCGAGTCCCAGTCACATGATCTCCATATAGTCACATGGTTTCTCAATCCCATTGCTTCTGTTCCATTTTAATGCATATCATATCTTCTAATTCGGCAGAATAACTGGGGGGAAGATCCTTATTATAATCTAGGAGAATAACTATAAGAATAGTGAATATACGGATCAGTCTACCTTCAGCTGCTGATCTCCACCTCATTTCAACGATCACTTTGTTAGAATTTTCTAATGCTTTGATTGGACTGTCCAGTCCAATAAATGCATTAGAGCGACTACTGAGCGAGACAGCAAATAGGTAATGATGACACTGGTTAATGAGAGCACACCATGACCCAATGTCATACTCTTGGTTTCCATTTACTTTTGTATCTGTTATGGATTCATAAATATTACAAAATATTTGCACAATTATCATGGAATTTGAAGCCCATACTCGATTGCTTAAAATATTTTTGAAATTTCCTACTATTATACCGTACTAACGTTTTTACAATTTTCTAGAATAAAATGGATGCAGTTGATTTCTATCCTGGCTTGCCTCCTGGGGTGAAAGGGGTAAGTTGAAATTTTAATATCTTTTCAGACATTTCAAGCATGATGTATTAAGTTTGAAATCAATAACAGCAAAATACTACAATATGTATTTATACGTACTAATACTGCAACTACTTTAAGGGATGAATATATTCTAATAAGATTTTTTCGATAACCACTCGTTTTCAGCAGTTTCACCACAAAACTTATCCAAATAATGTGCGTTGTCGCTAACAATTGCAGTATAGCATAGTAGCGACAGTACAGTATCTCACTACATTGCTGTAGTACCGTCGTGAAAGCAATTAGCCCTCGCTTGAGCAGACTTTGTGGTGGACGAGTCAGCCCTGACAATGGGGAGCAAAACCCTGACTTCATCAACTCCCCACTCTAACCCATGATAATGACGTCACTATATTACCCCTGACAAAAGGGAACAAAAGCTCCTGACTACAATATGTAATTTGCTCTGTGATTAATTGTCTGTGGTCGAGAGGTTTGGTGCACGTCTTAAGATTAATATATTATAGTACATGTTATTATGTTTTGAGTGTGTGAGACGAGACATCATTGTGTGCCTAGTGGAGACATTCACAGTCTCACCATCTTACTTATAAAGCATACCATATATTTTACTCCACCAACCTTCCATCGGTGCCACTTTTGACAGACTTGTTACGTCATAGATCAGGCAGAAATTTGTTGTTGTAAGGATTTCAAATATAGAGCTTTTATGTCAATCAAATCATTCAATTTGCTCTTTTATAGTTTTATTGATCTATCATTGTGGTGGGAATTAATCGAATTTTAAATGCAGCTTGTTGGACATGTGTCTGTTACCAGCTTAATATGGGTTGTCTCCACCTTTAATATACGTGGCCTCCAAATATTGAGGAGGAAATATATATATATACTCTATTAGTCTATCATATATATTTCATGGATTCCTTTGTTAATTTGTTCCTGGGAGGCATACAGTAGACAGAATTGTGCAATGAGCGCGGTTAATTGTGCTAATTATGTACCATTTTATGTACCATTTACCCAATCTCTTGAGTACCCAATGTTTTTTCAATTATTCGTTCGAATGTTCCTATTGTGTCAGACATCATCGGGGTATAGCTGCTAATAATGAATAAAGCGAAAAACTAAAAAGGGAAGAACAGAACTGATTGCTTGAATTAGAAATTCTTCGTATGAAATGAAATATTTCAATTCTAGGTTCTGTATTCATACGAAATATTATACATTTATATCTGAAATATTATCAATCTTCTTATGTTCTCTTGTTCAACCTAATTTCATTTCAACGGGCAACAAGTGTCTGAAATTCAATCTACTTAAATGCAAAATCCGTTATGCTGTGTTCTTTCTTGTTTTGGTTGCACGATATTTCCTGTTATTTGAGATTTTTACGGCACACTTCATAGTGGTCTCTAGATCTCATTTTGCAGCCCATTTTGCATCTACTTTTTATAGACCGTTGAAGTCCTGTTTTTGCCTCTCCACATACCTTATTATCTATATTTATTTATCACTATTATAATCTCCCATTCTCATTTCTCTGTTATTATTTTTACGTTGTAACGTCTTCTGTCTTTTTGTAGGTTCATTATGACGTTTTTTGTACGTCGTAACGTCTTGTCCTTTTGTAGGCACATTTTGGGGCACCCACGTGCAGTATAGATATAGGCGCGCGCTTGTTGCTATGGTGCACGTGCAGATGGCGTTCATTTTTGTTTAATGCTGTTCTGAGTACGTTGCTTCCATAACTTTTGATCTGATCGAATTTTTTGATGCGGTAAAATAATTAATTTGAAAAGTTTATGAACGAGGTGCTGCGTAACAGCGCCTGCTGACCTGTGTATTCTCAGGCCCACCAGGCCTGCTAGTATTGTATAATCCATTACGTCAAGAAGTTTCCCAGGATGGGCCACGTCAGTCATACCTGAGTAGCATCATACAATATTAATATACACTACTGTCCATGGGGGCGTCATCGCCATGGGTAATACAGTGCGAATTGATGTCGTATATATCCTGAGTTCCTTACCATTCATATGTTCCTTGCCGTTCATATGCGGCAATATTACATAGTACTTTGCCGATATAGTGTGTCACTGGGTTATATAATGATATTTAGGGAATTTTAGCTAAGTGGTTTCTGTGGCAGACTGTAATATACGCGTCCAAATGCCGTGTTCACAGTTTACAGGATCCTTAAGTGCGTCCTATGACGTAAACTATACTGGTATAGAAATAGACAACCGAGATCCACGTAAATTGATCACAGGAATAATTTTAATGTCGTAAAGAAACTTTAGCATTGCACGTGCAATTTTCGTTGTATTTTCTTCAGCTGAGCGAAAATTGTTTGGATGTCAAAGGGTGAAATAGTTGGTTTCTTTAATCTTTTAATTTAAGTTAATTTCATCGAAAGATAGAGCGGTACTAGATTTTGCCGCTTTTTTGTCGTACAAAATCGACCTTTTTTCTCGGCTTATTTTGCTGAAACTGATCGATGGGCTTTCCAGAGTAATAGTTATATTTATAGCTCGATACTTCCATAAAATGGTTTATAGCTCGATTTATTATGATAACTCAATGATAATTAGTTTTAGCTTCTTAGTATTTGTAAGTCTACTCTGAGTTATCAGTCGCTAACAATGATGGTGGGCTGTACTAACGAAGTGTCGCATAAAGACGGGTGTCATAAGATGGGTTATAGAACGTTGATGGTAACGTCACGTGACCCCTAGTCACGTGACCCTAAATCACGTGACCCCAAATCACGTGACCCTAAATCACGTGACTCAACGGGTTAGAGCTAACGCAGGGAAATGTGTGCGAAAATCAGTATGACATTGATTCAGTCTCTATTCTATCCTGTAGGCTATCATACGTATCATATAATCGCAGATATTTTGAAACAATTCATTTTGCACCCTATGAACATTCCTCCTTCATCCTTGGGATATTCCTCAACAAAATACCTTTCAAATGAAAGAATGATCAATGAACCTGTCAGATGTCTCACGATCTCAGGGCCACCCCTTACTTCATATTAAATATACCAAGTTAATACTCTGCCTTTCTGACTGACTGCAATGTGTCACGGATCACTATGGCCCGGGCTGCACATGAAAAATAGACTCTTTAAGTCATGTAAGATAAGCTATCTGAACATGTAATAATGACGCAACTCTTATCCGCCTAGCCGTCGTCCGGGACTTTTTATATAACTTTGCGGAGTTTTTATTATGTACACTTCTACTGCCCTGATATTAGCATTATTTGAATCATGTACCTATGTACGACTTTTGGACCGTTGCCAGTTATATTTTACGCTATGATCTAGTGTGTGATGTGTTTAACATTTACACGTTACATCTGCTTATATTATGGATTATCAGCTCGTCATCAATAATTTATTATCTATGTAACCGAAATCTAGATAGTTATATAATTAATGATATATGATAACACGCAAATTTTATTGATTTTAAAATTCAAACTGCATGAGTCATGTTTTTTGTTTGCTAAGTTATAATTGTGATTTCAGTTTTTGAACGGACTTCTGAATTATTGAATTGAGATTTCAGTATTGTACTTAATTTGAACTTAAAATTGAACTTCTTTTTGCTTCCGACCTTTGGGCGAATCGGTCCAATGTCAATGCATAGTTTGACTAACTTTGCTGAAATTTTGCATTATTAACGAATTCCTGGGAGAATGTATGAACTATGATCTCGAGCTTAGTAAATTTATTGCTGTGAACATTTCAAGTTATTGAGAGGTGCTTCAGTTACTGCTTCAGTAATATTTAGTTCGAATTCTTTGATCACGTGACATATATCCGGCCAAATATACTTACTGCACCGAGTTCAGTTGCTGAAGGAGTAGGGGGTGAATGGTGATGATTACTGATGACAATGCTCCTGCTGCCATGGGAATGTTACTTTAATTCTATTATTTAATCAAGTATATAAAAATAATCTTTTCAAATTTTCTGTCCAAAACCACCCATGTAAAACGTTTCACAATATTGTGCGTTACAAAGGCGCTAACTGTGAGCATGGTCAATGCTGACGTCATTATCACGATTTAACACGGACAATTCATGGCGTAGTAAAATCGATAATTCTCGATGGTAAAATTCTCGATAATAAAATCGATAATAATTGGGACAGTAAACTTGTTAAATTGCAACATCATTGTACTGGAATATATGCCTCCAGTTCATCAAAAGATACTTTTCTAGTTTTCTCCTTTTGGCAATATTCATTCAAATTAATCGCGTGAACGTTATGGTAATTAGAAGCTATTCAGATGACGTCATTATCATAGCTCGAAGTAGTAAGTTGATGACAATAAGTGACGTTGGATTTGATAAGTCGTGACATATGCCATTGTGACGATTGTGATATAAATATTATTGTTATATCTGATCAAATACCCTTTTGTTATACTTATATCTTTATATTACTGTATTATGAAAACAAACATACACACCCTTGTGTTATGTTTGTGATACTATGTTCGACTGATCTTTATAAGTAGTCCATTTTCTGATTTTTGACGAATTGGTGTTTTTTGATATTTTTATTGTAAAAAAAACGGAGCTGCCGATTTTCATGAAATTTTCAGGGATTACTTATTATCTTATAGATAACCACTGTGCAACCTTTTATATCCAATAGAGCTTATTAGATTATTAACATAATATTTAAAAGGAGACTCGAAAATCGCGATTTTCGTAAATAACTGCACTTTTTATATAGTACCTTAGTAGGCGCTGGCTAACTTATTTTTCAATGCTTGAAGCATTTCATGCAGGTACTACTGGCTTGTTTGATGCGTCTGGCCAGCAGTCCCGGCCAGGACTACTGGCCTTGTCAAGCTCCTCGGGTCGCCGTCTTATACTCAGCCTCATACGCGTTGGGCCCTTAAAGCTCGTGGCCTCGGGCATTCGGCCCTCGGATTTTGGACCCTCGCACAAGGTCCGCCGTGGGGGGCTTGCCAGCTCCCTGATATTCCGAGAATTTTGCGAATTCCGCAGACCTTTCATTCGTCGTCCGATGGTGTTCCGTACTTTTCAGTCACATACCATAAGGGCCACATATTCAGGAACTGTTAATTTGATTACCTTGTGAATACTTTCCCTTCTAATAATGAATAGAATAATGAATTTTTGGTGCTGGGTTGCGTAATTATGTCGGTAATTTTCATAATCATGCAGTTAGAGTTCATTCTGGAGGTATTTGATAACAAATGCTTTGTAGTTTGTTTGAAAGTTTGATTGTTAAATAAAATATTATACGTTAAACTTCTTCTATTGAATCTGGTGTTCTGGTCAACAACTCGATAAGGGTCGTTTTGTAGTTTCGTTTGAAAGTTTCATAGTCTGAATAATATCATACATTCATCTTATTCCTTAATTTAAGCATTTCGTTCCACTTTTTAAGTTACTGAAATTAAAGATTTTATGTTGACGATTAATTTCAACTATGCTGATCAATAAATAACTTCAAGACGTGTCTTTGAGTTAGGGTCCAATTTGGTCACGAATTAAATAAACAGCAGTATGCAGACGGGATACAAACGGATGAGTAATGTACGTAAAACGTTATTATCATATTATAAGCGGTAAAATTCACGAAAATGAGGAAAAATATCTGAAAATTTATATTATATTAAATTTATAGTATATTAAATCATTAGCCAGATGAAAGATTTTCCATGCTGTCACAAATATCTTTAAAATCAGCCAAACATACCAGCATAATATTATAAGCGGTAAAATTCACGAAAGTTAGGAAAAACCTCCATTTAATAGTTCATCGATAAGTTTCATCTCTATTTCATCTCAACTCCATATTTACAAAACCCTCTAGCCCTTACGACGATAATCACATGATTTTCGAAAGCTCCCGATTTTAAACATTATCGTTTCATTTAAACGATAATTAAACTTTCTCCCTAACCCACTATAACCCATCCCCCACCGCAGTTAGATAACAACGTAAACGGACGCCCCACTAACCCATATCCCCGCAGTTAGATAACAACGTATACGGACGCCCACTAACCCATCCCCCACCGCAGTTAGATAACAACGTAAACGGACGCCCCACTAACCCATCTCCCACCGCAGTTAGATAACAAAGTAAAAGGACGCCCCCACTAACCCATCCCCCCGCAGTTAGATAACAAAGTAAACAGACGCCCCCACTAACCCACTCCCCCGCAGTTAGATAACAACGTAAACGGACGCCCCCACTAACCCATCCCAACTTAGCAGTTAGATAACAACGTATACGGACGCCCCCACTAACCCATCCTCCACTGCAGTTAAATAACAACGTATACGGACGCCCCACTAACCCATACCCCCGCAGTTAGATAACAACGTAGACGGACGCCCCCACCTGAAAACCATCTACTTTAAGATCGGGGAGGCGGAGGAACAGGTGGAGTTCTGGAGCGACGCCACCTCCGAGGAAGTCAAAGGTGGGTTTGTTATTAAAGAATTAAAGGTGAGTTTTGTTATTAAAGGTGGGTCTTTTTATTAAAGGTGGGCTAATTTCTCAATAAAGGTTGGTTTTTTTTTTCATTAATTTATATGTCATACAACATCTGATGAAATTCACTTCAGAGATTTTTGGAATTTTTGAAGACAATCAAACAGACATAACCATCGTGCTTAAAACATATGAAACTGACGCTAATGTCATGCCGTCACGGGCCCATCATTTCAAGGACATAATATTCTCAGGAAAAGAAAAATCAATTTTATCGATTTCAATATTTAAACATTTTTCAATTTCAACTATTCCTCTATCTCTTCTCTCTTTTGTAGTATCGGTGTCTCGCTTTCCAAATAGGGATACCTCAGGAAATCCAGCAAGTAGCACAACCTCCCGTTCCGGGTCCACCTCACGTACCCCTGTAATTAAAAGGATACGTTATTAATTATTAATTGTTAGTCCGGTAGAAAAAAAAAGGCAGGATTTCACGAGTCAGGGAACTAACTTGGAGCAATGACTTAGGGTGTTTATTCGATTTATAATGGTCCGAAGAGTCACCAAACTGGAATCCCCGAAAAATCTAGTTGACACTTCTCGAGATATGTCCATACCCTTTTCTGACGTGGGAATTTTTGGAGAAAATGACTAAAATTTCATAAAAGGGCAACACTAAGGCATGATTATACACAAGACTCATGTTTTTTTATGACACGAGAAATCGATTAAAATCATTATATAAGCCCTAAATTAAATATTATCGCCCACTTTTCGTCGTGAAACGTTTTGGCCGAAAATTGGATACTATCTTGGGATTGATTATACTCGAAACCCTAATTTTTAAAAACTCGCCTGCTCTCCCCACGGCCTCCAGCTGTTCCTAACCCTCCAGAACTCAGGCCCGTATCCCACCATGGTCATAGCATGGTCAGTGCGGCTGCCGCACTGCCGAGGCTTGAAAATGCCGCTGTCGTAGTTCTGGGAAAATTAGGGGAAGTTTAAGAGTTAATTTGAAAGATAAGTGTGAGACTGAACTGATATATTGGGCCACTCAAAACCCTGTTTTATTATCATACTCTGTATTTTATGACGACAAAAGACCTTGTAAGGGCTGCTACACCCAAAATCACTTGCTGGGGTTCTGAAAGCCATCGGATATCAAACTTGTTTGTTGCCCTTTTGATATATTTAATAATTCATTTTCGTCGCCCATTAAAAAGGCAACGCTCCCAAGAGAGCGGTTCCAACCAACAAATCTTGATTTTAGAAAGCTCCTGAAGTCCTGATTTTAAACTTTATCTTATTCTTGAAAGTTTTAATTTGCTTCGTAAACCAAACCTTGAGGCCGGAGTAGGTACTGTCCACAGAGACTGTCACGGGGGATATAGCCCACAAGGTGTACTCCAGATCATCCACAACGTAGGAGCGGGGGATCCGAGTTATGGAGGTTAGCCGAGTACCTTCGAGGGATGGAGGTTTTCCGAAATCCTGGATAAGGATTTTTCTTAATTCCTCACAATTGCTGTATGATCTGCCAAGCCAAGTAGAATATGCAGGTGGCGTTATTTGCTAGTACAGGCTCCAAATGTATGTATGTATGAATAATTGGCAATTTTCATGGCCTTCATTTTCACGCTGATACCCTCAATGTGAAAGTTGAGTCGGCGAGAGTCTTGTTCGCCCAGTAATTGCTTTGTGTAAGTGGGAATAAGAAGGTGAGAAGGTGGGAATGGGAAGGTGTTCCGTTCGTATGCATGAAAAATGGATTTTAAAGAATTGGAAAAAAAGAATATGGACTTGTGCTTTTCACTAATTCGAAACAGTTAAACGAGACAAACAGAGCCGTACCCCACTCGAGCTTACCTTCGAGCATGTTGGAGGTGAACTGGTAGAAGCTACAGTCGTGTCCCTGAACGTCGCCACCATCAAACTCCGGCACTTCGTAGTCGGAAGTGAGGTGCTCCTTCTTAATGATGTAGTTCCAGCCGTTCACCGGGTATCCACCGTACTGGTGTTCTCCCTTGATTGATTGATTGAAAACCCTTTTGAAGATGGGCACCAACTAAGGCTTTAAATATATGATATTATTCCATCTTTACATTGAAAAAAATATATGGATATACTATAATCACTTTATTATAAACGTTAAATCACTCAATCAAATAGAAAAATCACTCAGGGAGAAAAATCACCTTAGGGAGGCCGCAGTCGAAGATTTCCTGGACGGAAAGGCGCACAAAGCGCTTCTTCTTCATGGCGAGCTGGGCCTCCAGAGGCACGGCTGCTGTGTGAGCCCAGCAACTTCCCTTCTTTTGGTTCACCACAGGTCTTAAGTAGCCCAACTCCCACCAAGTGTCCGACCAATTGGGTGGGTTGCTGGCTCTCAGGGAGGGGACGGACCTCGCCTCCAGAAGGGCATCGTCTAATTCTTCGTAAGTGGTCTCATTGTAACCAGATCTGTAGAGATCTTCCTCCTCAATGGACATGTCAGCCGCAAAGGATATGTCCACGTTGTACGTGATCTGGCCATCTTCTCTCATCTCCAGAACTGCTTGGATCTCCTTCTTAAAGTGGACTAATCTGGTGGTCTGCTCGTTGGGTGGACGGGTGTGGCCGTGTTTGGCCGTGTGGCTGCGGTGCAGCTCTTTTAGCGTGCACTCAGACTCCAGGGCAGCTTGGAGTTTGATAGTGCTGGTGGGAGCGGAGCTGGTGTCACAGTGGACTTGGAGACTAAAGAGGAGGAGAAGGAGGAGTGGAGTCATGGACATGTTGCAAGAATGGAGAGAAGTTGTCAGGGTTTGAAATATCTTGTTGAATTTTCTAACTGAGAAGTGAGAACTTGAAGAAATGGTGTAAAGTTAAGACAGTTCCTTTTGTACTTTCCATGGTTCCCAGGTGTTACTTCAAAAGTAAAGATCATCGAAGGTCACGTGATTAGAAATTAATTTTTCTTGTGTTTCATAAGATTATTAAAGATTTGATAATAGAGTTATGGTCTCTTGAAAGCTTGAAGAAATATTCTCTTGAACTATCGAAGCCTTTTCAGCTCTTTTGCAAAATTAATATTGTCCTTTCTGATTATGCAAACTAAAAGTAATTTTCTCGACAGTCTTTTGTTCTGAACATACGTATCGATTGTGTCCTACTCGAGTTGCTACTCATTTTTGTTTATTGAAAGTGTGATCTATTGTTTTCAAATCCAATTACACTTTTGTATAGAGGTGCCATGGCTCTCTTGGATCATCAATTAGTAAATAGAATTAGTAAATAGTAATGTAATTTAAAATTCTCTTCTCTGTAATCGTCTATCGTTAAATGATACTTGACTTGGCATGAGACTTTTACTCCAACAATTCTGCAGAGAGATTGTGAAGAAGTGAAGAGAGGGATAGGTTGAGACCCGCTAGTATATTTTCCATTCCCTCTTTTAGCTTCTTAGGTCCCTTCTGGAACAAAAAGGAATACAACCATGGTTCGGAAAAACCAAGACTTCCTAGCATTCGTGAAAACATAATACATCGAACAGGTCAAATTTTCTCACTCCTGACAACCCTTCTCGTGTACCCATTTAAACATCCAGTACTCCAGTAAGCCAGTAGAGCAGTAAGCCAGTACAGCTAGTAGGTTCATTGTTGAGTTCTTACCTAGAATTAAATGTGCTAGAACATTAGCATGATTAGCTGACTTTGAAACACTTACCTACATTTCATTCCCGCACGATAATTTACCTGCTTTCTGGGGTGAGTGGCTAACATATATAAATATTTTAATATACATTTAATATATACCTATCAGGACCACCCAAGTAGAATCTGTGTTTCTATACTGAGAATATTGAAACGACATTTAAAAGTTTAATTATTCTAATTGTTGACATACCAGTGTGTTGAAATTCAATTTCACAGAGTGCTCTAGCATATCTTTACTTTAAATTTCATGGGTAAATTCCATGAAACTTAAAGTAAAGACGATTAACCTTGTGTTTTAATTTGTTGTAATTGTTGACATATACATAAAGGTATTGGTGTGTCAGAATGTTATTTCGCGTATATTTAGGTCAAAAAGTTCATAATCAGCTAGACTCGTATTGGAGGAAGTGTATTCAAAAAAGCGATTTTCTTGCTTGAATCTTTGAGAATTTTGTTTAAGATTTACCAACTGACCAATGACAAGTTAGTGGGTGGACAGAATTCCGACTGCTGCTCAGAAATCAGAAACTTACCTAGGTCTTTAGGCATTGAAAATAATTCCGGGCGTTGCTCGTTAAACTTAAATTTCTCGGCGGTCAAAAGCTTTAATAAATAAAATAAAATAAATAGATTAATTTACATTTCTTACACGCCTAGACATTTCTTTACGCTGCCTTAAATTAAATTCCTCTCTAATGGCTCATTATATAAGTTGTACTGAATTCGGCTTTGGGAGTTTGGAGTTTCGCAATGATATAACTTGGCTGTGACGTGAGAACGTGACGTTAGTACGTGACAGACCCTAGCGGTAGAGACGTCAGGATTCCTTGAATGTAATGTCGTAATGAGGTCAAAAGAAATGCATTCCAGACGTTAGACCGATGTGAAATATCCTTGTAAAAGAAATACATGTGGTATTAATGCCTGGGTAGTTTGACGTTTTGTCGTGTCATATGATGTTTTGCGGAGTCATAATAATATGTCCTCCTGGGATGATAGACCGACTATGTAATGAAATAGTTTAATTTGAGGGACCTGAGTGGTGATATTTATCAATTCCCCAATTTCGAATAAATTGGGCTTCTGGGATATTCATGAAATATTAACATTATTAATATAAGTATCAACATTATTAATATAATTATTAATATTATAATTCTCAACAGAGCATGTTTTAACATCACCATGTGAGCAGTGTAACATTTCAGAGTGTTTTAGAAGCGCCACAGAATCAGACCCTTCTGACAGTGTAACATTTCAGAGTGTTTTAGAAGCGCCACAGAATCAGACCCTTCTGACAGTGTAACATTTCAGAGTGTTTTAGAAGCGCCACAGAATCAGACCATCCTGACAGTGTAACATATTTCAGAGTGTTTTAGAAGCGCCACAGAATCAGACCCTTCTGACAGTGTAACATTTCAGAGTGTTTTAGAAGCGCCACAGAATCAGACCCTTCTGACATCCTGAAGCTGTACAACGCCAGTAACTCCCTAACCAACATCTCCCCCCGTCTGCTGGCTAACACTGCAGAGACCCGGTACACTCTGAAAGTGGTGGGAGCTAAGCAGTGCCTCAGCAGTGATGGTAAGTGTGGTGACGTCATTGTCAGGGGTTAGGGATCGTTCACATATTACGTAATCAATTTTTGGCCGATTTCAACCCCCCTCCCCCTTGTAATCAAGTTTACAGTAGTTGTATTTGTTACAATAACATGTGACGTAATCATTTGGAAACCCCCTCCCCCTCTAGGTGATTACGTAATATGTGAACGATCCCTTATAATGGGAAATTGGTGACGTCATTATCAGGTGGTAGAAATTCATAAAATATCGCACCTTCAAGATTCGTAGGAGCACTGCATTATAGTACACACCAACGTATATTTGTCAAATCAATCTATTGCACTGTGACTCTCTTGTCTGTTGTCGATGTTGCTTTTTACACGACGGAGTACTAATGCCCCCACCGAGAGCTGTAAGAGAGAAGTAGGCGGTTCAACTTATCAGCTTATTACGTTATGCTGTGATGATGACGTCATCTCAACCGTCTATTTCCCGTGCGCGGCGTTTAAATGCCCCCTCCGAGAGCTGTTTGATATTGATTCCTGAGCAGTGGTAGCTGGTGTGACGTCATCGATTCACATTTCTGAGATATGATCATGACGTCATCAATGCTCTACTCGTATTCTGGTCGAATGTCTCATCGCGTTATTAATATAAGCCACGTACGTGGTATACAGACATTCAAATGTGCAGGAATACAAACATAAGGTGCGGGAATACTAAACTTGGCGCGCCCCTGGGGAGGTACGGGATTCGTTCCCATCCGCAGTAGCCCTGGTGACTGGGACCTCCCAGTGGGAGGTCCCGTGCTGGGGTTTCTGTTTGGATTTCCTGTAGATTAATCCCCCGTTAAGTTGTAAACTTGGCGCGGTAAGTATTGTTCGTCTATGTCACGTGAACTAAAACTTACCTTGCGCAGTAACTGGAGCAGTCTACTAACTTGAACTTTCAGTTCTTCCTGCAGGAGACACACTATGAACACATTACTGAAAGTTTCAGTTACTGCCCCAGTTTTTGTTCACTTTCAGACATAGACGTCCATTACTTACTGCGCCGAGTTTAATAGAGTAATAAAGGTTGAGCAGACATGTAGACTATATTAACTGTATGGTGGAGCTCATATTATACTGTATTTCATGAATATAATTTATATGTCTTACTCGCTCACTAGTAGATTCTCAAGTATACAGCGCACACAGTGTACAGTATTATTCTCTACAGTCATACATAGATTCAAGCAATTGTAGATAAACAATGGAAATACAATTTGTCAGTTGTACGCATAGCACTGCTTTCAGTGCGGAGTAGGTACTAGTAACGATTTTTACTATAATTTTTCACCTCTAAGAAACCCATGAAAAAATAAATTTGGTTTAAATGAGGCCGAATTGTTAATCTCTGATCTATCTTTGAGGTCAAAAATCCCAAAAATAGCCTACGAATGAACCAAGTTTTAAAAAAGAACCAAAATTTTCAATGTTAGGATCATCAGAGCATTGCGCCCAAACAGCTGTATTGTACCCAAATGCTTTAAATTCGGATGATAGACACTATTTAACCATGAAAAAAACCACAAGATTTTGTTGGTGTGTTATTCGGGGGAATGGTTAAATACTTCCTTATTTATAGTTATTGAATCACTCATTTATTCTATCTGCTGTAATGTGACAGTGTGACGGCGTGATGCGCTATTTATAGATATATCATTTTGAAGCAGCGTGTCAATACCTGTATACAAATTAATTAATGCTTCAAAAATATAATATCATATCGTGCATGATTATTGATTAGGCGCATAGTAAGCCAATCACATATTGTAAGCCAATCATGAAACGTTATTTTTCATTAATTACCTACGACACTGTAATGTAGGCGCATATATTATTAAAGTTTACCCGCGGCCCTCTTTCGTTCGTCCAATCAGCGCACAGAACCATACCAATCCTGCGCGCTCATTGGTCAAACCTAGCTTTGAGCTGTGGGTAAAAATAATTATATCGCGAAATATGTCTTTCAGTTGCGTTTTGACGTCATCATTTGGTTTTCTAAATAAGATAGTGACGTCATGTTTGAATGGTTTGTGCTCCAGCGTATGAAATACTGAAATATTACAATGGCATGGCAACAAAATACTTATACCTATTACTCTATTAGAAGAGTTAATTCCATCTAGCAATCATTTACGATTTATTAAAATCAACATATTTCGACCCGTAGCCCAAATATGGACCCGATCAGACAAGCTTCTATTGTAGACAGTAAACACCGATGAAAATGTCAGAGAGTTCTACAACTATATATATTACCTAATGGCGTCATAATACGCAGAATTGTCAAATATTATCCGTTACGGGCGGCCTATTGGATTCAGGATTTACCACTTTATAACTTTATAGTTCAAGGATTATTAAGCTTTCCCAGGACAATGCGTGTGTGTCAAAACTCCTCCTACTTTCACGTGTATCCGGCGAGGCATAGCTGTCCTGACGTCATCAAGTGACTATTCTAAGCCCTACTAATGACGTCATGAAGTGACTATTCTAAGTTCTGCCAATGCCGTAGTGCTCTGCTGTTCTATACAGCATTATTGTTGCATTGTACAGTGTCCAGCTGTCAACAACGTCTTGGTATGTATTGAGATCGGTGCTCATTGCGTATGTAATGTAATGTATGTATGTATGTAGATGCGCCTCCGAAGATTCGCTGTGCTGATGGAAAAGGCAAAGTTTGTCCTCCTTATTACTGGATTAATGGGTGTTGAAGGGTGACGTCATTACCGCACCTTGAAGCGGTGAATGGATGCCGTGTTTCTTGGGGTGTCTTAACGCGCACAAAGTCCTGATAGAAAGAAATTTTTAAATCTGTAAATGAGTCTTACCTACGTCGTATTGCAGTGTATAAACTTATAAACATGATGTATAAACATGACGTTGCTTAGCTCTAGCGTGTGCGTAGTTAAATGAAATGATATGCGTGTTTTGTGTATACTGTGTACATTGTACAACATACCTGTATGAGATGATATTATTATATGCATAGTAGGCTTCATTAAATACATAGAGACTTGTCTCATCGGGTCCATTTTGGGATACCTTCTAATGGCGCGGCACCTTGCCAGGAATATTGAAATCTCCATTAAAAATTTAATTTCAATCGAATGATGGTCAAATCTTCTGGATAATATGCGGGAGACTTATATGTTTTTTCATGGAGGTATAGAAACGGTAATGTTTTGATCGCTTCCTGAAGATGGATTTTTGGACATACCGACGATGTTTCATTTTATCGGATCTGATTAAATTTTGTAACGGTTCTAAAGAATTTTTGTAATTTAAGAAGTGTACATAATTCATTTATTGGCATATTATAATAAAAGTGAAATGCAGCTTACATTAAATGTGTAACAAACACCCAGTAATAGATTTTACATTCCAACGACCCTCTGAAAAATTCTAGTGTGTAGGTATAGTGTGCATAGTTAGTAGGTATACCTATACTGTCAGGAAATGGCTTCCATTCCGTCCATTCTATGTAAATCTAAGTTTGAACTGTCAGTTGGCAAAGGTCTAAATTTCTAGGATGTATGTCGATATAAGTACCCATTTAAGTATTTAAGTATTTAGCTAAATAATAACTTGACTATCAATTACTAATATCGATATTTTGTGACAAAAATCAGCATAAATTATATGAAACAACAAAAGTATAATCATGAAAAATTTTTGACGGGGTTCTGGTAGAATTTTGTGTGACAGTTTTGGCAAAACTGTAATGAAAGTATAAAATAGTGATATTTTAACCAAATTATGACACAATCATAACACTTGTTCTGTTTTTCAGGTATAACACCAGAAATCAACGAAACTCTGCTTTCCATTGAAAAGAGGTTGGTATTCTAGAAGACCACATTCTTTACTTCCTAAGCTTTTCAAACTTTCAAACCAGTCTTTTTCTACTGTTTTATGTGAACTGTGGTCAGTAATACGAAACTTTATGTTGTTTAGCCCTCTTCGGGTCACTGTTCAATGTTCATTGACCTACACGTCATATACCTACCATGCTTGACGCAGTAAGTGCTGGCTTGCTCACGTATCTCACAACTTTTATTGCTGGCTTGGGCACGTAACTCACAACTTTTATCTGGGGTCGGAGAACTGAAACATCAATTAACTTGAAACACTCGGTACACGGATTGTTGCCTCCAGATTACAGTATACATGAACTGGAAGTTTCAAGTCTGTATCTATGAGGTAAATTTGAAGTTTTGGGCCACATGACCAAGCCAGGACAATACAAAAGCGTCATTAACACAACTCATATATTTATATCTCCATATATTTACTATTCGGTATTGGGCTTTGTAATGTCAGGTGTAATGACCTATAATGATCGGTGTATTGCCTCGTTCAGCGTGACAAATCACAGCTACACGTCTCTCCTCCTCCTCCTTTGACCAACCGCTAATATCGTGTAATTACTTTCTCTATTGTACTCTAGCACTGTGAACTGCTGTCAGCGGTTATCACGGCTTAAAGTTGTGGGAAGGATGGCATCGTGATCATAGAACGGCTCTTAATCCGACTCTTAATACGGCTCTTAATCCGCTCCTAATCCGCTCTTAAATCGTAAACTAAAACTTGAAGCCTTTGATGTTCGAATGGTGGGTTTTGGGGAATTTGTAGAGAGCGTGGTATAGCCGTAAAGGTATCAGTCAACAATTCAACATGGTGATATGATGGCAGTATCCATAACATTGAAGAAGTGTATAAAGCAACAGGACTTTGGTACCATTAATTGTTGCCAAAATGAAGGTTACACCATGAATATAACGCCTGGTTAGTGGCCATTACAGTCATTAATAATGACTCATTATCCCATTGTATCACGGTCACAAGTCACAATGACATTGGGCGCTCTTTTGTCCCATTTTGGCAACACGATGCACCGTTGCCAGCCATTGCCATGTATCTAAATCTGCAAAACACAGTACAAACTTCCAGTGATTCGATCAACTCATGTCTCTGTGTTTTTATTTCTACACGTGTCATTCGCCTGTGTCGGTAAGAGTTGCTGCTACAAAGGTTTTATATTTCCTAAAAAGGTTACAAATCCTAGGTTTTATATTTCCTACAAAGCTACAAGGATGACAAACCCTGAAACCCATGAATTGAAACATGTACCGCCTCGTGGGGGGCGGTATGTGCTCTCAAAGTGATAAGGTGTTAATCTATCTCAATTAATGAGTACTTTATTCATTCTCTTTTGACTCAATGTACAGCTTGAAGTGCAAATGTAAACGACTTAGTTTACATATTTTGTACTTCTACTTGTACCATTGAGTCAAAAGAGATGGAATAAAGTACTAATTAATCGTAATCATGCGACTCTTATTCAACAACCCGAGCCGTGAAATCAGCGATTTGTTTCAGTCAAAATTTGTATTTTAATCCAAGAACTTATTTAGGTAAATTTCTGGTTGCTCCTGGTTGTTCTCTATGAGAGTATGAGCGGTATCATAACACCGCTTGGATTATATAATAGAGCATCTAATTACAACATGAGATGAGGTTAATAGGTTATTGAACTCAGGGAGATCTCTTGGTGCTGCTCACGGTTAACTGCCGAATCCACGTCATCAATTCTTCATTCTAACGCATGATCATTACGTCACTCTCAACTCTAAATAACGATTTATATCGAACAAGAGATGGGGGTAGATAAAAGGTGCTAAGTGGCCAAGGTAATTTTCTCATAAGAGCACCCACTTAACAACTTGGGTTGCTTTTGATATAGCTCAGCCCCGCATTAGAACAGTCCCGAATTAGGACTGCCACGCATTAGAACAACAGATAATCCAGCAACGCACTGGGATAGTAAGACTATAATATAATGACGCCACTTTTAACGGGTGATGACTAATTATCTGGAATTATTTCAATGTATTCTTATGGACAAATCGAGATCATTTTAGAGCTCAGCTGTGGTTATTCTATTGAGTTTTGTAACCTACCTTAGGACTGCCCCGCATTAGAACAACAGATCATCCAGCAACGCTCTATGATAGTAAAACTAAGATATAATGACACTAGGTTTAGCTTTCCATCGGGTTTTGTTACCTACCTTATAGGTATTAGGTAGACATCTTATAATAGTTGTTGTTATTATAAGTGTTAATATAAGGGGGTGTTAGGGTGCCTTCAGATGTACCTTATAAGCTTATAGAGTTATAGGTAGATCACATTAATTATGGTATGTTTCAATGTTAATTTTATAGGTAGATCACATTAATTATGGCATGATTCAATCTTAAGCTTATGCTCTTATAGGTAGATCACACTAATTATGGCATTTTTCAATCTTAAGCTCATAGGTAGATCACATTAATTATGGCATGTTTCAATCGTAACGCTCCCTTGAAATTAACCTTTCTTGTGGAATTCCGAATTATTGCATTTTTATCTATTGTAAAAAGTACAAACCACAGAACAGAAGTGCTGATCCATGTTTCCATACTAAGTAGGCAAAAAATAATGATAAAGAAAGTAATGATTTGATATCATGCCCAAATTTAATATTTTGATCGTCTCACTTATAATTTGGAGATGGCACGTGAATGATGTCTGTGGGCCTGTTAGTAATTTAATATCATGCTCATAATTCATATCATGCTCAAATTATGTAAAATTCAGTTAATTCATTAAAGTAGAAGATTTTGTTGGTTGAAAGTGAAGTCATCAGTTAGCCTATTGAAAATTGATGTTATTTCACTTTGGTTTCACCGTATGATATGAAGTCATCAGTTAGCCTATTGAAAATTGATGTTATTTCACTTTGGTTTCACCGTATGATATGAAGTCATCAGTGAGCTTATTGAAAATTGATGGGACTCCAATGGGAATCACTGACAAACTCATTGTCGTATATTTCTCATACCCGAAACTTTCAGCGATTCAGCAAAATACCGAATTATCGAAAGGGAAGCCGGAAGGTGTTATTTCATTTTTGTCATGGGTTGGATGTGATCAAACCTACAAGGAGGAGGTCCAGCTGCCATATTGTTGCGATGCAAAATGTGAAGTTAAACAATTGAGCCCTCAAAGAAGGCGTGGTAGAAGTTGGAGGGGCAATTTATAACTCATTACACGTCGAGGAAAGCGTGGTAGGAGTAGCAGGGAAGGGCCATCACTCGTCAAGAAAGGCTTGCTAGGAATAGGAGAGGCAGGTCATCACTCGTTAAGAAAGACATGGCAGGAGTAGGAGGGGCTGTCAAGAAAGGTGTGGTAAGAGAGGCTGCTCATCACTCGCGGCCTTTTTCTACTACGGTACCTTATTAACAACGGTACCCATTAGCAACGGCACCTTATATACAACGGTACCTTATTAACAACGGCACCTTATAAACAACGGTACCTTATTAACAACGGTACCTTATTAACAACGGTACCTTATTAACAACGGTACCTTATTAACAACGGTACCTTATTAACAACGGTACCTTATTAACAACGGTACCTTATTGAGGACGGTACCTTATTAACAACGGTACCTTATTAACAACGGTACCTTATTAACAACGGTACCTTATTAACAACGGTACCTTATTAACAACGGTACCTTATTGAGGACGGTACCTTATTAACAACGGTACCTTATTAACAACGGTACCTTATTAACAACGGTACCTTATTAACAACGGTACCTTATTAACAACGGTACCTTATTTACAACGGTACCTAATTAACAACGACAAATTATTAACAACGACAAATTATTAACAACGACAAATTATTAACAAGAAGTTTACTAAGAAACTAAATCGAACTAATGACCAAACCCGTAGCGCATGCCTTTATATATGGCATTGACACCACTCTGCACCCAATCAAGTATGACGAATAGCCTTACGTGCACATACCAACTCTATGACGTTGACACCACTCTGCATGACGATTGAGATTGCGTGCACATACCAACTCTATGACGTTGACACCACTCTGCATGACGAATAAGGTTACGTGCACATACCAAATCTATGACGTTGACACCACTCTACATCAAATTCGGCATGACGAACAACCGCGTTTGCACATTCCACATTCCAACTCTTTGGGATAAGGCTGTGTGATCTACAATCATGTTTCACTGATCATAACAAATGTTGCTGTGTAAATACCAAAGTATCTGAGAGAATTAAAGGTAGTTGAAGGACTCCTCCAGGTGAGGCTAAGCCTGCTCTTCCTCACCCCTGGCTACATGGATGCACTACTTTTGTGGCACGAAATATTCTGAAATCTGTAGCGCTCGCGCGAGGCAAAATTGAGCTCAAGTACTGGTACTTGAGCGCACGCGCGAAGCAAAAATCTGTGTGATTTTTCAGATAACGTCAAAACGCTCACGACCGTTCTTTTTGACATTGTTCTAGAATTGAATTCTTCAACCACATGGCTTGTAAGCATTGGGCAGACGCCACACATAACTTATCTCTGATTAAAGTTCGAAAGTTAAACTGCTGCACGGGTTTGATGCCCTTCAATCTTATTTCTATCAGCCTTCCAAAATGGGTCATATTTGTCCAAAGCGATACCCCTTTAGTCTAGACCTCCAGCACCCATTCGGCATTTCAAAACATCGAAGATTGTTATTTGTTGTGAATTCTGGTTTAAGACAGTTTAAAATATTACCCTTTTTACCGCCACCACCCCATTAACTTTCACAGCAGTTACTATAACCTGTAGCGTAATGATTTGAAAGCCTCCCCCTGGCTGATTAGGTGATAATATGTGAAGGATCCCACGTATATACTTCACCTTGTCGGTGCTGCCTGCCCCAAATGGCAGCCTCATCACATCACCACACAACACCTCCCTACTCCTCTTCACCATCCCATCCACAAATCTATTATCATCTGAAGGTAAATGGCAGGAAATTCTACCCATTCACTCTAACGCTAGGAATTTTGCGCAGCATAATCATAGCAATCACCAAATTCATTACTACTCTTCAGGTTACTGAACCTGGAGAAGAACATAGTCCTTAACTCTGGTGACACGCCCCCGGCAGTCTGGGACATGCGAGCTAAAGTTGAGAACCTGCGAGAAAAGCTGGAAAGTGTGGAGCATATGAGTTGGTTGGGGCTCTACAAGGATATTGATAAGTATGTGATCTTGACAAAAGAGAATATTTAGAGATTTTGAAGTTCACATTTCACAAGCACATGGGTGCTGATTTTGTTTTAAAGTAGTTTTCGGTGAAAGCTTTCTTTTATATTTCAGAAATATTTTCAGTTTTCATTTAATGGCAGGCGCAATTCTTGTTTCCTGTTTCACCCCCCCCCCCCCCCCTTTCCATTGAATGTAACGCCGGCAGGCGCAATTCTTGTTTCCTAACCTTGTTTCATCACCCCATCTAATGGGCCGCATCCACAGGAAAGGGTCGCATAGCAAAACTAGCAGCAATACGATTCACTGCTGTGGCACCAAGAAGACCAAAGAGAAATACCAGTACAGCACACAAGTCTTCAAGAAGTTTGAGCAACTCAGGTATATAAATTAAGTTAGATTATAACTAAATTGATCGTTTCAACTCCTGATTGATATGCTACGCTTTCAGATACAATAAAATTTGGGACCTGAAGATATCGTAGAACGACGAAATTGATTGTCATCAAAGAACCACATCGTTTCTATTTGTACTTGTACCATTGCATCAAAAGCTAATAAATTAAGTACTCATTTATTGCCTTCAGATCGGTAGAACTCACCGAAGCTACCCGCGAACTCCTCAAGAAGCCTACATTCGACATTTGGCAGTGGGAAGACAGTGAAATGCTCTACCTGTTGCAGCAGATGTTCGTGGATCTTAAGCTCGTGGAACGCCTCTACATCGAGGTACCTGACCCTTACCCTTTCCCTAAACCTAACCCTAACCCTTACCCTAAACCTTACCCTATCCCTTACCCTAAACCTTACCCTATCCCTTACCCTAAACCTTACCCTATCCCTTACCCTAAACCTTACCCTATCCCTAACCCTAACCCTTACCCTATCCCTTACCCTAAACCTTACCCTATCCCTAACCCTAACCCTAACCCTTACCCTAACCCTTACCCTAAACCTTTCCCTAAACCTTTCCCTAGACCTAACCCTTACCCTAAACCTATACCTAACCCTAACCCTAACCCTTACCCTAAACCTAACCCTAACCCTTACCCTAAACCTAAACCTAACCCCAACCCTAACGGCTAACCCTAAACCTAACCCTAACCCCTACCCTAACGGCTAACCCTAAACCTAACCCTAACCCTAAACCTAAACCTAACCCCAACCCTAACGGCTAACCCTAAACCTAACCCTAACCCCTACCCTAACGGCTAACCCTAAACCTAACCCTAACCCCTAGATCTTAAGCTCGTGGAACGCCTCTACATTGAGGTACCTTTCCTTTACATTAAAGGAAATTCAAAAAAGTCTTATAAATTATCCTCGAAATGGGTCCAAAATTGGGATTTCGATGCTGAATCTAGATTTGTGTTGAGAAACACACTTTTTATAAACCAACATTTGACAAAATAAGCTTTTATTGAATGTCACACTGTCCTCAGCTGCCAGTACTGCAAGCCTTCCTGTACCAAGTTCACGTGAGCTACAACTACACTCCCTACCACAACTTCAGGCACTGTTTCTGTGTCTCCCAGATGATGTACGGACTCATCTGGTTGTGCAACCTTCAGGAAACGACCGGTTGACATTTCTCAATGAATCCAGTTACGGTTTCGGTTGACTAAAAACGCCAGTTTACCGGTATTTTGGTTTCGGTTCGGTTTACCGAACGTTTCCCCTTAACGCTTAATTGCAAAATCAAAATATTCGGTTACGGTTTCGGTTGGCTTAAAACGCCTGTTTAACCGGTATTTTGGTTTCGGTTCGGTTTACCGGTCGTTTCCTACCTTCAGGACAAGCTCGATGATATCGAGATAATGACCCTGCTGGTGTCTGCGATATGCCATGACTTGGATCACCCTGGCTACAACAATGCTTACCAGGTTAAGTTATATAGGTAACTACTAAACTCACAAAACCGTTGAACGGTTGTCGTAGTAACCCAGTAAGTAGTAACCCAGTAACTCCCTGCTGATTGAGTGTGATCAGTCATTTTGTTAGCTGGAAGCAACGAAACTTAACTTCACGCAGTCTGAAAAAAGATTATTCAAACTTGGGATAACCAAAATTGACAATGCGCCCATTTGCAATGTTTGCTCCAATTGACGTTACCCCTCCGGCAGGTTAACGCTAAGACTGAGCTCGCACTGCGTTACAACGACATTTCCCCGCTGGAGAACCACCATGCGGCGGTGGCATTCGAGATCCTGAGCTGCGAACAGAGCAACATCGTCAAGCACCTGCCCCATGAGGACCACAAGCGCTTCAGATCCAACACTATCAAGTGAGTTTCTAGGCAATTCCCTTGGCATTGCGGCACCTGTAATCCGTGTTTCTTACAGAATTAAAGGTGCATGACGCGATAATCATGAAAAATTAACATATACATTTTATTGGCTTAATGTGATCCTTATAGCATAACAAAAACTTGTGGTGAGTATGGGCGTGTAAATTTCATGTATTACCGGTCTAATTGGATAAACTAATTTGTGCCGGATTCAGCAATACAGCACCCTCGCTTCTGATCATGTATTGTTTACATTGCGTTCCATGTTTCTGTTCGTGTTTAGTTTCATGTTGTGCTGTAAAATACGTGTTTCTCGTTTTAGACACCTCGACTAATTATGTACTCTTGTTAACACACTGTAATAAGGCTTTTTCGAACTGTTCAATTACCGTAATAATAGCTTAATAGTTAAAAACGAATTAAACTATGCATTTCAAGTTTCAACAATTACGAATCTTCAGCGTTCTAACCAGTACACTCAGACACCAGTGCACTCTTAGACCAGTGTACTCTGAAACCAGTGCACTCTGATCTGAAACCAGTGCACTCTGATCTGACACCAGTGTACTCTGATCTGACACCAGTCCACTCTGACACCAATCCACTCTAACACCAGCGCATTCTTAGACCAGTGCACTCTGAAACCAGTGCACACTGATCTGAAACCAGTGCACTCTGATCTGACACCTGTCCACTCTGATCTGACACCAGTCCACTCTGACACCAGCGCACTCTAACACCAGCGCACTCTTAGACCAGCGCACTCTTAGACCAGTACACTGCAACACCAGCGCACTCTAATAGTAATACAAACACACCCTGAGTCTGATACCACATTAGTGCACTCAACGACCAGTACACTCTGACTCTTTGACACTGGAGAGCACTCTGACACCAGTGCACTCTAACACTACGTCATTCTGGAATATGACTCGTGTGCTTTTGACAGCAGGCACTCTCACACGAGTTTACTCTAACACCATTACACTCTAACACCAGTGCATTCTGATACCAGCGCACTCTGAGCCTGACGCCCTGACAAGTGACACCAGTAAATTCTAATTACAGTGACACCATTAATTGTCAGCAGTGTGCTCGGGCACCATCCAACTGTGGCTCCAGTTCACTTCACCAATGTCCAATCCACTCCGAGAGCAATGCACTCTGACACCAGTGCATTGAGCATCACACTCCAACACCAGTTCACTCTGGACCCACATGGAAATTACACTGGCTATAGTGATCCAGTCAAAACAAATTGAATTGACTGTTGAAACTGTTCATTTTGTCGCATAAAGCATCTGTTTTTATAAATTTTTCAGCTTGACGAATCAAATGATATTAATCAATGTCATAATTATGCGGTTGAAAAGTGGGATGTAGCACCAAGACTGTAATTATAATACAATTAGCCTTGCTGTATCGCTTGCGTACTGTTGTTGATATTGATATGCAGCGCAAGGTGCTGTATTGCTGCAGAAAACGGAATCTTTGGGGGCTCTAATTAGGGTGATCTAATTAGGCACACGCCGCAAGATATACATAGGCGTGATCCACTAGTGATCTGCTACTATTTTAAGCAAAGTTGTTTTTTTCGTGTCATGCACCTTTAATTGCATGCAGTGTTACTTTGCCAGACGTTGCCTGGCCCCAGAATCGGAGAGTCAGGACTCAGAGAGTCTTATTTTAAATAAATTTATTCGATTTAAAATGTCGGCCGGGCAATGTCTGGCAAGTGCTTCTGAAGACTCACACACGACCCTACAGGTGTATATTAGCCACGGACATGGCCCGACATAACGAGATAGTGACAGCCTTCAACAACATATCAGGGTGCTACGAAGACGGAAATCCGGAGCACAAATTACTGGTAAGTTGAGCAAATAACTTGTCAGTTGAGCAAATTACTGGTCAGTTGAGCAAGTTACTGGTCAGTTGAGAAAATTGCTGGTCAGTTGAGCAAATAACTTGTCAGTTGAGCAAATTACTGGTCAGTTGAGCAAGTTACTGGTCAGTTGAGAAAATTGCTGGTCAGTTGAGCAAATTACTGGTCAGTTGAGCAAATTACTGGTCAGGTTGAGCAAATGACTGGTCAGTTGAGCAAATGAATGGTCAGTTGAGCAAATTACTGGTTAGTTGAGCAAATTTCCTTCGGTGTATTGATATAGGACTGATAATTTGAGTTTGGAAGTATCACTTTAAGTATTCCTACTTTTCTATCAAATCTGATATCTTTATGTGGGCACCGCCACATTATTTTTTACAAAGTAACTTATCCCCAGTTGATGGAGATATTTCTAAAAGTTTCTGATATTTCAAACGAAGCTCGACCTATGTGCGTGGCTGAGCCCTGGGTCGAATGTTTGCTCCAAGAATTCTTCATGCAGGTTTATAGACTTATAAGCGGTTGAGACGCCATTTTTTCCCTCCCCATTGGCCTTTTTGTGAATACAAAAAGGCAAATGAGAGGGTTGGCAGAGATCATGGTCTGGAAGGGTGAGAAATAGATTATGTGTATATCAGGTCCAGTTTTGCAATACAACTACTGTAATTTCTGGAAAGTGCCCGGATTGCTCCTTTATAATATCAGTCGCGAAAATGTCCCTCCGTCCCTCCGTCCGTCCCTCCGTCCCCATATCACATAAATCTTCAAAATAACGAATTTCTTAATTCATGGAGCTGTCGGTTGTCAAAAGTATAAATCTTATAGGTTGATCTGGCCCATCCGTGCCGCATGCTCGAACTCCTAAATTATGATAAGTTCTAAATTTAATTAGGCTGTTGAAGAATTCTTGTCTTAAAAAGTTAAAATCTTAGGTGTGAGTTGGGCGGTGGATTGGAGGAAAAGGCTTCGGTTTTGTACTAGGTTTAGTACCAAACTGCATAACTATTAGACTTTCTGCTGGATTCGACTAAGCTTGAGAAATACTATTTGCTATGAAAGACGAATATTGCTTTTTGGGACAAGAGACAGCATTGGAACAGAAAACAAAAGCACAAAATTTGAAAATCAGATAAAGAGTAATATCAACTTAGCATAAACATTTAAGAAAATACATCGGTGAATAAACAGTGACACAATTTGATGCGAAACGTAAACCAATTCAACAAAATGGCGCGAAATCTACAACGAACTGAGTACAACAACGAACGCGCGCGCAAGAATTTTAGAAGAAATGGCACGCCAATTCATATTCGGTGGTCGCGCGCAGCACGCGCACGAAACAATATTTATACTCTCATCACTTTAAGTTTATAACGACTGCGTTTTGTATTATCTTATTGTGATGTTTTTTTAAGGTTACATCAAGCACCGCGGGGGAGGGAAATTAAGCGCCTGCATACGGCCTACGGGAACAGCAATAACTGTGTCGGTGCAGGCGCAATTCTTGTCTATTCTTGAAATAGTACCTATATTGGAATCACGGTTTTGGGATATTTTTTGGATTCTTTTGAGATGTTTCGGATTCTACAAGAAAACTTGTTTCGCTCATATATTCCTGTCGAATATTAACTTAAAATTGAAAGTTTTAATTGATCTGCCTGATCTTTCACTCCCGATATATCTCCTCAGTCCGACGCAGAGAAGTTGGAGGGTCTCCCAGTGGCCCCCTTCATGGACAGGGAAAAGGTAACGAAACCATCAGCTCAGGTGGGATTCATCAAGTTCGTCCTGCTGCCCCTGTACGAGTCAGTTGCTGCCATGTTCCCGGAGATTAGGGTGAGTTGCTTTGTGATAATGTGATATAAGTTGCTTTGTGTTGAACTTGAAGTTGCAGCAACATCGAGATAAATATAACATGAAGTAACATGTTGAAGTTCATCTTTGTTTGGCCTCTGCGTCCCTCCCAAATGCTAAGAATAGTACCACTTTTTCCCCTATAGTACCACTTTTTCCCCTATATGATATTCTCGCCAAGCAACAAATGAAGTGTATATTCGTTTTCTCTCCCTCTAGGAACCGATTCTGACCCCCGTCAAACGGGCCCTGGTGTACTATACTGAAATGAGTGACAAGTTCGAGGCTGACAAGGCTGCCATCAAATTGAAGGAGCAGGGCAGACGGATTTCTCTGACGATAGACCCTAAGGTGATGCTCAATATGGGATTTCTAGTATCTTTCATCTGGTATCGCTGTAGATCGAATCCCGAAATCCAAAGTCTCTGCGACTTTCGTCGGGTTATCCTCGCCCTCGGACAAAAACATACAAAGCGCGAAAATATAATAAGGATTTCCTGAACTGTAAAATCTTCTCCGTCTTGAATCCTCATTCAAGATCGTATCATTATTGATATTATTTCAGGTAGAACATCCAGTACAGCGGTTACAGCAAACAGTCTCGTCAGAAGCTCCAACCACCGCTCAATTGACGGCGACACCACCGAACTCGGCAGACTCCGCAACATCCTCCGATGAGGGTGGGTCGTCAGAAGCAGATCCCAAAGAGGTGAAACTCACATTGGATGACGATAAGGACGACTTAGATGAAAGCTAGCAGTCCACTACTGTTAACCTAAAAGGAAGTTGTACATTTTCTTGGGTTTTTGCTGTTGGATTCCAATCCATTGCCACGATCCGGCACAACTTGTACGAAACACGGAGTTAAGGGTTTAACCTACTCCATACAGAGCCTTCTTTTAGTTCTACGAAACACGGAGAACCTTATTAAGGGTTTAACTTGTTCAAGCGGAGCCCTCTTTTAGTTGTGTGCACCGCATGCCTTCACTTGTCAAAACGTTCCTGCGTGGCGTTGTCAGACCCCTTCGCCTTCGGCGTGGCTGCGTAACCATCTGGGTATATCATCTGGTTAGATAAACTGAACTCTAATTGAATTGCGTTCAGATGATATGCCCTCCATCATTGTCATTGAAAAGTTCCAAGTGTGACGTTGTTCTTATTGGTCTTATTAATGTAAATAGTGAATAAACTATGCACTTTCATTAATTGAGTTATGAAGCATAAACATTAAGTTTCATTAATTGAGTTAAATAATAAATTGTTTTTACTTATACGGTTCGAGTTTTTATATTATAGATGCATTATGATGCCGATGTATACATCAATTTATTGATTAAATATTAATTGGAGTTGATTTCAAGTGAAATATCCAATGATACCAAGTTTTGATCAGAATCAAGTTTTGATCATAATTTTAGTATACTATGCTTCCTGCACAAGGAATTGTGTTATATTTTAGCGAGGTATTTAATTTTAAGCCATTTCTCAGGAAATAGGTTTGTACCTATTACTCGTTAATAAACACTCCATTTCAAGTTATTAAAGTATCGTGTGATTTTGAAGGAAGGGTTTATAGTAAACTGTGCACTTTCAGTAAAAGTGCTAACCGTGATATTACGCACGACTGGTCAAAGGCCTGAGTGTGTAATATAGCATTAAAAACAGAGGCCGATGGTTTTATTGCAGGTAAATGTACTGAGTTATATCATTATCATGGTTAAGTTTGCACTCTTTACTCGTTACTAAACCCTTCATTTAAAATATCATATTAACACAATGACAAAGTTTTGAACATATTGATGTATCTGAAAGCAAATTTGGAATTGAAATTTTCATTTATTCTCAAATTTATGCGATTTATTATTTATATTTGTAGGATTTCATACTCTCATTTTGAAAATGAAAAAATACAGTATACAGTTACACACGCGATCACAGAATTGGTATAATATAATTACGATGTACTATAAGTTTTTGTAATTACCCTAATATTAATAAGGTTTGGTTTAAATCAGGTAATCAGCGCCTAGATAACAGTGCGCGCGCACTTAGAAACAGTGCGCGCGCACTTAGAAACAGTGCGCGTGCACATAGAAACAGTGCGCGTGCACATAGAAACAGTGCGCACACTTAGAAACAGTGCGTGCGCACTTAAAAACAGTGCATGCGCACTTAAAAACAGTGCGTGCGCACTTAAAAACAGTGCATGCGCACTTAAAAACAGTGTGTGCGCACTTAGAAGCAGTGCGCGCGCACTTAGAAGCAGTGCGCGTGCACATAAAAATAGTGCGCGCGCACTTAGAAGCAGTGCGCGTGCACTTAAAAATAGTGCGCATGCACATAGAAACAGTACAGTGCACGCACTTAGAAACAGTGCGTGCGCGCTTCCTCAGAACAGGAAGCGCCGCGCGCGTACACACACCTATGCGGGCTTAGGAAGCGCTTTTGGAAACACTGACACAGTGATTTAAGTGAATGCGCACTTGCACATTGCCAATTGCCATTAGGTTTTTTTTATTACTTTATTTCAATTTTATATTCACTCTCCTTCCTTAAACTTTATAATAAATTTAATTTTGATTGATATGTCATTTACTTATTCTGTCATTGGGATACACCATCCATTATGGATGTTTGGTGCTATTACGAAATGTATAATATTTTAACCTCTTCGAAGATTTTTCCCCATTTATAAAAAGCCTGTCATTTTTCTAGAAATATTGATAGTGCAAATTGAAATTTCTTGTTCAATTTGTTTTATTTTATTGGTTGAATATTTTGCCGTCTGCATGTGTTTGGTTACTATATTACTGTTGTGAATTGTTGTGCTCTGACTTACCAACGTACCTTGATAATAGGATAGATGTCTCTGTCATCCTCTGAAGTATCAAGCTTGGATTATGGAATATGGATAAGCTCTCCAAATCATCAAACCTTTGTTCAGCTTCCAATTATTTCAGGAAGGACTCCTTGATCCTGGGAAAGACTCATTCATAGAAAGACTCCTTTTTCCCAGGATACACCCCTTCATCCTAGGCCTGATTCCTTGTTCCTGGGATTTAATTCTTGATCCTAGAAGAGTCTCCTTGATACTGGCCTGGGATAGTCTCCTTGATCTTGCAATACACTCATTAATCCTGGGATGCACTTCTTGATACTAGAAAGAATCCTTGAACCTGGTGAAGGTGCTTCTATCTTGGGACAGACTCCTTCATCCAGGCTGCACTCATCACAGGGTATATTCCTTGATCCTATAAAACTGGAATCTGGATTCTTGATCCTGCAAAATGCCCTTGATCCTGAGAGAGTCTCCTTGATCCTGTGAGAGTCTCATTGATCCTAAGTGAGTCTCCCTGATCATAGGAAAGACTGGGATGGGCTCATCGATCCTTCGAAAGACTCCTTGATCCTGGGAAAGACTCCTCCATCTGAAAAACTCCTCCATCTCAGGATAGACTCCTTCATCCTAGGACGGATTCCTTGTTCCTGGGATTTAATTCTTGATCCTAGAAGAGTCTCCATGATCCTAGCCTGAGCAAGTGTCCTTGATCCTGAGAAAGACTTAATGATCCTGGAAGAGACTCCTTGATCCTTGGATACACTCATATCCTGGTTTCTTGGGTTGCTCTCCTTGATCAATGATCCTGAAAAAGAACCCTTGAAAGCCTGAACCTGGTGAAGACTCCTATCTTCCGACAGACTCCTTGATCCCGAGAGGCTGCACTCCTTCATCCCAGGGTGCATTCCTTGATCATAGGACTGACTCCTTGATTATGAAAGAGTCTCCTTGATTCTGGGAGAGTCGTCTTGAAACTGAGAGAGTCTCCTTGATCATGGGAGAGACTCCATGATCCTGGAAGAGACACCTTGATCCTGGGATGTACTCATCCATCCTGGGTACACTCTATGGCTGACTCTTTGATCCTTGGAAAGTGTGCTGGACCCTGGAGCTGGGATACCTATACTCCTCTATCAACGGAGCTGATTTGCAGAATAAAGGTACTTTTTTCTCTATAGAAGCTAAGAAGAATCACATTAAGATAGGAATCGTGTAAAAATAATTTTCAATTAAATCATGAAGCAATCAAGTTCCTCCTTACCTTAAAACAACTTCTTATATTCAGGTTGCTAGTCCGCTCTGTCATCTGATCATTCTACCTAGTTCATTCATATTAAACTCTGCACATCTTCAAAACGATGATCAACACCTCCCTCCCTGAAAATATATAATCTGATGTGGAACCTTCATTCTAGAGCTCGATGGCACTTCAAAAGACTCCCTCCCGACTCTCATGCCCACCCTCTCATCGAAGGTTAGTAACTTCTTTGTCTGTATTGACTGATTCCCCCTCTCATCAGATTGCCCAGGGTTTGTATCGTTTAATTCCCCCTCTCATCGGAATGCACTGTGTTAGCATCGTCTAATTCCCCCTTTCATCAGAATACACTGTGTTTGTATCGTCTAATTCCCCCTATCGTCAGAATGTACTGTGTTTGTATCGTCTAATTCCCCTCTTATGAGAATGCACTGTGTTTATATAGTCTAATTCCCCTCTTATCAGAATATATTGAATTTGTATCGTCTAATTCGCCCTCTTATCAGGATATTCTGTGTTTGCATCGTTTAATTCCCCCTCTCATCAGAATGCACTGTGTTAGCATCGTCTAATTCCCCCTTTCATCAGAATGTACTGTGTTTGTATCGTTTAATTCCCCCTTTCATCAGAATGCACTGTGTTAGCATCGTCTAATTCCCACTCTCATCAGAATGTACTCTGTTTGTATCGTCTTATTCCCCCTCTCGTCAGAATGCACTGTCCCATATCCAGAAAATTTAAAATTTCCACACAGACCAATTTTCATGCTTTCTGTGGCCCCCTCGCTTCGCTCGCAAAGGACGACCTCAAATTTTGCAATTTTTTCTAATGTATCGAACTTTATTTTAAGAGAAAAACCAGGCAAAACCAAGCATGTTTCTGGGGGTAAGCCCCCAGAAGCCAAGTCAGACGTTCTATGTAAATGGAATTGAGTAATTGACGCCTGATAATGATTTTTACCCTAAATTTAGCCGAATGTCAAGGTGCTGGGCATAGGAAATCTAAGGCAATATGGATTTCGAATGACAAGCAGGGGTCTGGGGCGGCAGCCCCAGAAACAGACGTTCTGAGTAAATGAAATTGTCACCTCTTAAGGATTCTTACCCTAATTTTAGCCGAAATTTCAAGGTAACTAACACAAGAAACCTAAAACGAGGTAATTTGAGATGAAAAGCAGGGGTCTGGGGCGGCAGCCCCATAGCCAGACGTTCTGAGTAGAAAATTGTAACCTCATAGTGATTTTTACCCTAATTTTAGCCGAAATTTCAAGGGACATTATGCAAGAAACCTAAGGAGGAATGAATTCCGAGTGACAGCAGGGGGTCTGGGGCGGCAGCCCCCAGAAGCCACACGTTCTGATTAGATGACATTGTAACCTCATAGTGATTGTTACAAGAAACCTAAAACGGAATGAATTTTGAAGTCTTGCAATCTAAATAAGTTGAGCTTTACTGTCCTTTGCCAAAAATTTCCACCGAAATTATGAAATTTGCTCATTTTTCCTAAATTTCCGCACAGAAATCTGCTGGTCTGCTGCGGTTATTGGCGATGGGTGCACCGTGGTTGTATCGTCTAATCCCCCCTCTCATCAGAATGCACTGTGGTTGTATCGTCTAATTCCCCTCTCATCAGAATGCACTGTGTTTGTATCGTATAATTCCCCACTCTCATCAGAATGCACTGTGTTTGTATCGTCTAATCCCCCCTCTCATCAGAATGCACTGTGCTTGTATCGTCTAATTCCCCCTCTTATCAGAATGCACTATATTTGTATCGTCTAAGCGTCTAATTCTTCCTCTCATCATAATGTACTGTGTTTGTATCGTCTAATTCCCCTCTCATCAGAATGCACTGTGCTTTTATCGTCTAATTCCCCCTCTCATCAGAATGTACTGCATTAGTATCGTCTAATTCCCCTCTCATCAGAATGCACTGCATTAGTATCGTCTAATTCCCCTCTCATCAGAATGCACTGTGTTTGTATCGTCTAAGCGTCTAATTCCCCCTCTCGTCAGAATGTACTGTGTTTGTATCGTCTTATTCCCCCTCTCGTCAGAATGCACTGTGTTTGTATCGTCTAATCCCCCCTCTCATCAGAATGCACTGTGCTTGTATCGTCTAATTCCCCCTCTTATCAGAATGCACTATATTTGTATCGTCTAAGCGTCTAATTCTTCCTCTCATCATAATGTACTGTGTTTGTATCGTCTCAACTCTCATTCCTCTCTCATCAGAATGTACTGTGTTTGTATCGTCTAAGCGTCTTATTCCCCCTCTCATCAGAATGCACTGTGCTTGTATCGTCTAATTCCCCCTCTCATCAGAATGCACTGCATTAGTATCGTCTAATTCCCCTCTCATCAGAATGCACTGTGTTTGTATCGTCTAAGCGTCTAATTCCCCTCTCATCAGAATGCACTGTGCTTGTATCGTATTATTCCCCCTCTCATCAGAATGCACTGTGTTAGCATCGTCTAATTCCCCTCTCATCAGAATGCACTGTGTTTGTATCGTCTAATTCCCCCTCTCATCAGAATGCACTGCATTAGTATCGTCTAATTCCCCTCTCATCAGAATGCACTGTGTTTGTATCGTCTAAGCGTCTAATTCCCCTCTCATCAGAATGCACTGTGTTTGTATCGTCTCAACTCTCATTCCTCTCTCATCAGAATGTACTGTGTTTGTATCGTCTAAGCGTCTTATTCCCCCTCTCATCAGAATGCACTGTGCTTGTATCGTCTAATTCCCCCTCTCATCAGAATGCACTGCATTAGTATCGTCTAATTCCCCTCTCATCAGAATGTACTGTGTTTGTATCGTCTAATTCCCCCTCTCATCAGAATGCACTGTGTTTGTATCGTCTAATTCCCCCTCTCATCAGAATGCTCTGTGTTTGTATCGTCTAATCCCCCCTCTCATCAGAATGTACTGTGTTAGCATCGTCTAATTCCCCTCTCATCAGAATGCACTGTGTTTGTATCGTCTAATTCCCCCTCTCATCAGAATGCACTGCATTAGTATCGTCTAATTCCCCCTCTCATCAGAATGCACTGCATTAGTATCGTCTTATTCCCCTCTCATCAGAATGCACTGTGTTTGTATCGTCTAATTCCCCCTCTCATCAGAATGCACTGCATTAGTATCGTCTAATTCCCCTCTCATCAGAATGCACTGTGTTTGTATCGTCTTATTCCCCCTCATATCAGAATGCACTGCATTAGTATCGTCTAATTCCCCCTCTCATCAGAATGCACTGCATTAGTATCGTCTTATTCCCCTCTCATCAGAATGCACTGTGTTTGTATCGTCTAAGCGTCTAATTCCCCTCTCATCAGAATGCACTGTGTTTGTATCATCTAATTCCCCTCTCATCAGAATGAACTGTGTTTGTATCGTCTAAACCCCTCTCATCAGAATGTACTGTGTTTGTATCGTCTAATTCCCCCTCACATCAGAATGCACGGTGTTAGTATCGTCTTATTCCCCCTCTTATCAGAATGTACTGTGTTTGTATCGTCTGACGTCTAATTCCTCCTCTCATCATAATGTACTGTGTTTGTATCGTTTAATTCCCCTCACATCAGAATGCACTGTGTTTGTATCGTCTAATTCCCCCTCTCATCAGAATACACTGTGTTTGTATCGTATCTTAATAATAATTTCGTAAGAGCACGTGAATTATGTCTGTCTGTGCCGCCGTATACAATTAAATTTGAGCTTGCCAAGAAAATATCAAGAGAAACGAAGGCTAAGCTGGGCTAAGTCGCGCCGTTGCTATGGAAACCAATTTTTCGCACGTGCAGATTATGATCAGTTACCTTACTTTAGAGGTAAGGTAACTTTGAGATTTTTTGACGTTTCCTTAACTTCAAATTTAAGATCTCAAGATGGGGAATGGGTATAACTTGAATAACGGAGGATATTGCAGTTGCATTGCTTTCAGTGTGGCAGAGGTTGGTCGATAATCAAAGTTGAGTCGGTGAAAACAGTAGTAGCTGCAGTTGTAAAAATAACCGTTAAGGTTACAAGGTGTGCACAATTCAATCGAGTCGAATGTAGGTTCGAAGACAGTTCCTGGCCTGCGAACAAAACAAATTATCCAATGTCAGTGTCAGTATGAGAATCAGTTGCCAGAATTAACATCATCTTGCAATCAAAACGGAACGCTGGAACAAAACTCACATGGTTTAGCACGTTCAAGACTATAACCGACGAATTCGATCTATTTTCCACTCTGCCCTTCATAAATTTTTTTGAATATTTGATTTTTGCGCATAACTTTTGACCAAATTGGAATTTTTTGATGCGGTAAAAATTATCCAGTCAATTCGAATGGCAGTGTTTAAAACTTGCGAACGAGGTGCTGCGTAGCAGCGCCGAGTGAGCTGTGTGTTTGCAGGCCCAACGGGCCTGCTAGTAATAATATAATTCCCCCTCTCATAAGAATGTACTGTGTTTGTATCGTCTAATTCCCCCTTTCATCAGAATGTACTTTATTAGTGTCGTTTAATTCCTGTCTTATCAGAATGTTCTGTCTAATTCCTCCTCAGCCCCGAGGTATTGCCTTTCATAACAAATTGCCTTTAATAATAAAACAAATCACGGTATCTTTTCATGTTAACTCCCATAATATAATAATTGGAACTTGACAATGGCTTAGTATTATATGCTTACCCACAATCTAAGTTACTGAATGTCACCTTATCTTCAGATTGTTACTGTGGCTTTCAGAGATCAGGAAGATAAAAGAGGTGACATGTGACTATGCAAGACAGCTTAAATCATCTTGGTAAGCTCTTCAATTTCCTGATATATTTAATTATCATGTTATCTCTAATCTACGAGTATTAACTGAACATTTCCTAATTCCTATTATATCAGCACGATACCGCATGGATTATCTTAGTACAGGGATAAAAGAAAAAAGTGATGCATAAAATTTACACTAGATTCTAGAAAACTTATTTTGGTTATCAATATTTGATGGTTGAGGGTAATATCATATGCCATCGCTTTTATCCAATCGGGCCATTCAGCTGTAGTCTGGTCTGCTAGACGGTTGGCTCTTCAGTTGAACGGGACCGGCTGGTTGGGTAGTTGGTAGGCTGGCTAGCCGGTGGTGTCGGGGTTGTTCAAGACTACCGCCGACCCTAAGAATTTTATATTTTATAGGGTAATAGAAGGGGCCAATAAGGTCGTGCAGAGCCTTTCCCCAGTAACCCGACGTATAGGGTTGCAACTAAGGCATTGATACGAACCAAAGCCTAATAAGTAGTATGAGCAATGCATGTTGGGGTAATTCACATGTGTATTAATATCTAGGATCCGTTTAGGGTACATGGGATTTCATGCGAGCTACAATCAGTTACTGAACCATCACTCATCTCTTCTACTTCCATTGATCTCTATGTCCAATCCCCCCTTTCTCTCTAAACTGTGATGCTCAGAATTCCGGAGATCTGGGGGACCCAGCCCTGCAGTTGTAAGCTGTGAGAGGTACGGTGGGCCGAAACCTCTCCTTTCTCTCTTGTCACCTGCTAATAGAAAACCTCATCGCAGTTGACAAGGGAGGACCTTGCATCTGCAGGGTAACCGCTGGGCGCTGATGATTCACAGTTTAGTTTCTTCCTTCTCCACTACGATCTTTGGGTTAGAAAATTGATATTCAGAATTTATTTTATGTTTGTCATATACCCATACACCTTCAAAGATAAGACTTTTGGATTGGGAGGATTTCACTTTTTCAAGCTTCTAAGACTGGTTGCTCTACATGATCGTATCCTCAATTCCAGTATGCTTGGAGTGTGACCTACTGATCAGATACCTCACATGAATGAGCACAATATGATTATAGTTTCTTTGTTGGTGAAAAAGTTCCCAAATCATGTTTCGCAATTTTCCCATGAAAATTTCCAGTTTTGACGTGGGCGCAGACAAAGCTTTTTAAAATAAGCTTGTTCGCGCGCGTACATTATATAAATAGCGCGCGCGCGGCGCGCGGCATGCAGCTCACTATATAGTGCGTGCATTGGTTTTTTTTGCAGCCTGAATTCAACCCGACTTAGCAGCCAGAAATAGTAGCATCCTCCAATCCTGCGTCAGCTGCCAGGCTAACTCGCTCATTTTATCCTAACCTAAGTAAGCGCGGCTACATTTTGAACAGAGTTGAAAGTCTCGGTTTGACCAAGAAATGGGGGCAAATGACCACATTACAAAATCGCCGACTCGACTCCGATCGGCGCCCGTCCGGCGCTGATCAGCAATGATCGGCGCCGATGGAAAATCGACCATTTTCCATCGGCGGTCGTCGGCGCTGATCGGCGCTGATCAGCGCCGATCATACTGTACACATTTTTCCGCTTTTCTGGATGGAAAGGTGTAACAAACATTTTAGCGATACTTAGATTGAGAATGCAGAATAAAATGTTAATTAAATCGAAATCTTGACAGTTTTCAAACGTTCAAATCAACGAGCGGCGAAGATGCCCAGAGAAAACTACCCCCATAGATAACTCTGAATCTAATAACTGCCTTTCAAAGTCCAAACAGAGTTCGCCCAAAATCCACCTTTGCTATTGATTGTAGCCAGGGCTGTTACTTACTGCACATCCATAGGTACACGTCCATACGCCAGGCTCCTCCAGTACCGCCAGAACATGCCCTAAGCGGGACCCGGCCGTATCTCCTGAAGGTACGATGAGCAGAGCGGGATGTGAAGCACTGATTCCCATTCTCAACTGCAAAAGTCTTGTAACCCTTTTTCTGCGCAAACGCCCTGCACCTCTCTACTGTGTTTTTGGGATCGGTGAATCGGATCCCTCCTGATATAGCTCGTCGGGGTCTATCCCTCCAACATCCCACGTTGCGGAATTTACAGCTTGTTTCTGAGGAAGTTGTGTTGATTTAGTTTCGATAGGCCAATTAGTTTTAGGAATACCAATTAGTTTTAGGAATACCAATTAGTTTTAGGAATACCATATATTGCATAATTCGCACATAAGCTACCAGGCTTGGAGCGTAGCAATAGGGATTGGGTTAAGGGGCTAATAGGACTTTATAAACTCCGACGTTTATTATCGGTTTATTTTTGGTTTGGTTTCGATTTGCCAGATGGGTAGAAATAAAAGAAACTCCAGAGTCTTGGGTTATAAGGATCAATAGGTGAAGTGGTCCCATGTACCAAGGGGAAAATTGAGAGCAGTTGGCTGCCGAGAAAATTGAGAACATTAAAATCGCTTGTATGTTGAGAGGGTAATATTATGCAATATTATGCATCAACATACAAGCGATTTTACTACAGTGCAAAACCAGGCATGAATCCAGTCCAGAATTTTGCAAATATACCAAAGCTCAATTCAAAACATGTAACTTCTTACTGTTTTCTATCAACTTTTTTACCGATGCCCAACACAATGCCACCCAACTTATTTTGTTATTTCACCCTGCCCGATACACAGGACAGAAAATGCATACAAACCTTTGTTACAATCGTTGACATGGTATGCCGTATACTGGCCAATCTGGACATTTTTGGTGCAGACATCTAAGGCTTCCTTGCGGTAGAAGTAGCAACTCTTGTCGGCGTTCTTCATGAAAAACACTTCACAGTTGCTGATGGCTTGACACATAGCCCTACAACTTGCTACTGAACGTGGACCCGTTTTCCAACCAATGCGAGCTTCTTTATATCGGGGACCACATGCGCCATTCCACAGCTTCCCACAGCCTGGAAGAGATACATTGATAAACCTTAATTTCAAGCTTTTCTGCTTCTCGATGTTTTTTTTTAAACAATAAAGTTCGAGGATTTTTTTTGATCTTTTACAATTAATCTTGAATATAATCACGAATTTAATCTTCCCTATTTGCAATAGATGCTTCAGACTTCAACCTACCGTGAATTGAAAAATCAGCACTAGCAGGTAATACAATGACCAGGAAGGTGATTAGGAATATAATCATAGACTGAACTATTTTTGAACATGATAGATCAGGGCTAAAAACCTGGCGGAATCGATTCCACGGCGGACTTCTGCCGTGGACTTCCAAAAACTCTGCGGCGGATTTTTTTGGCGGAAATTTCAACGATTCCGCGGCGGAATTTCTGCCAGACTCCGGAAAATCCGCGGCGGACCCGCGACTCCGTGGCTAACTTTCAAAAAGTCCGCTGCGGGTCCACTTAATTCCGCCAAATTATTATTCTGGTGGAATTTATCGGAGTCCGCGGCGGAACCGCGGCGGAGTCGATTCCGCCAGGTTTTTAGCCTAGATCAGCATTCTATCAGAATTTCTATCTAGAAATTGAAAATCTCGTTGTAATACCCATTGATTTTGTAACAGTTTAAAATGAAAGTGATAGCAATGATAAATCGCAATAAATTAAGATTTAATGCGAGAAGCATCATTCGGAGAATGATGCAAAGCTCGAGAGAGGGAGAATGGATGCTGCATTTGCATAGGATGGGGGAGGAAGCCCAAAAATACAACTACAAGCCTGCGGACCTAATTCACTATGGACTTTCCGTTTGTTGGGCCAGCTTTTACCTTCTTTTGTTTTTTGAGCTGGTAGTGGTACTGTCTTTACAGAAGTGGATGACCGGTCACCTGCGTGGGGATACTCTCATGGAATTAAAGGTAAACCAAGATAGCTGAGGAAAGGTAAGACTAAGATGTAACGGTTATTGCTAGTCAGGAATGTAAAAAATAATGTAAATAAATGGAAATTATATTGAAAAAAGGTATAAATTGGTAGAAATAGAAATACACACGAGGAAATTTATTAGGTGAAGTGGTCCCATGTAGTTGTACCAAGGGGAAAATTGAGAGCAGTTTGCTGCCGAGAAAATTGAGAACATTAAAATCGCTTGTATTTTGAGAGGGTAATATTATGCATCAACATACAAGCGAATTTACTAGAGTGCAAAACCAGGCATGAATCCAGTCCAGAATTTTGCAAATTTACCAAAGCTCAAATCAAAATATGTAACTTCTTACTGTTTTCTATCAACTTTTTTACCGATGCCCAACACAATGCCACCCAACTTATTTTGTTATTTCACCCTGCCCGATACACAGGACAGAAAATGCATACAAACCTTTGTTACAATCTTTGACATGGTATGCCGTATACTGGCCAATCCGGACATTTTTGGCGCAGACATCTAAGGCTTCCTTGCGGTAGAAGTAGCAACTCTTGTCGGCGTTCTTCATGAAAAAAACTTCACAGTTGCTGACGGCTTGGCAAATAGCCCTACAATTTGCTACTGAACGTGGACCCGTTATCCGACCAATGACAGCTTCTTTATATCGGGGACCACATGCGCCATTCCACAGCTTCCCACAGCCTGGAAGAGATACATTGATAAACCTTAATTTCAAGCTTTTCTGCTTCTCGATGGTTTTTTTAAAAACAATAAAGTTCGAGGAATTTTTTTGATCTTCTACAATTAATCTTGAATATAATCACGAATTTAACTTTCCCTATTTGCAATAGATGCTTCAGACTTCAACCTACCGGGAATTGAATAATCAGCACCAGCAGGTAATACAATGAGCAGGAAGGTGATTAGGAATATCATCATAGACTGAACGCTTTTTGAACATGATAGATCAGGGCTATAATCCTGGCGGAATCGATTCCACGGCGGACTTCTGCCGTGGAGTTCCAAAAACTCCGCGGCGGATTTTTTGGCGGAAATTTCAACGATTCCGCGGCGGAATTTCTGCCAGACTCCGGAAAATCCGCGGCGGACCCGCGACTCCGTGGCTAACTTTCAAAAAGTCCGCTGCGGGTCCACTTAATTCCGCCAAATTATTATTCTGGTGGAATTTATCGGAGTCCGCGGCGGAACCGCAGCGGAGTCGATTCCGCCAGGTTTTTAGCCTAGATCAGCATTCTATCAGAATTTCTATCTAGAAATTGAAAATCTCGTTGTAATACCCATTGATTTTGTAACAGTTTAAAACGAAAGTGATAGCAATGATAAATCGCAATAAATTAAGATTTAATGCGAGAAGCATCATTCGGAGAATGATGCAAAGCTCGAGAGAGGGAGAATGGATGCTGCATTTGCATAGGATGGGGGAGGAAGCCCAAAAATACAACTACAAGCCTGCGGACCTAATTTACTATGGACTTTCCGTTTGTTGGGCCAGGTTTTACCTTTTTTTGTTTTTTGAGCTGGTACTGTCTTTACAGAAGTGGATGACCGGTCACCTGCGTGGGGATACTCTCATGGAATTAAAGGTAAACCAAGATAGCTGAGGAAAGGTAAGATGTAAAGGTTATTGCTAGTCAGGAATGTAAACAAGAATTGCGCCTGCACCGACACAATTTTTGTTGTTCCCGTAGGCCGTATGCAGGCGCTTAATTTCCCTCCCCCGCGATGCTTGATGTAACCTTAGCATCATAATACAAAACGCAGTCGTAGTAAGAGTATAAATACTGTTCCGATGCACGTGCTGCGCGCGACCACCGAAAACACGAATTGGCACGTGCCATTTCTTCTAAAATTCTTGCGCGCGCGTTCGTTGTTGCACTCAGTTCGTTGTAGATTTCGCGCCATTTTGTTGAATTGGTTTACGTTAATACGTTTCGCATCAAATTGTGTCAGCGTTTATTCACGCAATGTATTTTCTTGAATGTTTATACTAAGTTGATATCACTTTTTATCTGACTTTCAAATTTCGTGCTTGTGTTTTCTGTTTCAATGCTGTCTCTTGTTCCAAAAAGCAATATTTGTCTTTCACAGCGAAAAGTATTTCTCAAACTTAGTCGAATCTAGCAGAAACTCTAAAGGTTATGCATTTGGTACTAATTCTAGAACAAAACCGAAGCCTTTTCCTCAAATCTACCGCCCAACTCACACCTAAGATTTTAACTTTTTAAGGCACGAATTCTTCAACAGCCTAATCAAATTTAGAAATTTTCACAATTTAATTTCGGAGTTCGAGCATGCGGCACGGATGGGCCAGATCAACCTACAAGATTTATACTTTTGACAACTGACAGCTCCATGAATTAAGAAATTCGTTATTTTGAAGATTTATGTGACATGGGGACGGAGGGACGGAGGGAGGGAGGGACATTTTCGCGACTGATATTATAAAGGAGCAATCCGGGCACTTTCCAGAAATTACAGTAGTTGTATTGCAAAACTGGATCTGATGTACACATATTCAACAAAGTGAAACGCGTGGTTTACGACCCATGCTATTTCTCACCTTCCCAAACCACGATCTCTGCCAACCCTCTCATTTGCCTTTTTGTATTCACAAATAGGCCAATGGGGAGGGAAAAAATAATGTAAATAAATGGAAATTATATTGAAAAAAGGTATAAATTGGTAGAAATAGAAATACACACGAGGAAATTTATTAGGTGAAGTGGTCCCATGTAGTTGTACCAAGGGGAAAATTGAGAGTAGTTGGCTGCCGAGAAAATTGAGAACATTAAAATCGCTTGTATGTTGAGAGGGTAATATTATGCTTCAACATACAAGCGATTTTATTTCAGTGCAAAACCAGGCATGAATCCAGTCCAGAATTTTGCAAATTTACCAAAGCTCAAATTCAAAATATGTAACTTCTTACTGTTTTCTATCAACTTTTTTACCGATGCCTAACACAATGCCACTGACCTTATTTTGTTATTTCACCCTGCCCGATACACAAGACAGAAAATGCATACAAACCTTTTTTACAATCGTTGACATGGTATGCCGTATACAAGCCAATCCGGAAATTTTTGGCTGCAGACATCTAAGGCTTCCTTGCGGTAGAAGTAGCAACTCTTGTCGGCGTTCTTCATGAAAAACACTTCACATTTGCCGAGGGCTTGACACAGAGCCCTACAATTTGCTACTGAACGTGGACCCCTTTTCCACATAATGCGAGCTTCTTTATATCGGGGACCACATCCGCCATTCCACAGCTTCCCACAGCCTGAAAGAGATACATTGATAAACCTTTATTTCAAGCTTTTCTGCTTCTCGATATTTTTTAAACAGTAAAGTTCGAGGAATTTTTTTGATCTTTTACAATTAATCTTGAATATAATCACGAATTTAATCTTCCCTATTTGCAATAGATGCTTTAGACTTCAACCTACCGGGGATTGGATAATCAGCACCAGCAGGTAATACAATGACCAGGAAGGTGATTAGAAATATCATCATAGACTCAACGATTTTTGAACATGATAGATCAGGGCTATAATCCTGGCAGAATCGATTCCACGGCGGACTTCTGCCGTGGACTTCCAAAAACTCCGCGGCGGATTTTTTTTGGCGGAAATTTCAACGATTCCGCGGCGGAATTTCTGCCAGACTCCGGAAAATCCGCGGCGGACCCGCGACTCCGTGGCTAACTTTCAAAAAGTCCGCTGCAGGTCCACTTAATTCCGCCAAATTATTATTCTGGTGGAATTTATGGGAGGATGCGGTGGCACCGCAGCGGAGTCGATTCCGCCAGGTTTTTAGCCTAGATCAGCATTTTAATAGAATTTCTATCTAGAAATTGAAATTCTCGTTGCAATACCCATTGATTTTGGTAACAGTTTAAAACGAAAGTGATAGCAATGATAAATCGCAATAAATTATAAAGATTTAATGCGAGAAGCATCATTCGGAAAATGATGCAAAGCTTCGAGAGAGGGAGAATGGATGCCGCATTTGCATAGCATGGGGGAGGAAGCCCAAAAATACAAGCCTAGACCTAATTCACTACGGATTTTCCGTTTGTTGGGCCAGCTTTTATCACCTTTTGTTTTTTGAGCTGCAATTTGCATACTATGATACTTACCATGAAGTAAGAAGATTGGGGTTGGATATAATACGATCCGGATCAGAAACATAGGGATTTCACACATTTTCAATTTCACAGTATTTATACGTAGATTAGATAATAAAATATAATATGTGACTTTGACTTTTTTTTGTTGCTAACCCCTTTCAAAAACAATGGAGGGAAATTGTACAGTGGATTTAAGTAGAGTCTATATACCATGGTACAGAATATTTATAAATCAAAATATTTATACGAATTTTGATGTTTTCGTATTGAGAGGTTCCGTTCAGTCCGAGCAGCTATTGTGTCAAATGTTGTTCAAATTTTGGTATATACAAAGTGTAATTTCAACACAACCCCAGATTCCATGTCCTATAAAATTTATAAAGTATAAATTATGTGTCGTTCAAATTTTCCATAACACAGTATTTATCTGACGTTGACATACCCTCTCGAGAATCAGCACCGCGCGCGGCGCTGATTCTCATCGCGGCTGGTGTCAGCGGGTCATACATCGTACGACAACACAGTATAAGATCGAAAAATATTTGAAAACAAAAATTGCAAAGGCAATATCAAAGGCTTTTGGTAACTTGGTAGCTTGGTAGGGTTTATCCGAGAGTCGGAAAGGTCATCAGAGGTCCGACCACCGCGCTGGCGACAAGTCTACCAGAGAGTTTGACCAATTGCAGCTGTAGCCAGCGACCTCTAGTCCTAGACAACACCACAAAGGGGGACTAACTTTAAAAGTGAGAAGGCTCAGCTTACCACGGGTAAATTGAGGTCAGATGGCTGCCGGGAAGATTGAGAATAGTAAAATCGCTTGTTTATGTTGAGAGGGTAATATTTTGCAATATATTGCATAATATTACCCTCTCAACATACAAGCGATTTTACTATAGTGCAAAACCAGGCATGAATCCAGTCCAGAATTTTGGGGGCGTGCAAATTTACCAAAGCTCACTCGGCGCCACTTCGGGGCACCTCGTTCGCACATATGACGTTTTTGAGTATTTATTTAAGTATGTTCAAACAGGGGTATGGGGGCGCCAGCCCCCAGAAGTGAGAGGTCTGAGGTATGCTATTGAAAACCTTCCGGGCCTAGTCAGCGCCTATCAGCGCCGATCGGCGCCGAGTCGGCGATTTTGCAATATTGTCATATGCCGAAATGGGGATACATGAGGCCTTTTAAACACTGTCCATGAATTGGGTTGTTTTGAACTGATATTTCTGATGAATATTCGACTTGGGGACTTTGAAGGGAATTAAACACCTGCACGAGAAATAGGCGGTAGATGATGACGTCATTATCATATAATAATGTATTTATTTAGTTGATGACGATAAACCGCCTATTTCTCGCGCGGCGTATAAACAACTGCAGAAAGTAATTCATGGAACTAATCGAATTTGCTTTCATCAAGGGCAGTAAGTAAGTAATTATGCTCAGCATTAGAACAATTCTAGTTTCTACCATCTAATGCATTCTTATCAGTCATTCAGTCACGGGGGTTATATGCTAAAGCATATCAAATGGTGATAAGAACACAAAATTCGTGTTAAAATTCTCTGCTGACGTGAACCATAGCAAAACGCACATACATCTTACAGCTGCACCTCGCTTCAGTTCTCTCAACCTTCTCTTGAGATGCGCATTTCCCTTGTAGTAATCTGCCTCCTAGTAGGCGTGAGTTACAGCAGCTCGTCTGTAGAATCCTGGCTAGAGACAGCTAAAGAAGAGACAAGCACTGGGGGTGGTAAGATCTGGGCGGTGTTGGTGGCTGGGTCCTCTGGTTTCTGGAACTACAGACACCAGGCTGATGTGTGCCACTTGTACCAGTTACTGACCAGGAAGCATGGAATCCCCAGACAGCAGATAATTGTCATGATGATGAACGACATTGCCTACAACGAGGAAAACCCCACTCCAGGTGTAATAGTGAACGCGTTGCATGGAGTGGATGTCTACGAGGGGACCATGATAGACTACATGCAAAAGGACGTTACCCCAGAGAACTTCCTGAACATCTTGATGGGTCGCCGGATGGGCTATGGCAGCATGAAAACTCTCCGCTCGGGACCGAATGACTACGTGTTCGTGAACTTCGTGGACCACGGAGACACAGGAATCCTGGGTTTCCCTAACGATGAGCTCCACTTGAAGGACCTGACTACCACCCTGAATCATATGCACGAGCAGAAGCGGTACAAGCAGATGCTGTGGTATGTGGAGGCTTGCTTCTCCGGCTCCATGTTCCAGAACCTCTCTCCCGACATGAACATCACCGCCCACACGGCCGCTAACGCAGAAGAGAGCAGCTACGCGTGCGTGTTCGACAAGAAACGGGGCACGTATCTGGGGGACTGCTGGAGTCTCAACTGGCTGAACAACACGGAGCAGATCTTCCCCCACCTCGAGCAGGAGACAGTGGAGGAGCAGTACGAGGCAGTGAAGAAACTGACGACAGAGAGTCATGCCATGATATACGGGGATTTGGATGTCATTTACCATGAGCCAATCTCCACATTCCTGGGACAGGGAAATGCACCTGGATATGACAGTCAGGTAGTCTCAGACTTCTCCCCCGTCAGAGAAGCCTCGGTTGCGACCCCTGACGCACTACTGGACACCTTGAGACGGAGACAGGAGGCTCTGTTACCGGAAGTAGATGAGGAGTTGGAAGCTGAGATTCGCTACCACGAGAAGACGGAGCAGAAGGTTCAGGAGGTTTTGAAGGAGATAGTGCTGAGAGTTGCTCCTGAGGGAATGTTGGCAGCGTTCCAGAGTTCCAGACAGAGCATCTATCATCCTGGGTGTAACAAGGAAGTGCTGAGTGCGTTCTACAACACTTGCTGGAGGGCTCAGAAACACCCTTACATCACCAAATACACGTACTGGCTCAGCAACCTCTGCAACTCATACAGGAGTGAGGAGATCCTACAGGCTATAGCCGCTTCCTGCAGCTCCAATTAGCAGCCCAATTAGCTGCTTCAATTAGCTGGGAGACAGTGGCAGCATTCCGTGACCTAATTGACTAATTGACTTAGCTCTTGTGTTTGACAATCAGCTGGAATCATTCTTAGATCAGGGTACTAGGACTTCGCATCATGGATTGAAAATTAATATTGTGATCAGACTACAATTCGTCACCTACAAGCTAAAAGGTCTTATGTGTATGTTTGTACTTTTGAGATATCGCAGAAAAACAATTTTGAACAAAAAATCAGCAAAATGTAAGACCTTTATGCTTTTTATTGATGATTTCCTAAGATACTATATAACTTGTTAACAAAAGGTCTTATGTTGATGTTTGTTTTTCGGAATAGGGACAATTTAAGTCCTTTTAGATAAAAGTGAATAAATTGGAATTAGACGGTGATAGAAGTACAAAGATCGTTTGAGGAGGTCCGTCTGAGCCCTTGGAAGGTAATGTTCTGAAAAGGTCTTAATAAAATACTCTTATGTTCAAATTTTATAAACGTACTATATCCGGTTGACATTCACATGGTGAATTGAGCAATTCTTTTTGTTATGTTAAGAAAATAATGAAAAACTCTTGTTGTTGATAGTAGCTTAGTGGCAAGCGAGCTTTAATGAGCATGCAATACAATCAAATATATCAAAAACTGTTCGTGTTTCTTGAAAGGCACGGAAAATGTTTTAATTCGTAATTCATATGATCTTAAAACAGAACTAAAATAGTCCCTCATTTTTGCGAAAATATGGTTCGTTTAGAGGATTTTGGCAAAGCTCCTTGATTCGAAATAGAATAAATAATTCAACGATAGAGTGCAATCACTTTGTACAATGTACATTATTCATGTATTTACAAGTTCGTGAGATTTTCATTCTTTTATATCGATATCGAAAGGAAAAGTTAAAAAGGTTACTTGTTATTTTAAACATCAATCAGCAGCAATAGTCTGTCCGCAAAAAACATTCATTATCTCTAATAACTTAATGAGCTAGTAATGATAATGATCCAATATTGATTATTGGTTGCGCTTGAAAATGAGCAGTTAATTCCGTCATCACGTGAGTGATGACGTCACTCAGCCTCTATATACATATATACATATACCATCCTCCTTGGTTTCTGCTCAGCCTCGGATAGGCCACTCCGGGTGAATTGACCAGTGCCGGCCTCGGTTAGCGTTGGGGGCTGAGAATATGGCGCCCTGGTGAAAGACGCCCTGAGGTTTAGCTTCCTTCAGCACCTTGGCCATCTTCGCCTTTTTCTTCTTTCCTGAAACCATTGTGAAATTAACAAACGATTTCACTAGGGATGTTAATGAAATCGTTTGATGTGGTCAAATTTATTTTCTTGAATGGGCTTATTAATTTACTTTTTTTATGACATGCTTATTTTCGATAGATCAGAGTGAAAAATTGGTTTTTGAAAAGGCAATAATTAAGATAATATTATTTTTTGGCAAACGTTTGGGGCATACATAACATAACATGCTTGAAAAGGTGAAATATGATTGTAGGCATTTGATCAATCTGCCTCGTAATCAAACTTTTAATCATCCCAAAATTTCATGGAAATCCATCTCGATATTTTCCATTTCTCTAAATTCTCTAACTAATATTTTAAAGCATGCAGTCATTCCCCTGCTGTACATTATTCGCCTGTCAAAGTCAGTGGGTGTCACCCCAGGGGATGGCTTATAGTGGAGTTTGTAGTGTTGCGAGTTCTCGGTTAGCCACCTTGAAACAGTTGCTTCAGTGGGGCTATACTCAAGAGTCGCATCGTTTAAATTGCTCTGAGTTAATTCTGATATTCCTCTTAACTTTTGCGAACTCGTTTAGTGAAATATGATCGACGTTATCTTCAGTTATCAAATTTGATTGCATATATAAAATAGTGTTGAAATTAGCAAGGTTTGGCGTCTAAACAAGTGCCACATTCATGTTTCATAGGATTTAAATTAAAGTTTCTTATCTTATTTTTGTCTTATTTTAACCGTTTTGTTTCAGTATGAATATTATCATGGTTTATACTGTAGTAGGATTTGGAATACTTGGAATAACGGTGAGGAGGTATTGGGTGAGATTTCTTCTTTCTTCAGTACTGAAGCTGTTCCTTTTGATTCGGCGGATTCTGGCTTCTTCTCGACGGCTGAAATAATTGTAGCTTTTCTTTACTCTAGCCAATTTCTATGTACCCGCTTTCATGCACAAAACTTCAGAAAAATCCCAGATTTTAAAAACAAATTAGATGACATTCATTGAGTTTTCGGTGACTAAAGGGGGTTCGTGGTAAAAATCAAAACATTTTTTCTTACGTTTCGGCTTAGGGACTTCCTTCATGGGCCATTGAGCTCTTGGGGCTCCAGGTAGCAACCATCGGCCCGACTCTTCCTGAAATATTAATGTTGGTGGGGATTATTTCTGTAATGAGGTCCAGGCAAAGCAACCATCGGTCCAACTCGACCTGAAATATCAAGGTTGCTTAGGTTGGATATTTTTTCTGTTAGCAACCATCGGCCCAACTCGACCTGAAATATCAAAGTTGCACTTGCTTAACTTTCGAAATTGTGGTATTCAGAGCAACACAACACTGAGTTAGAGTATTGCCGGAACTGTGCTGTTTTAAACGATACAACCCTGAGTATTGCGGAACTCTCTGAATTTTGAAACAAACAGTATTGCCGGAACTCACCCGATGCCGAATGCCTGTGTTTGCCGCAATGAGAGCAGGCCATACTCAAAAGAAAGCAACGCTAGACGTTCTACTACAAAAGTTTGAGTGATATAAACATATCTCATAAGAGATAAGGTGTTGTGATGTCATTATTCACCGCTCAGAGCCGTGGGGGTGACGCCATAAATGTTCGTGTGTGCGTTTGTGGAGTATAGGTTGTGAGTGAATATCAGTGCAATACACGACTTAACATTGTAGTGGCACTCATTTGTGGCCAAGGAAGTAAGACCTGGGGTTGATCAATTCAATCCGATAAAAACGGTTAAAAATGATATGATGGCTTAACAATAATCAAGGGATTTGTTCTTAAACCTTAATAATTTTCGAGGAACGTTCAGAATTTATATCCAAGGCTTAGTGAATTTTAATTATAAAAAACTACCTGAGTTAGATGCCATCGCTGGAAAATCTGTTCAATTCAAAAACAATCTGAGCTTCAAAATGGACACGGAAAAAGCACTTTAAAAAGAAGGGCACAGAAATAGTTACAAAATGTTGAAAAACTGAGCGGTCTTCAGTCTTAACTTGCCTATAAAGCTATAAGGAAGCGTTTAATATGCCCGAATATACCGTTCATTATTTATAGCTCTTAGTCTCAAGTAGTACCTGGAAAACGGTATTTTGCAATTCCCCAGGTAAACGTGCTATCTTATACGATTTTGATACACGCCGGACGCCCCTCCTTTCAATTTAACAGTGCAAAAAATATTTCCTTGTGTTTGAAAAGGTGCTATATCTGAGATTATGCCGAATAATAAATTTCTCGTGATTATTTTCATGTATCTATCAGGCTACCTCCTTGGTTATGTTCCATGCAGACTGTGTTCTACATATGTAATGAGATTCTTTAGTTTATGCACCGCGCTGAAAAATAGGCTGTGTGACGTCATCAATTCACCACTTTGAAGGCAGATAATGACGTCATTGTGCCTAATATAGCCCTATTCGACCCACAGACCAGTGGATATGATGCACGTTACAACTTTACAAGGTTCATTATATGGGAGCTCACCATGGCTGCAGCACAAAAATAGAAGCAAACAGTAAACAAACCCATGTCTTGGAAACAGTAAACAGTAAACAAACCAATGTCTTGGAAGCAGTAAACAGTAAACAAACCCAATTCTTGGAAACAGTAAACAGTGAACAAACCCATGTCCTGGAAACAGTAAACAGTAAACAATAAACAAACCAATGTCTTGGAAACAGTAAACAGTAAACAAACCCATGTCTTGGGAACAGTAAACGACAAACAAACCCACGTCTTGGAAACAGTAAAAAATAAACAAACCAATGTCTTGGAAACAGTAAACAGTAAATAAACCCATGTCTTGGAAACAGTAAACAGTAAACAAACCCATGTCTTGGAAACAGTAAACAGTAAACAAACCCATGTCTTGGAAACGTCAAACAGTAAACAAACCCATGTCTTGGAAGCAGTAAACAGTAAACAAACCCATGTCTTGGAAACAGTAAACAGTAAACAAACCCATGTCTTGGAAACAGTAAACAATAAACAAACCCATGTCTTGGAAACAGCAAACAGTAAACAAACCCATGTCTTGGAAACAGTAAACAAACCCATGTCTTGGAAACAGTAAACAATAAACAAACCCATGTCTTGGAAACAGCAAACAGTAAACAAACCCATGTCTTGGAAACAGTAAACAAACCCATGTCTTGGAAACAGTAAACAGTAAACAAACCAATGTCTTGGAAACAGTAAACAGTAAACAAACCAATGTCTTGGAAACAGTAAACAGTAAACAAACCCATGTCTTGGAAACAGTAAACAGTAAACAAACCAATGTCTTGGAAACAGTAAACAGTAAACAAACCCATGTCTTGGAAACAATAAACAGTAAACAAACCAATGTCTTGGAAACAGTAAACAGTCAACAAACCCATGTTTCGGGAGGTTCATGGAATGCAATTGCAATGGCCCTTATTTAGAAAACTAAAAACTTTTATCCCACCTAGTGTGAAATTTATTCCATCAGTTGAACAAAAGAACAATATGATAATGGACATTTCTCTGGTCCTTTTTGATAGTCGCTACCACCCACCACCCATATTTTACCTTTTTCATTCACAACAACTGACATGCTTCTTCTTCTTGTATTGGAGCAACGGAAATTAACGGAAAATATTGTAAAAATGCAGACAAAAATCCATCCGACTTGCCCTGAGCTCTTACTTTTATATACTCGCTTTGTTATTTTAAAAACACGGAATATTTAAAGTCAATTCTTCCCGATAGAACAATAGATTACTCTTTATCAACGGCTGTGTGCACATGTGCTAACTGTGCATGGCTGATATATTACAAGCGGCTACGAAATGCTCTCCATTTCGTCATCATTTCCCCATACCGGAGCCTGTTGATGACGTCACCACATATTATGTGTCCAGCGGTTTCACTTCTGTTCACAGTGCTCACACTGCAAACCCTGCGCGCGCAGCTCACATGCAGGTGTTTTAACTTTCTATTTAATCGATGAATTCAAGGCGCGCACCGGAGACTTTAAAACTATTTATTTAATAAATGCTTCTATCTATATGAGATTTATCAACGTAATCCACATGTTTAGCTGTGGTATAGATGGCCTCTGCTTTGATCAAGGTAGCTTTCACAAAACACAGAAATGATGATGCCTTGTAAAGGCCATCATATTTACAGTGTAAATGCACGAAATATTTGCAGCGAGCTTGCATTTTTAGTGCAAGGAGCATAGCAATCATACTGTGGCGGTGTTTTAGAGAGGATGTTCTGATACAGACACATCCCACATACCTATTGCATTTGATAGCATGGACAAGTTTTATATGCGTCTCTATGACTCATTCAACTCAAGGTAGCCTAGGTGTTGGAGGACTTAAAACAAGGCAAATTGTTAATTTTCGTTTAAAATAATTTTCAAATCTGTGCACTTAAAGCATGATACAAAATTTATTGCGAGCTTTGTAAGTCTCAAGTGGACTTTTTTGTCCGCCACATGGTGCTTGATTATGAATAATAGATTTATATCTGATATATTATTTTTTGTTTAAAATAAGCTTTGTGTTCTGATTTATTAAAAGATGCAATTTTTGCATTCACGCGCAAATAAATATATCTTTTATCTCGTAATTTATTATTTTTTCATGCACTGTAAAAAAATATACTTTCATATTTTCTACTCCCGCGTATGTCATGAAAAATGAAAACCTTGTTAGTAAATCGTCGTTTTATTGTCAGAAATGAAAGTAGATGAATGATGGAATGATAAAATAGATAAAATAGAAATGAAAATGGCATAAAATGATAAAATGGCATGAAATGATGAAATAGAAATGAAAATGGCACAACAACTGATATTTCAGCACTCTATTGATGCCTAGGATAATTTCTGGTTGAAATCGTATTTAAATTAATCAATGATTTTAATTACTCTATTATACGTGGCACTATTCATGATATATTCAATTTAGAGGAAAATTCATGCCTCGTACAAATGAAAATAGTCATAAATCAACCATGTCAAACGATGATAATGACACCTATATATTCTAAACGTAGTACAATCACCCGACTTATTACACCCGGGTAAAATAATCAGGATAATCAGCAACTGTAAATCCTTAACCATACAATAATCATAGATAATAATAGATAAAATTCAACATCAACCGATCAAGCTGGCGTAAAGATTATGAGCTAAGTAAACCGTAAAATGTAGAAGCTACGTAAACGCAAAATGTTTGCGTTGAATATTCTCCTACCTAACCATATGTGCAGGGTAAGAACAGCAACAAACCCACAGACACTCTGACCCAATAATTTATTATTGGCCATGTGTAATTTTGTTTGGTCACGTGCTATTGTTATGTCATTCACCAAACACGGGGTGTTCAGTGACTCCACAACTCACCACTTTGAGCTATGATGATGACGTCATCAACTGACAACTTTGTGCTATGATGATGACGTCATCTCCATCTCTCTCCAATAGCAGGTTAATGACCGGATTACCGGAGCAAGGCTCTGCTGCAGGGTTGCAAATCACGAATCTGCACAGTGCACTGTGCACCCTTAATTATCTCTTTTTATAGCTCCATGTAGGAGGAATAATAGAACCATGTTTAGAGTTTGAAATGTTACGATATAAATATCAGATACATACAGCACTATGATTCCAGCAGCCTGCATAGGATCTGTCTATATATTATGGATATCAGGGAACATAAAATATTTCATGAGAATAATTTCAAGGTCGTTCTGAGGTCCATATATTGGTCACTTAACAATGTCTTCTCAGAGTCAGACCATTCTGAAGAAGTTAATATCAGTCCTTCACTCCTTCACACTCTCCTCTTCACTCCTTTAATATGCTGCAAGGACTAAATAATCATTTGGGAATTAAAGATGTCAATTTCATTGATTGCAGTTATTGAATATTATTAAGTCACTTAAGCCCCTGTAAGTTACTGCACCTACTTTAATGATAATCTGTGCTGATCGTGACCTCAAATCCATGGCTTTGTGCCCCGCTTCGACCATGTTTGTGGAACTAAAGCCCTCATACGAGTCCCGGGATAAACTTCAGTGTTTGCAACCACAATGATCGAGCAGTTAATTCATTATATTAATATTGTAAACGATGGCTAGTGAGCTAAGACAATTGAAAATAATATATTATTTTATTCTTTTATGTGCACAAAAAATTTATGCAAAATTCAATACACGCTGTATTTTTAGGTTCAATTTATTGTGCAATAGATGATAGAATTACCGTCAATGAAAATAAAACGTTGCCAGGCTGAGTTATGTCTTATTAAAGTACCCTGTTTTTCTTGCATGAATTTAGGATTGTGATATAAGTGCCCACTGCCCAGGTCGAAGCCCATTTGCCATTTGGTGCCCAAGGCGCCCCTCAGTGCCTTGGGGACACCAAAGGGACACCCCACGGTATCTGTTCACGCCATATTTTGCATACGTCACAAATTTCATCAAGTTTTGGTTTTGGTTTATTTTGTTGTATGAACTATGACTAAAGTTTCAAAACTTGAACTTTGTGACAGGCGGCCGTAGTCTTTGTATTGAACAAAACGTTGGTTAATAAAGTCAATTGAACCATGATATTTGATGATATTTTGGACAAATTAAGGAGTATTTATACGAGCAGTGAAAAATAATTTGATGAAGGTATAAAACTATTCATAAAAAGCTTATTCAATAAAAGTTGATTAAAATAAAATATCAAATAAAAAAGATTATAAATTTTGAATACGGCTGAAGTTGTGTCATTCATTACTGAAGAATTAAGAAAAGGACACAGCCATAAATAATTCATAAGTTTGATCTGACCTAACGATGTCAACTATTGATTTCAAAATATGATAGACGATAGTGATTAGTGACGACATCAGTCTCTATTCCTTAAGCTATGATAATGAAGACATCAGTTTTTACTACTTATAAGCTATGGTTGTTACGCCAATCACCGCGGGAAGGCCTCAGAGGCCAGGGCTCTGGCTGCCGCTTTCACCACCCACGTAGCGATAGTTAACTGCTTCCTTACCTGGAATAAGAAGGTATTCGGTCATTTGGCCTATCTGGACATATTTTGGCCTAACCTGGATATATTTTGGCCTACCAACGGTTAGGGTCATATCAGGGGAGAGATAAATTCAAAAATTATGTGAGGTTTAGTCGATAGGCCAAATGTCCATTTAGAACGCGACGTTAGAACGCGACGTTAGAACGCGACGTTAGAACTTCAGTTGCTGTCTACATTGTGGACATTTCAGCTGTTCTCAGAACTTCGTTAGAATGCTGCTGTTAACTCACGGCATTCCAGTCCGCTGCAGTTCCACTCTTCTTGGCTGTGGTCACAGCGTCGTAGAGACCAGGGAATATAGACCCGCTGTAGGAGTCCAGGAGACTTGGGGCGAATACCATGTGCCTGAAAAGTAGGATATAAAGATGAAACAAGGATGTGACAAGGATGCGACAAGGACATGCCTGAAAAGACAGACAAGATGTTAGAATACCATGTGCCTGAGTAGTTAGATGTAAAGGTGGACAAGGATGAGACAAGAATAGTGAGATGGTACAAAGATGAGACGAGGACAGTAAGATAGCAAGTTGCAAGGATGGGACTAGGACGAGACAAGGACATTCCGCAAATAAGAGGCTAGGTTTTAGAATACCATGTGCCTGAAAATTGAATGGTTTCAAAGATTTGGGAAGAGAGGCTAGGTGGTAGAATACCATGTGCCTGAATAGGTAGATGTAAAGATGGGAAAATGAGACAAGGATAAGTAGATAGTGAGATGGTACAAGGATGTGACAAAGATTTGACAAGGATCGTAAGATACTTAAATGGGACACGGATGAGAAAATGTTTTGCAAGGTTTTACAAGGTTTTTTATAATTTCAGTGAAGCAGCCTACCTTTTGTGGGGGCGTTCTGGGAGGCCCTGCGGCACGATGAAACTCCGCTCCATCACCAGCATCTTGTCGTTAAACCGCCGCACGTCCATGGCGTTAGACCTGAGGAGGTGACGTCATTATCAGGGGTTAGAGTGGTAAGTTGATGACGTCATTATCAGGGGTTAGAGTGACGAGTTTACAATGAATAATGATATTTCATTCATTCGATCTTGAAATGCAGAAGGGGTCATTAACCGTTATTTTTTGAAGTATTTTAGAAGACTTTTTTGAATTTTTGATTGATTCACAGAACCTGCCATTCTTTGGTTATCACAGAATAGAAATATCTGCTGTATTTTTCGAATGACAAAAAAAGTAAAAGGGGTCAAGACATTTGGCGAACCCTGTATTATTTCTATTTGCTCCAATAATTATGTCGCAATCCTGACCCCGCCCACTATTTCCTTAACCTCCTCTTCTTGGAATCTGTAATCGTTCAGCACAAAGCATTCTTGCATTGCAGAGTTTAGACCCCCTGGGTGACGTCCTAACCACGATCAATAGTGTGCAATTGATGAAATCGAACCGTGCATTGTTCGAAAGTTGGAGCTTAATCTGAAGCCTATGATAACTGACTTGTCCACAAGTCATGTTGACCACATGGAATTCTGCAGTCAATATTTTCTTACAACGGTTGATTGTTACTGCTTTGTTGTCACTGGAATTTCAAGAATTCCAGCTGTGTTTGTAGTTGATTGCACAATTTGGAGATGATCTGCAATCTGCATTCTTCCTGAGTCTGTAGTAAGTCTACTGTACCATTTTCAATCTTTTGAAGTTTTCTTTTCAAGCTTACTTTTCTTTTTTTCAAGCCAAGTTTCCTTTTCAAGCCCACTTGATTGTTCTTGCACAATTGAAGCTTGTTTGCTTATTTACAGACGCTTGCACAATCTGGTGTTTGTCTGTATAGTCTACCTCTCATTACATTATTTCAACCTCAATACATCGCCATCTAAATGTTTTTTCATATTTTGTTCACAAGTTCACAATACCACTTATCTGCTTTGTAATGGAGCCCTTAATTAATTAGTTTTTGGTCTCTCCATTCTCCAGCATACTGCTATATAACTTTTTTGGTCAAAATTAGAAAATTAATTACAGCCTGGGGTTGTAGATAGAGTTCAGTCGGTGGCCCTTGGTAAATTATTTTCATAGCTACGATTGGTCAGTGATCAATCGTGATCAATGATCACGTGACCATAAAGATCTGTGATCAATGATCACGTGACCATTAGATCTGCGGGCGGAGCTAACCGTCAAGAACTCTATTGTAGTATCCTGGAGACAGCACACAAACAGCACAATGCCAGCACCTTACATTCTACCATGCTGTCAAGGAGAATAGTTGCTGAAAATGACGTCATTATCATAGTTAAACGTGTTGAATTGATGACGTCACTTTGTTTTCCTCCGCAAGGCCTTCATGTAACGTGGATACCAGGCAAAGTGCTCATTATTGTGTTATTAGCGCACAAAGCACTCCATAGACTTTATAGCTTTACAGGTAGTGTTTTTGTTTGCTGCTGCTCCTTCTAGAGTGTGTTTGTGTGTATCGTGGAGGCTTTTGTAAAGCACATGATCCCTTAATATCGGTTCTTACTTTATCGGCATTTTTACCGGCTTTCTGGAAAGAAATTGAAAAGTACATTTGGTCATTAAGTTTGGACCTGAGGTGTCATCATATTATCAATAGTTTTGTTTCTTTCTAAGTAGTTAAGTTCTAAGACTTGATTGCGTCCTTAACTGCCCATGTTTTGTAAACCACCTTTTTGTGTTTTCATCCAACTCACAGCTGTCCATGTTTTGTAAATCACCTTTTTGTGTTTTCGTATCTGCTTCTGGAGTTCTCGTATTCCTCTGCGTTTTTAACCAGCAGATCCAGCACCTTATCGAACAGAGCTGAAATGTAACGTGTGTTAGTGAGTTAGTGGTCACACATGATTGCGTGTTTCACTCACACAAATCAATAAACTGCGTGTTTCACGCACACGAAGCAATCAATTGCGTGTTTCACTCACACAAATCAATAAACCGCGTGTTTCACTCACACGGACAATAAACTGCGTGTTTCACTCACTCAAATCAATCAACTGGGTCCTGAGATCGTCCTTCAAACTACTCTCGTCGATGGTATTAACTATGAAGGAGGCGTAGGCGTTAGCATCCAGCGGCACTAGTCGGTTGCAAGACAACTCCATGATAAGAGTTGCAGATACTTCAGCCACCGACCTAGGAGGAGGGGGGAATAAGTCGCCTTGATATTTTATACTTTAACGAGACGTATTCATGTGGAACGAATTTTGGGGGGTTTACAAAATAAAATCACCATATTTTCGCACTCGACTAATCGACGTTGCATTCATGTTCATACGTTCACATTTAATCTATATAAATTAATTTTCAAAACAACAGGCTGGCCGGGATTTATTCTTTATTACTGAAAGCATGTTTCCTATTTACCAAACACAATAGGCAATTCAATTAGTGTGGTGGTAGCTTAGAATAGTCTTTGTCCTCTACAAAAGCATTGAGTTAGGGGCGTTCTATTTACTAAAAGCTACAGGAATTTATACCTTGTCGCCCGCATGTCTGGGTCTGCATACTTGGACAGATAGTCAATGTTGTCATACTCCGTATGGTAAGTGAAGTAATCTCCAACCACCGTCAAATCTATACTCGAAACCCCTGAAATAGTCACTGTAAGACTACAAGTCTATACTTGAAATCCCTGAAATAATCACTGTGAGACTACATGGGAATACAAGTCTATACTTGATGCAGTTGACACCCCTAAAATAATGGCTTGTGAGACAATAAATCTATACTTGTACCCCTGGAATATTCACTTGGACCCAATTAAATAGGGTCAACTTTGGAATACCTTTCGAGGGCACAGCTCCGGGATATATCCGGTTCTGACCCGCAGCCCATAGGATCAGTATGGACCCAATCAGACAAAGGTCTATGTATTGAAGTGTTTGAGACACCTGTGAAAACGTTAAAATCAAAAATAGCTAGGTATAACTCATGCAAGTTGCAACTATTAATATCTTACCTGCTGATCCTATGAAAGAGGCGTAATCCGAACCGGAGCCGAGTGTTTTAAGAACAGGCACATCACCAGTTGGATTAGACGTAGAAAGGGGGAAATATTTCAATCAACTAAGCTAACCGATACTGATGTAGTAATTCATTTCAATTCCTAGTTATTCACCAAAGATCTCACTGACATTTCACGACTTGATTAGTCGATTAGCTAATTGCCTAGCTACTCACGTTGATTTCCACTGATCGTAAAAGGTAGCTCCCTTGCAGTCGGAGACACTACTGCATCCTGCCCTCTTTGTTGCTCTTTCTAGCAAAGGCCTGATGAAAAGTTATTATTTGATGTATCAAACATCACGAAAAAGAAATTTTTCTCTGGTAGTTTAAAGAATAATAATTTTAAGTTTTTGAAATATATTCACAAATCTCAAAAGCCACAAAAAGATCATTTGAAAAGGCATGCTGACAGTCAAAGGTGTTTGTTGAGTTGGTCTACTGTCAGTCGTCTTGCTGGGTCACGGTGTAGGGCATTCTGGTATCAAGGGCTGCTAGTGACTGAAATACTGGTTTACATGAGTTAGGGTGGCTGCTGGTAGGTTACCTGAAGTTAGGAGTGGCTGCTTACCTGAAGTTAGGAGTGGCTGCTGGTAGCTTACCTGAAGTTAGGAGTGGCTGCTGATAGGTTACCTGAAGTTAGGAGTGGCTGCTGGTAGGTTACCTGAAGTTAGGAGTGGCTGCTGGTAGGTTACCTGAAGTTAGGAGTGGCTGCTGGTAGGTTACCTGAAGTTTGGAGTGGCTGCTGGTAGGTTACCTGAAGTTAGGAGTGGCTGCTGATAGGTTACCTGAAGTTTAGGAGTGGCTGCTTAGTTACCTGAAGTTAGGAGTGGCTGCTTACCTGGAGGGTGGGTTACCTGAAGTTAGGAGTGGCTGCTGGTATGTTACCTGAAGTTAGGAGCGGCTGCTGGTATGTTACCTGAAGTTAGGAGTGGCTGCTGGGCTGAAGTTCAAGTTCCCTGAAGCCGCTACATCCACATTGACGTAAGCCACCATTTTCTCCTGCAGCAGAGTGATGTAGTCCTCCACAAACTCCGTGCTCCCGATAATTCCTTGCTCCTGAGAGGAAGTTCGGTGGTAGAAACCTTCATAAATCATAATCTGTAGTCTACTGTACAATTTGAAATGGCCCCCTTCATAATCTGTAAAAGTGACTACTGTATAATTTGAAATGGCCCCATCATTAATTGCTGCTAAAAACAGCCATAATTAGAGTGACTATAATAGACTCATCAGCTAAAATTAATAGCACCAACCTCTGCTCCCCAACTAGCGAATACAATCGTTCTCCTCGGCTTCCACCCTGTCTCTCGCAGCTTCTTCAGACCATGGCCTAGCTCGTTCAGAACTGAAACACGAAGTGGAGATTTACTGATCTCGAAAATGTGAGGCATTCCAATTCCCGGGCGATAATTAAAAAAAGAGTCGAAGAATGTGAGCAGGAGTGATGGAATCATCAAGTAAAGAACGGTGAGCAGTGAGCACACGATACTTTACAATTACCACAAGAGAAAAACACAAATTCAAGAGACAAGCAAAAATTTCTCTTGAATCTGCGACACTTACCTGCAAGACCGGTTGTGGCGTCCACTGCCCCGTAAACCCACGTGTCTCTATGGTTACCAATCATCACCCATCTGTCCGGCTCCTGGGAGCCCTTCAGAACTCCGAAGATGTCCTCGATCTCAACCAGCTTGTACTCCAGATTCACCTGGGCAGGGTGGCAGAAAATGTGATATAATGTTATACTACAGATTCTACTGTAATAGGCAGGTGAGACAATTATGATAAGTCAAGATCGAAATTTGGTGACAAAACCGATTATTTCCATTCAAAATCATGTTTTTGTGACTTAGTTTGACTTTTCTGAACAGGTTTAAAGTGATTCCGAACAAATTTGGAGAATTTTTGAAATGGGTGTCAGGGTGTCATCTCGGTGTCACCGCGTCACCATTTTCAGGAATAGAGGCCTCAAGATGGTTGAAGCAGTATCTAATGGCCATCAGCAATCATATTTGATCACATAAAATCACCAGAACATGTTGAAACACCCAGAAACACGCATTTCAATTTTGTCACATTTTGTTACAAGTGCCGGTAATTTGGCGGATACTCTCAGGTCATGAAAATGGTGACAAGTGCCATATCTCGACTTCTGCAATAGATAGCCACACCAAATTTTGCAGGCATGTCAATTTCATGGTAACTAGAAGATATAAATCATCAGACATTCAAAAATTACATTTTCAGGTCTTTTATGGCCCTTTTTTGATTTTCAGCTGATGTGACACTGTATTTTCAGGCTAAGTCAAGATCGAAATTTTGGTCGACAAAACCGATTATTTTGAATCAAAATCATCTTTTTGTGACTAAATTTGACTTTCTGAACGATTTAAAAGCGATTCCGAACAAATTTGGAAAATTTTTGATTGGGTGTCATGGTGTCATTTAGGTGTCACCGCGTCACCATTTTCAGGAATAAAGGCCTCAAGATGGTTCAAACAGTATCTAGTGACCATATCTGATCATATAAAACCATCAGAGCATATTAAAACACCCAGGAACACGCATTTCAATTTTGTCACATTTTGTTACAAGTGCCGGTAATTTGAGGGATACTCTCAGGTCATGAAAATGGTGACAAGTGTCATATCTCGAGTTCTGGAATAGATAGCCACACCAAATTTTGCAGGCACGTCAGTTGAATGTTTACTAGAAGAAATAAATCGCCATCTCAACAAAAAAGTCGATTTTTCGTCCGTGATGACCGATTTTTCGTTTTTTAACTGTATTTTCAGCCTATGTCAATATCGCAATATTACCTGACAAAATCGAAAATTTTGGATCAGAATCATGTTTTTATGACTTACTTTGACATTCTGAACGGTTTAAAAGTGATTCCGAACAAATTTGGAAAATTTATTTTTTGTGTCACCATGATGTCATCATGTCATCACTGTGTCATCACCGACTCTAAAACTGCTCAGAAAGTGTCTAATGACATCCTACTATCATATCTGATGGTTTGGAACCAACAAAAAATGTCAGAACACCCAGAAACACGCATTTCAGTTTTGTCACAAGTGCCGGTAATTCGGGGGATTCATCTACTGCTGGCTGCTAAGTCGGGTTGAATTCAGGCTGCAAAAAAAACCAATGCACGCACTATATAGTGAGCTGCATGCCGCGCGCCGCGCGCGCGCTATTTATATAATGTACGCGCGCGAACAAGCTTATTTTAAAAAGCTTTGTCTATTGCGCCCCACGTCAAAACTGGAAATTTTCGCGGGAAAATTGCGAAACATGATTTGGGAACTTTTTCACCAACAAAGAAACTATAATCATATTGTGCTCATTCATGTGAGGTATCTGATCAGTAGGTCACACTCCAAGCATACTGGAATTGAGGATACGATCATGTAGAGCAACCAGTCTTAGAAGCTTGAAAAGTGAAATCCTCCCAATCCAAAGTCTTATCTTTGAAGGTGTATGGGTATATGACAAACATAAAATAAATTCTGAATATCAATTTTCTAACCCAAAGATCGTAGTGGAGAAGGAAGAAACTAAACTGTGAATCATCAGCGCCCAGCGGTTACCCTGCAGATGTAAGGTCCTCCCTTGTCAACTGCGATGAGGTTTTCTATCAGCAGGTGACGAGAGAGAGAACGGAGAGGTTTCGGCCCACCGTACCTCTCACAGCTTACAACTGCAGGGCTGGGTCCCCCAGATCTCCGGAATTCTGAGCATCACAGTTTAGAGAGAAAGGGGGGATTGGACATAGAGATCAATGGAAGTAGAAGAGATGAGTGATGGTTCAGTAACTGATTGTAGCTCGCATGAAATCCCATGTACCCTAAACGGATCCTAGATATTAATACATGTGAATTACCCCAACATGCATTGCTCATACTACTTATTAGGCTTTGGTTCGTATCAATGCCTTAGTTGCAACCCTATACGTCGGGTTACTGGGGAAAGGCTCTGCACGACCTTATTGGCCCCTTCTATTACCCTATAAAATATAAAATTCTTAGGGTCGGCGGTAGTCTTGAACAACCCCGACACCACCGGCTAGCCTACCAACTACCCAACCAGCCGGTCCCGTTCAACTGATGAGGCAGCCGTCTAGCAGACCGGACCACAGGAATGGCCCGATTGGCATATGATGGCATATGATATTACCCTCAACCATCAAAGATTGATAACCAAAATAAGTTTTCTAGAATCTAGAGTAAATTTTATCCATCACTTTTTTCTTTTATCCCTGTACTAAGATAATACATGCGGTATCGTGCTGATATAATAGGAATTAGGAAATGCTCAGTTAATACTCGTAGATTAGAGATAACATGATAATTAAATATATCAAGAAATTGAAGAGCTTACCAAGATGATTTAAGCTGTCTTGCATAGTCACATGTTACCTCTTTTATCTTCCTGACCTCTGAAAGCCGCAGCAACATTCTGAAGATAAGGAGGCAATGCGGCATTCAGCAATTGAGATTGTGGGTTAGCATAATATACTAAGCTACTGTCAATTCCCAATTATCACCTGAGTTAACTGTGAGATACTGTGACTTGTTGTAAAGGCAATTTGTTATGAAAGTAGGCTTTCCAGTCCGATACTCCGATAATCGAAACCGATAATTATCTCCGATAATTCGTCAAAATAAAGAAATGAATTATCGGTTTATCTAGATAAAAATTATTCTTATCTAGATAAAATAGCAAAACTGTTTTCATTGAAATGGTTGTAAAATTGAAAAATTTCAAAAAAGATTCTCACTCTCGGACTGGTTTCAACTTTCACCAGTCCGAAGGATCACTGCCACCTGTCTAGCATGTCACTGGCACCTTTCTGACCAATCACCAACACCAGTCTGACATACCACAGACAACTATTTGATGTATAGTTGAAACGATCCTGATGTATCACTGACACGAATTGTTTAATGGATAACTGATACCGACACAAACCTGGCACCAGTGACATTATTCTGTCGTGTCGCAGACCCAAGTCAGATATTTATCATTGAAACTGGTCAGACGTACTACTGATACTAACAGTATGCTGGATGACTGAAACCACTCTGCCGTATCAATGACACCAGTCTGCCCATGCCGTATCACTGACACCATGCTGTCGTATCACTGACACCAGTCTGACTTATCACTGACACCAGTCTGCCGTATCACTGACACCAATCTGCCGTATCACTGACACCAATCTGCCGTATCACTGACACCAATCTGCCGTATCACTGACACCAGTCTGCCGTATCAATGACACCAGTCTGCCCATGCCGTATCACTGACACCATGCTGTCGTATCACTGACACCTGTCTGCCGTATCACTGACACCAGTCTGTCGTATCACTGACACCAGTCTGCCGTATCACTGACATCAGTCTGTCGTATCACTGAACCCTGTCTGCTTTATCTCTGACACCTGTCTGCCTTATCACTGACACCAGTCTGCCTTACCACTGACACCAGTCTGCCGTATCACTGACACCAGTCTGACTTATCACTGACACCAGTCCGCCGTATCACTGACATCAGTCTGCCGTATCACTGACACCAGTCTGCCGTATCACTGACACCAATCTCTCGTATCACTAACACCAGTCTGCCGTATCACTGACACCAGTCTGCCGTATCACTGGCACCAGTCTGTCGTATCACTGACGCCAGTCTGCCGTATCACTGACACCTGTCTGCCGTATCATTGACACCATTGAGAGTCCGATGAATTGTGACGTATTATTGACACTATTCTGTCGTAAGATTGATCATTGACAACAGTATTCATAAGGCATATCGAACGCGTCTGACGTATCACTGACACCAATCTGATGCATGATAGATACCTTTCGTACGCATCTCTGACCTAGTCTGCTGTAAAGTATTCCTTATACCGTTGTGACGGATTAATGGCTAAGTCTAACAAATCAATGATATCAACCTGAATGAACTCTGGAACCAATCGGAAGCGCCTTTGGTACCACTATTACGTATCATTGACAATTTGTAGAGGTAATGTTATCACTAACAACAGTCTCACTTTTCACTAACGCCAGTCGGGTGTAACAATCACCATGATATCAGACTGACGTATATTTGGTGAAAGTAACCAGATTGACAGTGGCAAAAAAGTTTTTAAAAAAATAGATTTTATCTAGATCAAAATTTTATCTAGATAAAACCGAAAAAATTATCGGTTTATCTAGATAAAAAATTTGTTGCCGATAATGGAAAGCCTAGATAAGAGGGGGAATTAGACTATACTAACACAGTGCATTCTGATGAGATGGGGAATAAGACAATACTAACACATCGCATTCTGATGAGAAGGGGTATGAGACGATACAAACTTAAAACATTCTGATAAGAGGGGGAATTAGTCAATACAAGCAAAGAAGTTACTAACCTTCGATGAGAGGGTGGGCAAGAGAGTCGGGAGAGGGTCTTTCAAGTGCCATCGAGCTCTAGAATGAAGGTTCCACATCAGATTGTATATGTTCAGGGAGGGTGGTGTTGATCGTCTTTTTGAAGATGTGTGGAGTTTAATATGAATGGACTAGGTAGAATCATATGACAGAGCGGACTAGCAACCTGAATATAAGAAGTTGTTTCAAGGTAAGGAGGAACTTGATTGCTTCATGATTTAATTGAAATTATTATTTTTGCACGATTCCTATCTAAATGTGATTCTTCTTAGCTTCTATAGAGAAAAAAGTACCTTTATTCTGCGAAGCAGCTCCGTTGATAGAGGAGTATAGGTATCCCAGCTCCAGGGTCCAGCACACTTTCCAAGCATCAAAGAGTCAGCCATAGAGTGCACCCAGGATGGACGAGTACATCCCAGGATCAAGGTGTCTCTTCCAGGATCATGGAGTCTCTCCCATGATCAAGGAGACTCTCTCAGTTTCAAGACGACTCTCCCAGGATCAAAGAGACCCTTTCATAATCAAGGAGTCAGTCCTATGATCAAGGAATGCACACTGGGATGAAGGAGTGCAGCCTCTCGGGATCAAGGAGTCTGTCGGAAGATAGGAGTCTTCACCAGGTTCAAGCTTTCAAGGGTTCTTTTTCAGGATCATTGATCAAGGAGAGCAACCCGAGAAACCAGGATATATGAGTGTATCCAAGGATCAAGGAGTCTCTTCCAGGATCATTAAGTCTTTCTCAGGATCAAGAACACTTGCCCAGGCTAGGATCATGGAGACTCTTCTAGGATCAAGAATTAAATCCCAGGAAACAAGGAATCCGTCCTAGATGAAGGAGTCTATCCTGAGATGGAGGAGTTTTCAGATGGAAGAGTCTTTCCCAGGATCAAGGAGTCTTTCGAAGGATCGATGAGCCCATCCCAGTCTTTCCTATGATCAGGGAGACTCACTTAGGATCAATGAGACTCTCACAGGATCAAGGAGACTCTCTCAGGATCAAGGACAATTTTGCAGGATCAAGAATCCAGATTCCAGTCTTTATAGGATCAAGGAATATACCCTGTGATGAGTGCAGCCTGGATGAAGGAGTCTGTCCCAACTCCAAAGATAGAAGCGCCTTCACCAGGTTCAAGGATTCTTTCTAGTATCAAGAAGTGCATCCCAGGATTAATGAGTGTATCGCAAGATCAAGGAGACTATCCCAGGCCAGTATCAAGGAGACTCTTCTAGGATCAAGAATTAAATCCCAGAACAAGGAATCAGGCCTAGGGATGAAGGGGTGTATCCTGGGAAAAAGGAGTCTTTCTATGAAGGAGTCTTTCCCAGGATCAAGGAGTCCTTCCTGAAATAATTGGAAGCTGAACAAAGGTTTGATGATTTGGAGAGCTTATCCATATTCCATAATCCAAGCTTGATACTTCAGAGGATGACAGACAGATCTATCCTATTATCAAGGTACGTTGGTAAGTCAGAGCACAACAATTCACAACAGTAATATAGTAACCAAACACATGCAGACGGCAAAATATTCAAACTGACCAAACCTGTATAATCTTTGGCAAATCAACCAATAAAATAAAACAAATAAAACAAGAAATTTCAATTTGCACTATCAATATTTCTAGAAAAATGACAGGCTTATGGTGTCCGAGAGTGGACACAAAAAAAATAAGTCGAAAAAAATAAGTTGAAAAAAATAAATCGAAAAAAATAACTTGAAAAAAATAACTCGAAAAAAATAACTCGAAAAAATAAATCGAAAAAAATAACTCGAAAAAAATAACTCGAAAAAAATAACTCGAAAAAATAACTCGAAAAAAATAAATCGAAAAAAATAAATTTACAGTTCACAGTTCAGTATGGGAGACTTGCCCCACACACACACACACACACACACACACACACACACACACCTATATGCAGGAGACTCGCTTGCTAAACACGTATATCCCTGTTCTGTGTTCGCATTGCGCGGGGCGCTTCCGAAAGCGCTGCGCGCGTACGCGTACGCACGCCTATGCGGGCTTCGGAAAAATTGTCGTACGTTGTATGACCCACTGACTTCACCAAACCAGGTGCTAACGCCGATAGGCGTGCGCCGCGCGCAGAAGAGGGTTATCTTGTTTGAGTAAGCCGCTGACGCTGCAGTGCGGCGCTGATCCTCACGAGCCGGTCATCAGTGTCATCGGCCGAGAAAAGAACCAACGACAGCGCACTGGCGCAGTGCACACATGCTGATGCACGCGGCGCAGAATTGCCAGGCGTTGCCTGGCCCCCTCGCGTTGAAAAAAATATGGGGCAGACAACGCCTGGCAAGCGCAGAATAGGGCGCTTGTTAAGAAAACATCACTCAGAAACACTTTAAACTTAAGGGCTTCTTTTTCTGACATTGCCCGACCCATTATTATCGAAAAAAACTAGTCGAAAAAACAAGTTAAAAAATAAGTCGAAAAAATAAGTCGAAAAAAATAAGTCGAAAAAAATAACTCGAAAAAAATAACTCGAAAAAAATAACTCGAAAAAAATAACTCGAAAAAAATAACTCGAAAAAAATAATGAATAAGTCGAAAAAAATAACCCGAAAAAAATAACTCGAAAAAAATAACTCGAAAAAATAACTCGAAAAAAAATAACTCGAAAAAAATAACTCGAAAAAAATAACTCGAAAAAAATAACTCGAAAAAATAACTCGAAAAAATAACTCGAAAAAAATAACTCGTAAAAAATAACTCGAAAAAAATAACTCGAAAAAAGTAAATCGAAAAAAAATAACTCGAAAAAAATAAGTCGAAAAAAATAAGTCGAAAAAAATAAGTCGAAAAAAATAAATCGAAAAAAATAAATCGAAAAAAATAAATCGAAAAAAATAAATCGAAAAAATTATATCGGTACCATTGGTACCATTGGCACCAATGGCATCACTGTCGCCAATGGCACCATTGGTGCCATTGGTGCTTCTACCCTCTAATAGTGATCTCGACTTTAGTATCGCTTCTTAATGGCGCCATTGGCTCCATTTAAATGGTACCATTGGCATCCAATGGTACCAATGGAGATAGGGTGCACCATTGGTGTCATTTCAGCAATCACCATTGGTACCAATGTAAAAGAAGCGCTTTCCTATGGGGAAGCGCGCCGTGCAATGTGAACAGGGATTTATGTCGACGGACGTTAAGTCCGTTTATTTCTTCTGACTGGATGGCGAGAGCGCTAAGTGACCGCGTCCAAATGTGGAACGTTGCACCGCACGTTGCCCTAACCTAAACCAGGACCCTGGTTACGCACACGGAGTGCGCGGCGCAGCAGGGGAACCCCTGGTTAGGGTATGTCTCCCATGTAAACGGGGCTGAGTGACGTCATTTTTTGCCCTACTTTTTTTTCACGGCACCACTTATTTATTCATGAAATTTCAAACTTATTTTGTGCGCGCACAACGTAGTTTTCCCATATTTTTTAAATTATTTTAATTTTTATAGTTATTTAAGAACAAGAACGGAACCGGAACTTAGATCTTAGAACAAGATCGTAGAACTGGATTTAGATCTTAGAACAAGATCATGGAACAAGATCGTAGAACTGGATTTAGATCTTAGAACAAGATCATGTTCCAAGATCTAAATCCTAATCCAGTAACACGATCCTGTTCCGGTTCCATGATCTTGTTCTAGTGAGCTACGATCTATTGATCTATGTTCCACGATCTAGTGGGCTATGTTCTAAGATCTAAATCCAGTTCCACTATCAGCTGTTTCTAGATCTAAATCCAGCTACGATCTATTGATCTATGTTCCACGATCTAAGATGTAGTGAGCTATGTTCTATATGATCTAAATCCAGTTCCACGATCCTGTTCCAAGATCTAAATCCAGTTCTACGATCCCGTTCCACGATCTTGTTCCGGTTCCATGATCTTGTTCTATTGTGCTATGATCTATTGATCTATGTTCCACGATCTAGTGAGCTATGTTCTACGATCCTGTTCCTAGATCTAAATCCAGTTCTAAGATCCTGTTCCACGATCTTGTTCCGGCTCCATGATCCTGTTCCAAGATCTACATCCAGTTCTACGATCCTGTTCCACGATCTTGTTCCGGTTCCATGATCCTGTTCCAAGATCTACATCCAGTTCCACGATCCTGTTCCAAGATCTAAATCCACGATCCTGTTCCACGATCTTGTTCCGGTTCCAAGATCCTGTTCCAAGATCTAAATCCAGTTCTACGATCCTGTTCCACGATCTTGTTCCGGTTCCATGATCCTGTTCCAAGATCTAAATCCGGTTCAATGATCCTGTTCCAAGATCTAAATCCAGTTCCACCATCCTGTTCCAAGATCTTGTTCCAGTTCCATGATCCTGTTCCAAGATCTACATCCAGTTCCACGATCCTGTTCCAAGATCTAAATCCTGTTCCACGATCTTGTTCCGGTTCCAAGATCCTGTTCCAAGATCTAAATCCAGTTCTACGATCCTGTTCCACGATCTTGTTCCGGTTCCATGATCCTGTTCCAAGATCTAAATCCAGTTCTACGATCCTGTTCCACGATCTTGTTCCGGCTCCATGATCCTGTTCCAAGATCTAAATCCAGTTCTACGATCCTGCTCCACGATCTTGTTCCGGCTCCATGATCTTGTTCTAAGATCTAAATCCTGTTCCACGATCTTGTTCCGGTTCCATGATCTTGTTCTAAGATCTAAATCCAGTTCTACGATCTTGTTCTAAGATCTAAATCCAGTTCTACGATCTTGTTCTAAGATCTAAGTTCCGGTTCCGTTCTTGTTCTTAAATAACTATAAAAATTAAAATTATTTAAAAAAATGGGAAAACTACGTTGTGTGCGCACAAAATAAGTTTGAAATTTCATGAATAAATAAGTGGTGCCGTGAAAAAAAAGTAGGGCAAAAAATGACGTCACTCAGCCCCGTTTACATGGGAGACATACCCTGGTTAGGGGAACACTGCGCGTGCGCGCGAGGGTAGGGTAACATCCTAAGAGGATATATGTGTTTAGCAAGCGAGTCTCCTAAGCCCGCATAGGTGTGTGTACGCGCCGCACGCTTCCCTACGGGACACACAGGGGAAGCGCGCTGCTGGGGAAACGCGCCGCGCGAGCCACACAGGTGACAGGGATATACTTGTTTAGCAACCTATATTAAACTGTGAACTGAGAATTTTTTTAGAGTTATTTTTTTCAAGTTATTTTTTTCGATGAATTTTTTTCGACTTATTTTTTTCGAGTTATTTTTTTCAAGTTATTTTTTCCGATTTATTTTTTTCAACTTATTTTTTTCGAGTTATTTTTTTCGAGTTATTTTTTTCAAGTTATTTTTTCCGATTTATTTTTTTTCAACTTATTTTTTTCGAGTTATTTTTTTCGATTTATTTTTTTCGACTTATTTTTTTCGACTTATTTTTTTCAAGTTATTTTTTTCGATTTATTTTTTTTCAACTTATTTTTTTCGACTTATTTTTTTCGACTTATTTTTTTTGTGTCCACTCTCGGACACCATACAGGCTTTTTATAAATGGGGAAAAATCTTCGAAGAGGTTAAAATATTATACATTTCGTAAAAGCACCAAACATCCATAATGGATGGTGTATCCCAATGACAGAATAAATAAATGACATATCAATCAAAATTAAATTTATTATAAAGTTTAAGGAAGGAGAGTGAATATAAAATTGAAATAAAAAACCTAATGGCAATGTGCATTGTGCATTGTGCAAGTGCGCATTCACTGTGTCAGTGTTTCCAAAAGCGCGCGCACTGTTTCCAAGTTCATGTCCACTGTTTCGAAGATCGCGCACTGTTTCCAAGTGCGCGCATTGTTTTCAAATTCAAGTCTGCGCGCGCACTGTCCCCCAAGTGCGCGCGCACTGTGTCCGAGTGCGTTGTTACTGTTTTTATATGCGCGCACTGTTTTCAACTATGTGCGTACTGTTTTCAACTGTGTGCGCACTGTTTAGTTTTTTAGTGCGTGCGTACTACATGACAATTAATCTAAATGCGCGCGCACTGTTTTTAAGTGCGCGCACTGTTTCTAAGTGCGCATTCCCCTAACCAGGGGTGTCGCGAGCAAGGCGCGGCGCGCGCGTAAAACTAGGGATCTGGTTAGAGCAAAGTGCGCAGGCACTGTTTTTAAGTGCGCACGCACTGTTTTTAAGTGCGCACGCACTGTTTTTAAGTGCGCACGCACTGTTTTTAAATGCGCACGCACTGTTTCTATGTGCACGCGCACTGTTTCTATGTGCACACGCACTGTTTCTAAGTGCGCGCACTGTTTTTATGTGCACGCGCACTGCTTCTAAGTGCGCGCGCACTGTTTTTAAGTGCGCACGCACTGTTTTTAAGTGCGCACGCACTGTTTCTAAGTGCGCGCACTGTTTCTATGTGCACGCGCACTGTTTCTAAGTGCGCGCGCACTGTTTCTAAGTGCGCGCGCACTGTTTCCTAGGCGCTGATTACTTGCCAGGCGTTGCCTGGCCCCCTCGCGCGCGCGCCCCGACTCGGTTGAAAAAAAATATGGGGCAGACAACGTCTGGCAATATTAGGCTAATTACAAAAACTTAATGTACATCGTAATCATATTACACCAATTCTGTGATCGCGTGTGTATACTGTATTTTTTCATTTTCAAAATGAGAGTATGAAATCCTACAAATATAAATAATAAATCGCATAAATTTGAGAATAAATGAAAATTTCAATTCCAAATTTGCTTTCAGATACATCAATATGTTCAAAACTTTGTCATTGTGTTAATATGATATTTTTAAATGAAGGGTTTAGTAACGAAGTAAAGAGTGCAAACTTAACCATGATAATGATATAACTCAGTACACACATTTACCTGCAATAAAACCATCGGCCTCTGTTTTAATGCTATATTACACCTCAGGCCTTTGACCAGTCGTGCGTTATATCACGGTTGTTAGCACTTTTACTGAAAGTGCACAGTTTACTATAAACCTTCCTTCAAAAATCACACGATACTTCAATAACTTGAAATGGAGTGTTTATTAACGAGTAATAGGTACAAACCTATTTCCTGAGAAATGGCTTAAAATTAAATACCTCGCTAAAATATAACAACACAATTCCTTGTGCAGGAAGCATAGTATACTAAAATTATGATCAAAACTTGATTCTGATCAAAACTTGGTATCATTGGATATTTCACTTGAAATCAACTCCAATTAATATTTAATCAATAAATTGATTTATACATCGGCATCATAATGCATCTATAATATAAAAACTCGAACCGTATAAGTAAAAACAATTTAATTATTTAACTCAATTAATGAAACTTAATGTTTATGCTTCATAACTCAATTAATGAAAGTGCATAGTTTATTCACTATTTACATTAATAAGACCAATAAGAACAACGTCACACTTGGAACTTTTCAATGACAATGATGGAGGGCATATCATCTAAACGCAATTCAATTAGAGTTCAGTTTATCTAACAAGATGATATAACCAGATGATTTCGCTGCCACGCTGGAACGTTTTGACAAGCGAATGGAAGGTACGCACAACTAAAAGAGGGCTCTGTTTGGAGCAAGTTAAACCTTAAGGTTCTCCGTGTTTCGTAGAACTAAAAGAAGGCTCTGTATGGAGTAGGTTAAACTTAAACCCTTGCGGTGCTCCGTGTTTTGTACAAGTGGTCGTAGGGGTGCCTTATCGTGGCACTGGATTGGGATCCAACAGCAAAAACCCATGAAAATGTACAACTTTCTCCATATTGTGAGGAAGAGAGGTGGACTGCTAGCTTTTGCTTTCATCTATGTCGTCATCCAATGTGAGTTTCACCTCTTTGGGATCTGCTTCTGACGACCCACCCTCATCGGAGGATGTTGCGGAGTCTGCCGAGTTCGGTGGTGTGACCGTCAATTGGGCGGTGTTTGGAGCTTCTGATGAGACTGTTTGTTGTAACCGCTGTACTGGATGTTCTACCTGAAATAATATCAATAATAATACGCGCTTCAATGATTCAAGACGGAGAAGATTTTACAGTTCAGGAAATCCTTATTATATCTTCGCACTTTGTATGTTTTTTGTCCGAGGGCGAGGATAACCCGACGAAAGTCGCAGAGACTTTGGATTTCGGGATTCGATCTACAGCGATACCAGATGAAAGATACTAGAAATCACATGTTGAGCGTCACCTTAGGGTCTATCGTCAGAGAAATCCGTCTGCCCTGCTCCTTCAATTTGATGGCAGCCTTGTCGGCCTCGAACTTGTCACTCATTTCAGTATAGTACACCAGGGCCCTCTTGACGGGCGTCAGAATCGGTTCCTATAGGGAGAGAAAACGATTAACGAAGATAAACTTCATTTGGTGCTTAAGGGAGAAGATGGAGATAAACTTCATTCGTTGCTCGGCGAGAACATCAAAAAGGGACAAAGTGGTACTATTCTTAGCATTCGTGAAGGACACAGAGGCCAAACAAAGGTGAACTTCAACATGTTACTTCATGTTATATTTATTTCGCTGTTGCTACAACTTCAAGTTCAACACGCAGCAACTTATTTCGCGAAGTAACTCACGCGAATCTCCGGGAACATGGCAGCCACTGACTCGTACAGGGGGAGCAGGACGAACTTGATGAAGCCCACCTGCGCTGAGGGTTTTGTTACCTTTTCCCTGTCCATGAAGGGAGCCACCGGGAGACCCTCCAACTTCTCCGCATCGGACTGAGGAGATATATCGGGAGTGAAATCAGTCGGATCCAATCAGATTATTATTAAAACTTTCAATTCTAAGTTCATTCGACAAGAATATGAGGTAACTTTTCTAGCAGAATCCAAAACATCTCAAGAGAATCCAAAAAATATCCCCAAACTGTTGATTCCAACATTTGATACATTGTACTATTTCAAGCATAGAAAAGAACATGGCATTAACAAATCTCATCCGCCAATTTAAATCAATCAAAGTCTATTAACCTGCATGAAGAATTCTTGGAGTAAACATTCGACCCAGGGCTCAGCCACACACATAGGGCGAGCTTCGTTTGAAATATCAGAAACTTTTAGAAATATCTCCATCAACTGAGGATAAGTTTTTGTAACAAATAATGTAGCGATCCCAAATTAATATATCAGAATTGATAGAAAAGTAGGAATACTTAAAGTGGTACTTTCAAACTCAAGAAATTGCTCAAAAACAAATGTGAACTACCAAAAGACTTCAAGATATAAAACGGACAAAATTATCGGCCATAAATAAACCGAAGGAAATTTGCTCAACTGACCAGTAATTAGCTCAACTGACCAGTAATTAGCTCAACTGATGCACCAAAAGACCTATCAACCGCACATGAAATTATCGGTCCTATTTAAACCGAAGAAAATTTAAGAGATTGAAGTTTAAACGATATAACTGATACAAGAGAATTGTAATCAGGAGCTTTCGAAAATCTTGTGATTATCGTCGTCGGCTCAATGGAAATTTGCTCAACTGACCAGTAATTTGCTCAACTGACCAGTAATTTGTGCTCCGGATTTCCGTCTTCGTAGCATCCTGATATGTTGTTGAAAGCTGTCACTATCTCATTGTGTCGGGCCATGTCCGTAGCTAAGATACACCTGTAGGGTCGTGTTTGAGACTTCAGAAGCACTTGCCAGACATTGCCTGGCCGACATTTTAAATCAAATAAATTTATTCAAAATAAGACTCTCTGAGTCCAGACTCTCCGAGTCTGGGGCCAGGCAACGTCTGGCAAAATAACACTGCATGCAATTAATTCTGTAAGAAACACGGATTACAGGTGCCGCAATGCCAAGGGAATTGCCTAGAAACTCACTTGATAGTGTTGGATCTGAAGCGCTTGTGATCCTCATGGGGCAGGTGCTTGACGATGTTGCTCTGCTCGCAGCTCAGTATTTCGAATGCCACGGCTGCGTGGTGGTTCTCCAGCGGGGAAATGTCGTTGTAACGCAGTGCGAGCTCAGTCTTAGCGTTAACCTGCCGGAGCCGCAACGTCAAATGGAGCAAATATTTGAAATGGGCGCAGGGCTGTAAATCCAGCAATCTACCAAAAGATGAGTCGAACAGTTTTGTGAGTTAAGTATCAAATAGTAATATATACTTATATAACTTTACCTGGTAAGCATTGTTGTACCCCGGGTGATCCAGATAGTTTAGCTGTACTAAGTGGGTGTTTGTGTTTGTTGGGAGGCTTGAGTTTTGCTGCTGTTTTTGCTAAGTAGTCTGCTATTTCGTTACCTTCCAAATAACATATAACTTTACCTGGTAAGCATTGTTGTAGCCAGGGTGATCCAGGTCATGGCATATCGCAGACACCAGCAGCGTCATTATCTCAATATCATCAAGCTTGTCCTGGAGATAGGAAACGACCGGCTAACCAAACCGAAATCGAAATACCGGTTAAACCGGCGTTTTCAGCCAACCGAAACCGAAACTGTTACCGAATATTTTGATTTTGCATTTAACCGTTTAGGGGAAACTGTCGGTTAACCGAACCGAAACCAAAATACCGTTCGACCGGCGTTTTAGTCAACCGAAACCGTAACCGGATTCATTGAGGAATGGTTACCGGTCGTTTCCTGGAGGTTACACAACCAGATGAGTCCGTACATCATCTGCGAGACACAGAAACAGTGCCTGAAGTTGTGGTAGGGTGTGTAGTTGTAGCTCACGTGCACTTGGTACAGGAAGGCTTGCAGTACTGGCAGCTCAATGTAGAGTCGTCTGTTTTTAGTCTCCTTAAATTCAATAAAAGCTTATTTTGTCAAATGTTGGTTTATAAAAAGTGTGTATCTCAACCCAAATCTAGATTCAGCAT
>WFMF01000254.1:0-250137 GCA_011033025.1 Beroe forskalii
AATTCTCAAATAACACTAAATACGCGTCGCGTCTTGACTCCCATCGCTGGTCTTGGTACTTTGGTAGTTAGTTGGTTGGGCGTATTCTCCTTCCTTTCGTACCACTTGCTTGGAATATACTCCTGGTTCTGACATGTTGCTTGGAATATACTCCTGGTTCTGACATGCTGACAGGAAGTTGACAAAGAGACCTAATTATCACCCAATTACCGTGACTCATCGTCTGAACTTAACAGTAAAGAGTTACTTAGAGTTGAGCGATTTGGTGTGCTAGAATCTCATGAAAAGGAAAGCTTTGGTTTGCCAAGTTTTCCTGTGTGAAATATTCTTTGATTTGATTCTTTTTTGTTTGTTTCTTCTAACTAAAACCATGGAACAATCTTTTGTAGGGGCCTTCTAGACCAGCAGTGTTGTGACTCGGTGAAATACGAAACGCAGAATTAGAACTCTTGACTACTTAATAACTAGAGCCAGCTGTAGACTGTTTAATTGCTTAAATTGTTATAAAAGTATACAATCTATACTATCCCGACTTCGCAGTTTGTTTGTAATCAACAAAGTACTTCAAATTTAGACAACACTGATTTTCTGTAATTTTGCCTACTTCGATAGTTTGAAATTAAATTGAGAACTAACCTTGCCGCTCCCTTAGTCCCTTTCTGAGTCTGTTGCTTTCATTATTGCTTTCATTGTTAATAGAACTTGACAATAATCTTTCGATCTTTGACTACTATGCCTGAATTTTCGACGGTTATTCTGTTACACTGTTCCTGTTACCACCAGTTTCAGCACAGCGTCTCCAACAGGGTCACGTGACATTTAGTAGACCACGTGACTATGACGCTCAAATCCGTGTTCATCCTAGTTGTAATTACCCGTCTTTTACTGAGATCTGAGGAATTCTGATTTTTGGTCGTGTGAATCGTAACTCGCTGCTTCCTCAAGACAAAATCACATGTACTGAGTACAGATCCCACGCAAATCATAGGCGGTTGTGAATAACGTCACTCTCAACGCTTAAAACGGTGAATTCATCACAAAATGGAGTTTATTTCTGGTACGTGACGTGTTCATCATGTTTACTGAAATACTCAGGGGGAGCTACGTAATCATGCGAGAATATTACAGGATGCTAAATTTACCTGCCTACTTCGGTTTGTTTTGTTTGGTGATATTTTCCTCATATTCTGTTACAGCCTGGGCAGTGTAACCCTGTTACTGCACTGGTAGTACAAGTGTTACAGCTGTTTAGACTCGTAGTACTAGTTTGTATACTAGTTTGTACGCTAGTTTTGAAATGATATTGATTATGTTATGCTGATCTCCTGATACTTGTTTAGCTGTTTAGTCTGGTTTGACTGTGGTTTCAGGTGTTACACTTGTTCTTACTTAGGTAATATTTCATGCGTAATGACGGAGGGTTTTAGTAATTGTTTTCTGTAATGATGATGTAACCGTGTTGAACACGGCGTGTTCCCTCAACTGCTTCAAATCTCCGTGTTTAGTTCCCCGTTTACCCTGATCATGTGTCTGTAACTGAGAGATTTTAATACTACTTGCTCTAGATAAAGCATATGCCGAGCTGCTCACAAAAAAGGAGTGTAACTACAAGTGCGGGTGGTCACGATTTCAAATTATCATTTCAAGGATTGATGATTTTGAATGATAACAGGAGGTGGTAAAGGCTATATCAACAACAAAAGTTCTCATTAAAAACGTATTACTAAATCGTGTTGAAACTTTATAGCTCATCCTTCTCTGAAGTCATTGATAAAGGCGCGGCCTGATTTAAGACATGGAATGTTCAAAATAGTGCATCATTTAAAATTAGGCTTTTACAGTACTCATATAGAATGGCTTGTTGAATTGATGGGTTTTAAACTTTTAAATATCTATCTCTGACGCATAGTTCCTTTTAATCGTGGCTTGGGTTTCTGTTCGCTAAAATATGTAACATAGAAAGGAACATAATATCCTTCACGAAGGAAGATACCGATTCTCGGTGGGAATCGATATTTATGCTTAATCGATTAGATTGTTTGCTAATCCTGATATGACAGGTACTTGACATAATATCGAGTGGCAATCTGTCTAAATTAGCAGAGAAATTCAGTCTAATTTATTCGATAATTGATTGAATTATATAATTAAGCTTCCATGGCTCTGATTTCAAGTGTTGCAATCTGATCATCCATCTCAGGACTGCTTTGAAATGCACAATAATCAGATTTACCGATTAATTTATGCCATAATTACTCGGAAATCAGATTTTCGGATCAATGAAAATGATTAATTAAAACCATTCGTATGCATTTTAAGCGCTATGAATCTGAATCTGGATCTAACTGCATGTATTGAAATAAAAGATGCATTTATTGACTTAGCATCTATCTGACTTAGGTCTTACTTTCAAGCTCAATAATGATGCATTACCCTATTGGCGTCGCTTATTTGGTTTCAAATTTAGGGAACCTGTATTTCGTTCACATCTTCGTTTAAATGTCATATGATCCGCCATTTCTGTGATGATTTTCTGTGTTCGTGTGTTGATTGTCTTTGACAGCTAGCCATGATACCGACGTAATCGAGAAGATTTTATTGTTACGATTTAGCAGTGATATTTGCGTGTGCATATTATGGAGAATGGTTGTTATTTGAAAGGTAAATTTGTTACTTCGTTTTAGTTTTTTGATTCCTTAGAAAGTTAGAAAGATCCGATCTCCTTGTGGACACTCCTCGTTTTCCTGTGATTTGCATCTTTGCATGTGATTGTATTGTTCTCTCTGATGATATTTGGTTTCTTCAGATAATTCTTCACTTTGTTAATCACCGGGTGAATTTGTACAACTATTTTCCGGCTATTCATGTACCAGTCATAACTTCATAACCATTTCCCAGAAGAAATATCTAGCTTTCTTTTAATCAACCGACGATATTATCATGTTTTGGAGTTTATTGATGTTGCCGGGATCCTCGTCATATTGGATTTGTCAGAACTGAGCATTATTACTTCTTCGTGACTTCGATAGAATTTGATGCGTGTCTCATGTTTGTCAGAAAGTCAGAATTAAGTTTGATGAAGCACACCTATCTGAAACAAACACCATTCCTCTCGCGATTTTCTAACTTTTGCATCTTTCATGTTTTTGATAAATTTTAGCGCACTCGACGTTGGATTTCTTACATGAAATGGTATCTTTTCACACCAATCACTAAGCACTTAAGCAATTTCCTTTTAACTGAAAATTTTCCTCCTTACTTTCGCGTCATAAAGTCATATACGGTTAGAATTTGCATCAATTGAGAGCCGTAGCAAGAGCGAAATCTTCCCATTGTTCATAATCTCATTCACAAGTTCAATATTTCGTGAGAAAATAACATAAGATCACTAGCAACAGCGGTCACTGCGATTGTCTCGGTCGGGGTTGTCAGTCGTTTGGGCACTTCCCTGAATTCCAAATAAAGTGCTGAGCTGACAATGAAATCTTGATTGAAGTTTATATGATGATAAACTATGGAGTTGCGACTATGACTTTGAAGTCATGCCGATGAATTATCGATTTGAAATCATGACTATAATCTTAACATGAAGACGTCTTGACCAGGGGAATGTAGGTAAATTATTCCTCTTGCTGCAACAAGTGAATTGTGTCTGCACAGCCTGGAACTATCCTTGGTTAAACCTTTTTCTCACGAGCTCACGCATCTTGCAAGGCTTCGTTAGTCTGTGAGACGCGTCAGTGCATTTTAATAGAGCCGCGATCAATTAGGTGCTACAATGCCGCATCGTCGAGGATAAAGCAGTAAAACTATGAGCGGAATTCCGTTGTTTTTGTTACGACTATCGAACAATCGAACATATTTTATTGCAGCTTTTTAACGTAGGTAGTAAGTTCTGGTGCCCGTTGTTCAGTCAAGTGGCACCGACCAACTACTGTTAGCAACAACTGTGAGCTTGGTACTACTGTTTTCAGTACCATAAGTACTAATTAGTACTTTTATTCATGCTTCACGTTCACTATAGCATAAACTTCAGTGAGCCTGCCTTATCTGACCTAATTTGAATATACTCCATATTTGAATATATCCTGATATACTCCATACTAAAATACCGGTTACAGTTCTAAGTTCATGTTGTCCACTAGTAACTAGCACAGAGTTTTACAGTTATATATAACACTGTTAAGTCATACCTCCAACTACTTAACTTGTGAAGTTCTGAAGTCCTGTTCCTCTCTTCTTATTATGTAAACTATTCGACTTCATATATATTATATCATTTAATACTAATAGGACGCAATTATATCTCCGTTTACAGTAGTTGAATAGCCTGGTAGTTCGTTCGTGTTAATTGCACTGTACCGTGAAGCAACGTGCTCTTTTTCATTCACTGTTTCCTTCCCCGTAAGTTTACTCCAATTACTCCTCCATTTTGTTGTTTTCTCTTTCCTCTCTGCGAACTCTTTTACTAGAGTAGCTAGCCAAAGTTGAGTAGGAGGACTTTCGAGGTCCGGAGAATTTCTGATCGGAATTTGTAAGTTCAAACGATAACAAATAGTGGGGAAAAACTGATTATGCCCACTTTTGTCATTTAATTGACGCTTGTGTCCGAAAATGCATCTCGGGCCAGGAAGGTCGTAAAGACTTGTTTTTGGGCTCAAACGAATCGCAATGTTTGTATTAAACTTTTGAATAAACATTTGCCTTATTAAAATGCTCCTGAAGCGAGTAAAAGGCTAAAAAGCATTTTGAGCTGTTGCGATGACTCAAAATTGGTAATTTGTTCATAGTTGAGCTAGGAAGGTCGTAGCGACTTTGTTTGTTCGGCACTATTTATTCTTATCGTTTAAACTAACAAATAGCGATCAGAAATTCTATGGACCTCGAAAGGCCTAGTCTTCTTTGGCTAGCTACTGGAGTATTAATCATAACAGGGACTGAAATTTGCATTTTAGTGCCACCATTAGTGGCACCATTTGTAAATAATTGTTGAAAATCACATGAAGACTAAGTTAAGTGTCGCCAGAAGCGCCAGATAACTACAAAGTAACAGTCTGCGTGTTTAACGCATCAATTAACTTTTAACGTTATTATAACGTGATTAACCCATTATCTCTCTCGCTAATTGTGTGCGTATTTGAGAGCTCAGATCATATAAGATAGTGTAGTGAAGAACATGTAGAGTGATCGGAGTTCCTGAGTCTAGTTATACTATGCTTGGATGCAACTGCGTAAGAAATATAGTTGTGCTTTTTAATTGATCTTGATTAATCATATATATTGGTTGATTTAACTGTTCTGTCTCAATAATTTTGTTGACTTAATGATTAATGAACTCTGAAAAAAAACTGAATGCCAATCATGCCATGCCGGAGCCTGGGCGTTTTTATGTTGACAATTCTAAAAGTAAAAAACTAGCATTATAACTTCTTAACCAAAACTGCAATTATATTTTCGTGAACAGCGTGAAGCAGAATTTAATAATAATTGATACTCAACGTGCGTAAATGTGAATCGATTTATTTAATGATTAACATTTTATAATAATCGTCATTCCAGTTCAGTTGAATAAGTGATTAATTAAAAGTTAATAATTTTCGTTATTTCAGTTCAAGTACTACGCTAAAGCGGAGCAACAGACCAATAAGACGATTAAAGCTAGCAAAATCAAGGTGAGAAAGTAGCCAACTTTCTTCGTTATTTTTAATTTGCTTATTTGAATATTTGGTAACTTATTTGTTTTCAACCCTAAAACTCTGATTTTATTATTGGTTGGGAAATTAATAACCGGTTTGTAAATTAATGATCGGTTTGTAAATTAATTCAATTTTCTATTGGAACTGAGCCAATTTTAGCATTATATAGCTATATAGCTAAGTTCAAAATAATAATAATGATATCTTATTAATATGGATTCTTTGCGTAATATTATTCCATTATTTTGCATAATTGCCTGAGAAAATCAAGTCCATAGCCAAAACTTGCTGAGCCATGTTACTTCCACGCAAGACAAGAAGAAGAAAAAAACGCATTTTAAGTGATAAATGACACTTATAAAATCGTACTTGATATTCAAGTGACTCATCCAACGATGACCATATGTATATAATGACCATGTGGTTAAATATATGGCATAAGCACGAAACTTCTAGTCTCCACAAAAACCGTTACATTTCTGCCATATTATATCGCGCGTCAATTACCTGCGAGAAAAGATATAATTGCGTTTAATTGTGTGTACTAAACAACAGGTCTGGAGATTTTGCGGAAAGGAAATTGCTCCTAAGTACAAGCTGCCTTTTCTTCTACTACGATCTTACTGTGCTAGTATCGTTATACCCTTGCCGCGTGTGAAACGTACACAGCTTATTTTCCGTAGTTTTTTCCGTGCCTCATTTTTCCGTGCCTCATTTTTCCGTGCCTCATTTTTCCGTGCCTCATTTTTCTGTGCCTCATTTTTCCGTGCCTCATTTTTCCCACGTTTTTTCGCGCTTCATCCCTGCTTTTTTACGAACAGTTTTCTTTTGACATTATATCTGATCATCAGACTCAGTATATGTTTATCATTTGTGTGGATCTTCGGTTATTAATATCACGATTAAAACCACTTAATCTATAAAGTTGGTTCCAATCCAATATTCCTCAAATTTCGAAGTCTATTTTAAGAAAGCATTTAATTGCTCGTATATCATAATGCAGGGCGCAAGAACTGTATGTGACCAGCTGACTTTCTATAATATATCTGCCGAATTATATGTACAAAAGATGAGAAGTTTCAGAAAGAGCCTGGATTTAATACATTAAATTAAAATGACAGTGTCAGGCACTACTTATTCCTCCCAATTATGTATATAATTGACAGCAGTAATGAACAAAATCAATCTGTGTGCGCCTGCAGAGCTTCATATTATAATTGCATAATAATATATAGAACATATAATACACATTTAAATGTAATTTCATGTAACCTCCGAGTCAGCCTTCCTTTCTTACATTACGGTATATATATATATTATTGTTGTGAGCAGGTTGAGAGAGTGGTGAGCGAGTTGGATGTTTCATTGTTTGAAGGCATGCCGTACCTCTTTCATTCCTCTCTCTCTCTCTCTCTCTGAGCATGAATATTTAAAGTACTTAAGTTGTCGTAGTACAAGGCAAAGCCGGGTAAATTTCATGGCGTTTTTGCTTGATGCGTTAGATATCTGTGAACAATTTAGCAATTTTTATGCGCTTATGCGATAGCTATTTTACGATAGGTATGATTTCTGAACAAATGTGCAATTTCCTAAGATCCGGAGTGGGATCTTTGTTCTTTTTCGAGATCATAATGCTAGTAGAAAAGCCAAAGCTTTACCTACTTACATAGCCGATTCAGCTATGAATGTATGAATGAGTTAGACACGTCTTTGGCTATGCTTTTCGAAACTGAATTTTTTTTAGTTTTGAGAATTTTTATAGTCTTGAACATTGTAGGCGAACAGAAAACAACCTGATTTCAAAACTTTGTCGGGTTATTTGTTTTGAATGCGAATTGTTTGCGGTGTGCATTGAACGTTCTCTTCACATGTCCTAGTTTTTGTCGTTTGTCAACGATATAGGCGATTAGACATCATGTCATTTTGATGGATTTAAACGAACAACAGACAACATTAAACCGCCTATTTTTCCGATTAATGCGCACGCGGACCAAAGTCTCGGATACTTCATGGCACCCATTGATTATTATCGTCCTTAGCTGCATTACTACTGCTCGAACACGGACAATAGGCGATCTGAGATGCACTTTAAACCCTGATAAGTAAACCTTCTTCACCCGCCTATTACTGACGAGCAACCTATTTATATGTGAACGCTTCACTGCAGGCAGTTTGCATGTGGGTAGTTATGTAAGTAATTTGTATACATACTGGACTCGTACACATACAATACTATATTGGTAAATGGTAGTCCTGCCTTCGATAGTATATATGGGTTTTCTAAGTCTTGGTATTAATTGAGTATGTAATTGCTCTGCGTGCGTCCCATCATGGAACAGGTCCGAAGGGTTTCTCGATTGTCATATACTTGGTATTTTCGTCTGGATTCCATAATTCATGCTGTTCTACGTGATCTTCAGAATAACAAATCGCCAATATAATAACTCGCTGATGGTTGTGTGACCAAAACCTTGCTCTTTCCTTGCTCATCTATAACGATAGGAATAGCTGTACCGCATGTACCAAGTCACTTGGACAGAATGTCTCACAGTCACTTACGATTGATCGCAGTGCTAGCGTGTACGTACGAATCTATATATTTCATTCTAAAGCCCCTGTGCGGTCCCACCAATTTATATATTAATTTACTCACCTGCTTGCTAATTAATTAAAATTCAAGTGTAAACGGTGTGGTAGTAGGTAGACTTCCGCCCCACTTTCACCCTTTCTGAGAGCGCTGCAGCTGAGATTTCTCACTCAGAGGATCTCAGAGAGTTTTCAGAATATGGAGTCAGAGAATAGAGATAGTCTGGACACCTTTCTGAGGAATGGTTTTTAATGATTCATGTGTTACGAAGTAAGGTGTCATCTTCATGGGTTTGAGTATTCACTTGATGGCGTTCTTCCCTTGTGCGAGGTTGTACAAATTACCATTGATTGGAAGGAGAGTTTGGAGTGAAATGCTGCTTCGTAATTCACTTGCATTAATGATGTGCTTGGCAAGATCTGTTTATTCATGAACAGATCAAATTCAAATCATTTCGATTGGCAGAACCAATCTTGCTTTACTTTGATCTAATAGCATGATTGGTAAGAATCAAGACTTTGAACTTTGCAGTAATTGCTGATTGGCTATTCTTGTGGGTGAAATTCAAGAATCAAGATCACAACATATATAACCTATTAAGGTTAATTGATCTCAACATTTGTTTTACAAAGTTCAAAGATCACATACTGACTTTCTAAAGTTCTAAGAACTTGTGTACCTTTTAACCCTGAACTCTTGAACAGAAAAAAAAATAGTGTCATACATCCAAGCTACAAATGTGATGTTTCGAATTATTTAACTCACAATCTGCTTTGGAAAAATATGAGGATTTAAAATGCCTGTCACGTCTAATGGGCCATCCATTTGATTCATTGATAGTTTCGATTTGAAAATAAAATGTCTCATTTAAACTTAAAATGGCCCATTAAAAGTCACTTCCCCAGAATAAAAAAGCAATCTCATAATATCAGGAATCACCTTTTACCACTACATCTGACAGTCACACTTTCTCATGATCTAGTTATGTTGAGAAGTCCTTGTGACCAAACCAGAACCGCCTTCCTGTGTTACCATGACAGCTAAGAGTGGTCCGTGTTACCATGGCTACCAGTTCTTCCAGCACCATGTTTTATCAGGCTGTGTCCTCCGTTTTCAAGGTAGGTGACTAAGTTGTTATACTGGTGATACAATAATTCGGAGAGGAAAATACTTAATTCATTTCAGAATTGGTTATCAAAATTTAAAAACTTTCATTCTAAGAGAATATTATTCTATTATTGAAGCTTTGAAACTTTGCTTTCCATCAAAACGATATGGGTTTATTGACTCTGAATAAAGTGACAAAAATTACCAAGCCAATCATCAAACGTGAATTACGAAGGATTAGTCAATGTACTTTTACTTTTTTGGCAACAAGACACTAAGTCGACATCCCTCATATCTCAGTGACGCATCAGAGCTTATATGAAGCAGCATACTATCTCACTTCCATAATATATGGTGGCATGTTCCGGCTTCCAGCCGCCCTTACGCCACTTTAACTCCACCCAGACTATAGTTATATATGTATACATCTGATTATTACTACCGTATAATAACACGAGAACACCTGTTGCTTCCTGTGTAGCAGCCAGAAGTATCCCCTTTCACACAATGTTACAGTGTTACAGTGCAACATGTGATGGAAGCAACATGTTGTGATGGAATATCTACTGTCATCATCTGAAATCACCGGGATTGATTAAGTACCGAATATGTATTCGTTCAAGCCAAACTATTGCGACATGATATTATGTGAGATTTGCCAATATTTATTGGTTTGCCAATATTTATTGGTTTGCCAATATTTATTGGTCAGATTTTTTCATTTATTAGTGATAATTTTTACTGCTATGATATCTTGAATTAACATGCCCTGGGCATGTATTCTTTGAACATGAACCTTCTTAGTTTACTATTTAAGTTTCAATAGACAGCTGTGCATAAAGGGTTATGTTTTAGCTTCTTTCGTTGCTGTCTCTAAGCTACCATAGTTTATTATTATTATTATTATTATTATTATTATAATGGAAGCAGATGAATACTGAATTCTATTTAACGGTCACAAGAAGATTAAAATGACTCTGTCAGTAAAATCGCTTGGTTCCTACCTGTCTCAGCTTAAGTGTTTTTGATTTAGTGACAGTCTAGGATTATGTTTGTTGACTGTCACATCAATAATTAATACCTACATCGATGAAAATACAAATCCATCCGTGACTAAGTTTATGGAACACTTAATAAAACACTTAATAAAACAAGTCTGAGAATGCTTGGAGATTCAACCCATCTTGAAAGTGGAATATTGGAAGCATTCCAACTTTCAAATTGCTCAAATATAAGCAAATACTCGCCCAGTATCGTAGCCGAGCTGTTCGTTTAACATGCAAACGTTTACATGAGTTTTATTCTATACACATGAGTGTCTGATTTAAATGTAAGGTCTCTCAGTCTAAATGCTCAACTGAGTAACTGGGAGTTACCAGGTTCAAAGTAACCCTGACGGCTAATATTCTCACGTCAATGAATCATTCGACTGCTTCAGGTTCCTGTCAAGACGTCAAGCCGTTACGACTGCTTCAAGTTCCTGTTCCGAAATAGCACTGATAATGAAAGTGACTTGGTACCTACTCCATTTATTTATAGACAAGTCAGTATGTTTTGACCTGATCAGTAGCTCCAAATTCCGACACGAGTAAATTGGTATGATGATTCGGAATGCCTCCATATAATTGTCTATAGAGCTTTGCCGTAAGGTCGTTATATTTGAACTTACTGGGAAGTCTGTTACTAAACCGAACTTCAGACTTTTGGTGCGCCCACTCACTACTTCCGACACCTACGCATACTTCACATACCCCGTTGAAATGCTCGTAAATATTTTACCGCAAAGCATATTAAAAGGGAAGCCAGAGCAGTGAATTTGATAGCATGAAACGCATATCAGAATAGCCCCGAATAATAGACTTAGGTTTAACACACTTTTACTTGTTTGTGGTGGTTCAATAATATTAACTTTTGTAGGTCGTGTAAGGAAGTCATGTTTTATCAGAAAATCCATCATTATATTCATGTCGTGAATATATAATTAGTTTATTCCCGAACTTGTATAGTTGTACAAAATATGCTAATATTTTTTGCGTCTCGATACGGAGGTACGTGTAGATATAATTTGCTATACTTTCTTGGAATTTTAATGAAATTTATGCTCCGCTGCCTACCCTCATTTGTCCATGTCTCAAGACCGCCCTATGGTATTTAGATAGCTATTTCTTCTGCTAATTTACTAAAAGCTTCTTCAATTCGTAACATTGTCAGTGCCCTGAACCATTTCACCGGTTCTTTTTACCTACTATACTTATTACTTGTTCCAATAATAACGCCGTTTATGTATGTCATACTGTCATTTTAATGATAATTTCAATATTACCGAATATGTGAAACGCCATTTTATTATTATTTATATCAACAGGATATTACACCACAATATGAGTCCCGTGAAACATCTCACCATGTGACCGCGATCCTGGCTTCCTATTGGTCGTTTTAACCCTCACGCCTCAGCTTCCTATTGGCTACTTGACTCGCCCTCTCGAGTACATGTGATAAGAATATCCGTGAGGACTGCTGTTGCCGCTGCGGCGTTACTCTTTCTGACACCGTATATTATTATTCCTACTCTACACACATACACCCACTCTAATGGGATCACGCAAGATAAATATAGACATACGAGATGACGTCATTATCACAGCGCAAAGTAGTGTGTTTTCGACGTTTATAACCGCCTATTTTCCCGCGGGAGGAGTGTATACATTTTATAATATTATCTCTCACTCACATTGAGAGTTAAGTGTTATATATTATAATGTGCGTTGTGTTGCTTGTCGTATGGTGGTGGTGGGGCCGATAGCTTGCATCATGTAGCTTTCTACTTGCATCTTCATATGTAATATAGGCAGTGTGATGGTAGCAAAGTACCATCTTAACGCCTGATAATGACGTCATAATCCCCGCGCGTATGAGTTTGGTGCTGCGCGCGCAGCACGTTGCATTCTAATGTCGTGGTACGATATATACGCGCCAGAGATTGTATATCGTACTTGCCATGTTTCATCATCTTTCTCTGATATATATAATTTATTGGCGTCCGTGTTTTATCGTATATATCTCATCCTTCCGTGATCTCACATGTGTTATCTGGTGTGCGTTTAAAAATTTTATCTTTACTTTTAGTGTACTCGCGATGCGTTACTTACTTCGTTGGACTTTCCCAAATCATACGGCGTAATTTGTAGGATGTATTTGGTTTTGCTGTTTTTATACCGATCTTATCTCATTATGTGTACCTAATGTACAAATTACTTCCCACAAAATGTATAAAATATGCGCGACCATCATTACCAGTCTTCATTAATTATGTACCTTTTAGTGTAAGTATAACTTGGTTATATTTATTCTGTCGGCTAAATTTATCTTCCGTCAGATTTTGTATGGGGTTTGTTACAAGTGTGCCCAACACCCCTGTTATCTATATCGACGTTTTGTTACGATTTTTATAATTTGATATTATATTCCTTGTTCTTCGACTTACAGTTATAACAGGTTTCACTAGTGATGTTCCTAATTTTCTTGGTTTGTAGTTATGCTTATGAAATAGAAATATGACCCTTCCTCAATTCGCTCCAGCAGAGAAAAGGTCGCCTCTTCCAATATTCACTGCATTATGTCAGTAAAAATGCGGTCTTGGATTCAATTCCAATCTTTTTTGATCCCTCTATAGACCTGCTAGTCGCAACTGTTGTTGTTGAATTCTGAGATTCTACAACTCGGAATATGAATATAGCACTATGGCTTTATTGGTCTTTACTCTTTGGTTTTTGCTCTTGGTACAGCACGGCTGTTACCAAGTCTCACTATTTTCCATAAAACAATAAAACATGAAATCGTTGAACGTTGATGCATGATTTGGTAAATATGTCACTGAAATCAGATTACCGGAGTAGAAAAAAATCAGATAATGATTGCAATGTCACGTGACTTTGAAAGGACTTGTAGTGATTACACCAATTTGAAAATGTCACGTGACTATGAAAGGCTTTGTAATGATTACACCGCCATTTCCCGGCGGCTGCTGATACGCTGTAGCCCTGTATAAGGTATAACCATCCCCTGTCACACTGTAATACTCAGTGTGTAATGTGTAGGGATTACAACGAACATCTGGTTCACTGGTAGGGGACATTGTAATTATTAGGTACTTGAATTATGATGTCATCAGAGAGGTAGGGATATTGCAATTATTAAGTACTTGGATTATGATGTCATCAAAGGTAAGGGGGAACACTGGAAGTATTAAGTACTTGAATTATGATGGCATCAAAGGGGAAGGGGGACATTGTAAGTACTTGAATTATGATGTCATCAAGTGGGAGTGGAGCATAGTGATTATGATGTCATCAAGTGGGAGTGGAGCATAGTGATTATGATGTCATCAAAGTCTCAACTTTGAACTTTCCGAGGAAGATCGTCCACAATGAAGATAATTATAACATGGCGCAGGTTGTCAACAAATTTCATTTTTCGACAAAATTCTAGAGAACGTTCAACAATATGATGAATCGCAAAAATCTCACTCGCCCTTATTTCTATGTCTTGCAGTATAGTTTCATGTTGCTCAATGATTAATGAACCAAATGACACTCATATTTCCAGATGATAGTGGGGCATGGGAGGGGTGAAACGCCGAATCAAATTAGAAGAGATCGTTATTTCTGTGAAAATTCCACTTAAGAACGGTACCAAAATGAACCTTTAGTTGTTGACCCTGTACCTAGGTACCTATATTTCATCCTGTGACAAGGTTTATACAATAAAATGTGTATCATTGCTCTAAAGACCGGCTTTTTGCACCGTTTATAGTAAGACACTGAGACAGGTTCAAAAGCAGGGCTGACCGGTGAAGGCGTATGAAATGTAGACCACTCTAGCGCTATAGTTATGTAGTTATGTAGTTACAATATAATAATATGGTCTCAACCTGGTAGTGCTGGAGCACTGGAGGGTTCAGCTATTTCATGATGAACTCATTCAACAGGTTGCAGTTTTATGTGGGAACAGGAACACATACACTTTACATGGGTATTTCACAGGCAGACTAACTGTAGACTGTACAGACAGTTCATGGTTACCTGTACAGACGCACAAACTTGAGACTGCACAGAAAGTTCATGGTAACCCGTACTGTCACACAAACTGTAGACTGTACAGGTAGTTAATTGTAACCTGTACAGACACACAAACTGTAGACTGTACAGATAGTTCATGGTAACATGTACAGACACACAAACTGTAGACTGTACAGATAATTCATGGTAACCTGTACAGACACACAAACTGTAGACTGTACGTGCACTGCATAATACAGACATGAGAAAGCATGTACAGACAGACAAACTGCTGCAGTTTTAGATAACCATGGTAAGATAACCCGTACAGACACACCGTGCTAAACACAGACTTACACACACAATGCACTTAAATACATCTGTAATATCACGTCTGTAACCATGCTGAATATCTCAAGCCAGCCTACAGCTAGCATATTATACAGCACTACACATGTAATAAATGTTTCATTTAAGGCGTGAAAGTCGGTTTATATTATTTATATTGAGTTTTATTAAGTACAGTTTGCGCAAAAAGTATATATAATTCAACTACTGAAAGGTGATATCATTTTCAAGGCGGACTATTGTGAATAGATTACGCCATACCGTCTGTTACCAGTGCTTTCTTTAAGCGCCGACTGTTTCTAATGTACTAGAGGAGAATATGATAGAGCATAAAATCTACTGTTCTGCGTTGCTGCTGTGTTATACGTTTCTTTTCATTTCCAGTGCAGCGTCTGTAAGTGATTTTATTAAAGTTGTTATTTTCGTGGCAGAAAGGCACAGGGTTATCGTGGATCGATCCAATAGCAGTTTGTCAATTAAATCATTTAGTATTCACTTAAGGACCATAATGAGTGGTGAGTGGTGACTGATTTTGCAGTAAGTTATCTCTCTTCCCTGACCCTTACCAAAACCCCAACCTTACCCAAAACAAAAGCAAAAGCCCAATGCCTTGACTGTAATAGTGTAATACTGAAGTTGTTTCATCTGAAGTTGAATCACCTGAAGTTGAGTCTGTAACAATCAAATTATAGTCGTCTGTCGCATGCATGAAGTAAGGACACGTGTTATTTGAAATAAAACTTCTAGTGAAATATCGGTACGGGTGACACAAATCGGTGTTTAGCACATGTATTTCCTTGGCAGGTTTTCAATTAACTTTCTGAGAAATGATGATTGCGGGTATATAATATATAGAAATTAGAAGTTAGAACTAAACGTTTAATTTGCCACTTATGTCTCGTGACATTACCAACGTGAATTTAACTTTTAAATAACACACGTCACTCGTGGTGTATCCATGTACCAATGTTCCACACAACACCACCCCATAATAAGGATCTGTTTTGGCACTGTGCCCATTTGAAATATACTACTGTCACTTCCAACAGAGGGTCATGAAAGTGTCGACGACGGCGACTCAGTGCTATTACTCAGTGCTATTAATTAGTGCTATTACTTAGTTATTACATCATGTCGTGTGCACGACATCCTGACATTCTAGCGTCATCACTTTATCACGACATCACTTTATCACGACCTACTAGCGTCATCAGTTCATCACTCCAAGTCATGAAGTTGACGCGCTCAATAGCTGTGTTCGACCTTGCTGAATTGATAATGTCGGCGCGAATATATCACAACTTATTAATGGTTCGAATGTTCACACGGCTACTTGCTGACTTCTCGCTTTTGATTTTTTATTAAGAGGAAGGAAGTTGGTAGATGGGTAGCTGCAGTGGTATAATCTTTTATCAAATGTACTTTAGCGAAAGACCAAGAATTAACATATCTCTATTACATACGAATGAAATGAGTATGTAATAGGATATAAATATTGAGTAGCTTGCTACGAAATATTTATATCTAATTTATCACGCGACACTCGAAGAGTGGAGCCGTGATAAATTTAGATATGTTATGAATGGCTTTCGCTAAAGTAATATAATAGTCGAACGTGTTTCGCATATTTCTAACACGTAAGTTATATGTAGCTGTGGTTTGGGGATCTCTGTGAATAATATTCATCTTAGGGCTATAAATTACATAAGGATATGAAGAAGACGCATGATAACTTGGCATGTGAATTAGCAAAGATCTATTTTATATAATGTTGATGTAGAGAAGATATAACATTGATGCGGTGTCGGATTTATCAAATAGAGCTCTTGTAATAGATGGGTTTTTCATTTAGCATTTTTATAAAATGTATGTGAGAGACGCTAGATATCAAGGGATGTAATTCGCAGAGGAGCTATGTTAAATGTGCGTGAGACTATTATATTAACTTGAGAAGCTAGGTATCACCATTAGCTTTGTGGCTATAACAAAAGTTGATTTTTCAAGACTCAGTCTGAATATTGAGAAGTTGAGAGTCGAGATTAGGTTTTCGAAAAGAATCTGAAATATCGGTACCGTTGAAATAAATTTTTCTATTTGATTTTCACAAATTTCTACTTGATACCACCTAAAAATTAGAAATCTTTTGAAACCCCTGTACTCCAAATCCCACATTTCATTGAATTCCAAAAGTCTGATATTGGACCAAGAAAGAGGTGTATTTTTTATCTACAAAACACAGTACAGAAGGGCTGCAATCTGATTAATCCTTGTCAATAATTTAACTGTTGTAGCCTGAAGGATGATGAATGGTCTTGTCAAAATGAGCTTTTCCTGACACCCATTACACACAATGATATCATATGTCCAATGTCAACCATGATATTTTATATTATTTTGAACATAATATTATTCTACCACTATTATTATTGTTGTGTACAACTCTATATATCATTAAATGTACCATGAATTTAGGGTTTATCCGAAGGGAGGTGATTGAGTTGAAGATCTGTGTGAAATTAGATTCCGATATATAAGGTCGTCTTTGGTTGATGTAATTTCTAGGGATTCCTGTTCCACTCATAAATGTAATGCGAGGTGACGGTTAATTTCAATGTACCTCGATGATAATAATAATATGCTGGTGAGTAGTAGGAAATGGGAACGGGATGTAAAAAGTGAAAAAAAGAAAAAATAAGTCAAAGCCTGGTGTAGGGCCATTGCAGTAAAAAATCATTTGAAATATCTGGGTTTAATAAAATGCCATTTATTAATGAATGAATGTGCAGTGAAATGTAGCATTGCCTGATTTCAGAGCCTTTATTTATTGCAGTTAATGGATTCAGGACATTAAAAATTTCAAAATGTTATATGTTGACCCCCGTACCATATTGAAACCTCTCCAGAAGTGTGACGTTTTGCATAAATGCGACATTATGTTGTACATTTCTGACGAAGCTTTGGGGGCATTGTGAAACCATTAAATTGATATTTAATGAGTCAATTTTCAACCCCTCACACAGCTCGGTATTTTCCGTCCCCGCAATCAGAATTCAGAATGATGTTTCTGTTAATGAATCAAGAACCAGCTGTTCGTATGGAACAGTAATCTGACATAAGATCTGATATTTTGATAGATTAACTACCTACCTAGTACCTCTGCCGTCGCCATAATATGAAAATTACAATTCAGAATTAGACAAGCCTGGGAAACTCTACGTCTTGACGGCGTGAATGGATATATCTCCGTGCATTTGACCATTATTTGACCATTGACATTAGTCAGGCAGTACCAACTTGTGTCACACCGCACGGCATAAAGTAATATCGCACTATGCTGAAAGTCAATGTAATTAGTTAATGACAAACTGACAAAGGTATTATTTCCAAGTTAGCCTGATACTCTGATGTATCGGATATTTGACGATACGCGCCGGTCTGTCAAGCGAAGCAGCAACATTCCCCTTCGCGCATACTTGCTCTGTAATACTGTGTACCTTGGGATGAGCGTCTTAGTGCCTCCACAACACGTGGAATGCGCGTCTTAATGCCTCCACAACACGTGGAATGCGCGTCTTAGTGCCTCCACAACACGTGGAATGCGCGTCTTAGTGCCTCCACAACACGTGGAATGCGCGTCTTAGTGCCTCCACAACACGTGGAATGCGCGTCTTAGTGCCACCACAACACGTGGAATGCGCGTCTTAGTGCCACCACAACACGTGGAATGCGCGTCTTAGTGCCACCACAACACGTGGAATGCGCGTCTTAGTGCCTCCACAAGACGTGCACGATTAAATGTTAAACCTATTGCAACCTTCATGGCAACACATTGCAACTTCAATGAAAACCTAGGATGCACTTTGACGACATAGCACGTTCCTTGACAACAGATAAAATACAAATTCCATGGCAACACAGCAACCTCTTCTACAGCAACAGTACGGTTTCTATAGCAACAGAGCAAGGTGTTAAACCGTGTATCTTACATAATAATAATAATAATATCTAGGGATATTAAATCTACTACTACTTCCTAGCATTGTTGCTTTATTGACAGTGGAATCAACACCTGAACAAGAACACTGTAAATGTAGTAGTATTAAAACGCACGATGTATATTATAATATTGTAAGGGAAGTGCCATTCGAGAGGGTTGGAAGCCGTAAAACTCCGTATATAGTTGGTGAGCCGAGTAGGGAAATAGACAGACGTACGTCATCTTTTGACTCGTTATTACACTTGACAATGACATCACTAGAGGTAACAGTGACATCTCCGTGTAAAACCGAGAGTTTCTCTCCGCTTATCATTCCGTTTTGTTCCCCTCCGAACTTGCAGCAGAGAGTCCAGTGTGTTATCGTATAATATTGCTCTGCTGCGCGCCTACCTGCGCGGACTTGACCGCCAACAACATATGTTTTGTAGTAGTGTCATAAGTAAAATACTATCCCTGAGCGCTGGATGCGTAGTGTTGACGGCCATTAGAAAATTTGCGTGTGAGTGTGCTCTGCTTTATATTACTCCCTGCTATTTCTATCCGCTGAGAGAGAAGCTGACACCAGCTAACTCTCAGAAAGGACGTTCTATTTTTTGCTGCTGCTTCGTCTTTTTTGGTCGAACTACGACCACGATTTCTGCCGTCTCTCACCGATTTGTCACCGATTTCTTCGTTCTGTCACCGATTCCCCCGCGGCTTTCTCTGTCACTGATTTTGGTTGCTCCGAATCTTTATATACCACAGCAGCCTTTTACTTTCTATAGTTGCCGAACGCAGCGTTATCATTAAATATTTGACATGAATATAATATTCATGGTATCTAAGCTCTTATTTTAACAAAATACAACCATAAAAGGGCATGATTACATCCACCATCAATAGTGCCGGGTTTGTGACCTAATATAATGCTTCATTGACGCAATGGGAGCTTTGAACGGATGTTTTATATGTGGGATAGCAGGTACCCGACGAAATGTCATATGTTGAAACAATGCCAGATCTCGACTTTCATGTCAATAGAACACGTATATAAAATAATAATATATTAGTTGTATATTTTGTGATTTGAATATTTGGTGGGTTTCTTTTTCCTCCTCCTCAGTAACTTCCTCCCTCGTACAGAGTTGGCAATTCCTAACATCGCTTGGAAACACATTATAACATCTTATTAGAATGCTGTTAGAATGTAGTAGCACAGTTAGAACTTAGAATGTTCTAACGACAATGCTGGCACAGTAAGAATGTTCTAACATTCTAACGAGAATGCTGTAGAATGTTACGCAGATGTTAGTACGTTAGTACGTGCAGTTACAACTATAGAATGTGTATTCACCTTGGAATGTGTTATCATTGAGTTATTTTCACCTGTCATTTTGTATACCTTACGAGACATATTTAAAAGGTACGAAATTTGGGGATTTTACGAAACAATCCCCATATTTTCGTTCCCCCAAAATTTCGATCCCCAAAATTATTTCCCCCAAATTAGTTAATTGCGGGTTTGTGATTTGACTAACAGTGCATAAAATATGGAATTCCCAGACAAATTTCAATAAGTATATCAGTGCAGAAGAGTTAAGAATATCTTAAATGCAGTAATTCCTAATAAAACCTCCTACAATCGACTCGATAAAAGGGATTTTGTACTGGAAATTCTATTACTTCGATCACCTCAGTAATATTGAAGTTCTGATTTATTCCCAAAAGTTACCTTATTTTTTTCGAATTTGAAAAAAGGCGAAAATCACCTGATTTAATTTGGGGTACGAAATTTGGGGATTTTTGAAAAAAATCCCCATATTTTCGAACCCCCAAAATTTCGATCCCCGGAATTATTGTCCCATGTTATTTTGTCTTGTAAGGTATTTAGTATTTTGATATTTAGTTGCTAAAATATGCAGTGAAGAGGCGGCCGTTTAAACATCTTTCCATTCCATGCATCTGTTTGTTGTTTAGTTTATTATTTGAATTCTATCCGGTTCACGGTTCTATATATAGTTTTCATGGTTATTATACACATTGTTCTGCGAAAAATGCTCCTATTTGTTAAAATTTTTCTTTTGTAAAATCGTTCTAATTGTTTGAAAATCTCCGTTGTTCATTAAAAGATTGAATATAATCTGCGCAATTAAATATAGTATTGTTTGATCGGCGATTATGCAAACCCATCTATTCATGGAACAATCATCTTTTAATTATGTACTGGAATTATGCAAAGTACCTCCTTTTTGTAACAGATGATATATTGGCATTGTTTCGCAATTCACAGTAATAATTTTAGCATTCAAGATAATTGGTTGCTTATTTGAATTATAATTAATCGATATCATCCGCAAAGCTAGTGGAGCACCGACATGGCAACCAAACATACCCAAGATTCCCTCGTAACAAAACAACTTACACTGCGCTAAGATAAGAGATAACCTGGGATTTTAGCGGAAGTATAACGCGTGACAACTGTTGCGTGGTTACCAACGCGTGTCTAGTAACGCGTGACAACTAACACGTGACCATGTCGTTGCGTGGCATGAGGATGCTGCGGCGACTGTCGTCTTCCTACCAGGAACATGCGAACCATGTAAGTTGCTAGAGAGTATATGTTGCTAAAAGTACCTTTAGCACAAGACGTTAAAGCTAGATTACTTATTCATCATTTTCATAGCGATGGTTATTTAGGATTATTTAACAAATAATCATAGGATTTATCAAGGTTTATTATTACTACTCTACATATTTTCATGCACTCAATGTTTTGTTCTACAAGAAAATTTACTCAACATTTTTACAAAATTACTTTAATTATTGTTGACTGATGAGTGTGTAGCATGTATAAGGGTGTTTGTTTTCACTTTTAACAAGAAGGGAGTCAGGTCATCGGTCAGTAAAACTAATGTTTTATTGTTTAATTAAACAGAATAAATTAATTGTATATTTAGTATCCCACTCGTCACTAAATAAAACCTGAAGTCTGAGTAGTCAATCAAACGCTCGTCAAAAATAGTACTTGTCTTTGGGTGTCTTTTTATTTGTCAATCCCAATAACTTATCCTATAGGCTGGTCGGAGATGAACAAGATGTCAACGTCGAATTATTGGTCTATCATCACAGTCACACTTTGTTCTCCTCTAAATTGAGTACAATTGCCTGTAGCCTAAATTTACTGGTTCACCTATAGTGCCACTGACGATAAAAGTAGGAGTTAATTTGCATGGAGTTGGATGCATTCAGTTAACATTCATTAGACTGCATTTAGGATGCATTAGGGATTCATCAATGCCTAATGTACTGCATAATTACCATTCATCAGGTCATAGTAATAAAATTACATTTAAGTTTCCTTCAGATGTCTCCATTATCCAATATTAACATAATTCTCAACAACAAGTGATGACCATGCTGTATTTCATGTCCCAATATGACTCCCGACTCCTGAAGCGCTCTTAATTTCACCATTTTTTGGATGTAATGTATTGAAGTGATTTCAGTCTTGAGAATTATTCTTTTTCTAAGAGGAAAGAAAGTGAGGAAGCTAGACATACATGCAGTAGCATACTGCAATGTAATGGCTAAATGTGCGAAACGCAAAATTCCCGCTACATAAAATTTGAAATTATCGCTTCGCATTTATTAGTGGAGAAATATGCATGATATGCTTCATAATATTTCTGTTAAATATATGCTTTCCGATTGAATTTGTTGTAAAATCTGGTAAAATATGGCAGATGTAAAAACATATCCTTGATATGAGGGGGACGTGGCTCGATTCAACCAAAAATTTTAAACGTTCATTCGACATCATCTTGCCAAGTTCTTTAAGCTATTGACTGTGCTGTCAAACACCTTTGTCATACAAAAGTACAAACACGTTCCATATAATGTAAGAATGTAATTTTGTCATTGACCTCATAATTCTGTAATGAATGTAATGATGATTGTCGGGCCTAAGAGACAATTGATATTGTACTATTGTACTATTGTAAAACAGAATTGTACTATTGCAGCAGCTACATCTTATTTTTTACAAAATATTCATGTGAATTTAGGTGCACGGGGACAGAATTTGATCTTTTGATGTACTCGGGAACATCTTTTGAGTGTTCCGATTCATGATGCATCATTACTGCGACATACCGGGTCATATCAAAATATGCCTCCTCCCCAATACACAAAATATATGCAACATATCCATCAAATTCATGATGTATCGCCCCCCCTCCCCAAATGGCCCATACATCATAACTGCGTCTTTAATAAGGAGTTAAAATGTGCCTTTTCGTCAATGAACAAAATGTATAGCACAACATATCGATATTTTGTCCGTGATTTGTGACTGAAGAGTACATTATCAATGAAATTAAAGCATCTGGTGAGGATTGGTGTAAATAATGCGAAGTCACGAACAACCTCTTTGATTCTGGAGAAAATGTAGGCTGCTCATATGAAGAATTGAAGAATGGACTGCTGGGAGTGACAAAGTTAAATTTAGTTTGAAAATGCCAGATTTATGATTTCAAGTTGCCTGTAGTTTCAGTGTGTATCCTTGTGATGTAGATGTAGAATCATGGAACTATTACATTGCAATTACACCAACATGCATGCGCAGGGAGTTAGATCAGAGAAATGGCACATCAAACTTTAGAAAGCTAGAAGTGGACTGGCATAAACAAAATACAATCTGATGTTCCACTTTCTCAGCCCTCAGTCCACATTGCAATTTTACACACTGATGTTTCAGTCCCTAACAAAATGTCTAACTGATTCTTACTGTACTATATGAACTATGATATAGTTTCATTTAGCAGCCTCTCAATGTCTCAAAGTGTTCTGGGTGAGATTTCTGCCGATTGAATTTCTTCGAATTGCCCAGTGGGCTGAATCTTTATTCCTGGAATAATCGACTTTTGCTTCCATCTTTCTCTGTTGCCGAGTTTAATTTTTGGCTCTCCCAGTTTCATTAATCCTCTTCGCCACCATTTCTTACTCTCCAGGCTTCGCCCCAAACCTCATAATATGAGAACATCATGGTAGGTATGATTGGCTTTATTATAGGCCCTATAATATCTAAGGGTTCTGTGAACCATCTGACAATGGATATACTCTCTCCCTTCCTCCCACTCTCTCTCTCAATCAAACATCTTACGCCAGCACGCGTCCACGCCCTGGTTGCTGCATTTAAACGGGATTAACCATTATATTATGCAGTGATGGGGTTGGTAGAGACTAGAGTTTATGTCGAATATCTTCAAAGGCTGTCAGCTGTGTGTAACGGGTTCGTGGGTGGTAAGGCGGGGTCCCGGAATAGCATACATCTGATGTGGTTCAAAGAACATATGTCAACTCCATGTGAGAGCATAGAAACATAGCTCTAAAGACTTTAGACTAGAGTTCCTAAACCTGAAGATAAAACCTATCAAATACCACCGTGTTGTTTTTTTCACTAATTCGTTTGCCAATCCATTGTGCTCTCTCACAACAAAAACACAGTATATCTCAGCTCTACACGACATAAGTTTAGATTAAACTACACAGACCTCTCTTGTGTTAGATTATTAAACTGGGCGGAGACCACTCCAGTTTCACATAACCGTCAAACACACGTGTATTTAGTAGAGCATTGGACACACATGGGTGGAGCATGTTTAGTGTAGACTTTAATCATGATCACTCAGCAACAACCTTAACTTGCGTCCTGACTTTGCGTATTGTCATGAATTCCATCGAAATTGTTATAACATAAGCTTTACTCTACGCTCATAGTTTATGGCATTTAAAAGCCTAGGACCGATGGTCCAAGACTTTTTAAATGTAATTAAATTCACGAACTGTAAGTGGGTGAATTAATTATGGAATAACATACGTTTATTCTGCCGGCCTTTTTTAACCAGCTAGGTTGTACCAACTTTCAGAAAAATTAGATAACACATCACCATCGCGTTTTATACCAGTTTCAACATATAGATGATGTGAAATTATCGTTTGTTTTAAATTGACATTTTACACATTCGCTAAACATTGACGTCATAACTACCCACGTTGCTGCTGACATCACAATATCCACTGATCAACCCCTGTTCCACCCCTGTTCCATGACGTAAGCATTCAACAAGGCGTGTCAGGCTTGGTGGCAAACTCTTCTGTTTAGTAAACGGCTACAGTAGTAAATAGTTTCTTATTCCAGATAATCTGTAGATCATCGAATTAATGTAATAAATTAGCAGTTTATCATGATTATTCCTGCCTGTGTAGCGGCTTACATAGTGACTCAAGGTCGCCTGATCATTGACTGTAAATTTGGCAGTTGGGTGCAGAAATACTATTACCAAATTAATCTAAATTTTATAAACCGAAATTTTAAATTCAAATTTGTTCACCAAAAAGCTGCAGTATGAAGGTAGATGACATGTGAAATTAAAGCTTTATTGCTAGCAAACGTGGGAAAAGTTAGGATATTCCCTTTTTATTTCCTGTTTGGTTTTAAAACTTAATGACGACATGCAACTGTCACAAGTCATTCCGAGATGCTGTAAGATTAGCTTCTTGGGAGATCCGCAATAATGTGTAATTCAACTTTCAAGTCACTGAATCGTGGTTTCTTCTTCATGATATATTTCAGCTAAGTATCGTCCTATTATCTATACTAAATTCATGATATAAAATAACAATTTCTGGTTTCAGGATTCGCAGACGCGGTTCTTTGAGTACGTGAGCGAGGCACACGCTGACAAATGCCTGAAATTCCTGGAGCGAGGACTCGATCCTAACTTCATACACCGGGCAACAGGCCGTGAGTACACCCTATTTGTACAAATACACTAAGTATGCATTTATACAAGCATACAGTTATACATTTATACAAGTACACAAGGTATACATTATTCAGACAAGTACTTAGTATACTCGGTATAAATTTATACGAGTATACAATTATTATACATATATACAAGTTGATACACACTATACAATTACAATATACATTTTCCAAAAGAACCCTCCGCAGAATTCATGTCACCCGACGCGGAAAATAAAATTTGTTGCTGCTGAAGAAATTGTGAATAATATAATTTTGCTGGAATAATGAATATAATTAATTTGGTATTTAAAAGTTCTTAAGTTTACCCCTGAGAACCTACGATTTTTACGGCAATTAATGGAAATACCGTCGAGAACTTCTCGCCATCGTGAATTCTCCCTTCAAATGATTATAGAATATGATATAATATGTAACTTCTTACTTTAAGCCAGTCAGTTAGTTATTATTCGTGTGTCTTGAAAGCTTGAAGCTTATACTGCAATCAGTAGAGATCAGTCGAGTAAATGGTATCATGTAATGTGATTGTGTAACAAGATGATTGGACGTGGTTTTGCAATCCCAGATAAGCTTATATTATAACGAAAGGTTTTTTGAAGGCTTCGCAATTTGACAATAAGAGGGAACTGGGTGATATCATCAAGAAATAAGTTATTTTGTTACTAATGAAGTCATCCTTTGCTCATATTAATAGTTTTATGGCAAAAATACTTTCTTTGCGACGTGTATGTATGTCTGTATGTGATTATCTGCGTATAATGTATATCATTATGATGAAGTAACGAGTGCGCGACAGTGACAGGATTGCAATTAATTCACTAGCCTCCGATTTCGCAACGCATATCATGATATCAGCGCCCTTGTACATGACACGTGCACCTTGCACGCATGCAGCTTCCAGCTTGATATGTATCATAATGTGCACAAGACCCACTCAAGATGTATAATGCACGGTGTTAAGTGTGTAAATGCACAACGTACCAACATGTCCATGCGCGCAATACATTTATACATTTTGGAAAGCTGTATACCTGAGATTCATATTTGTAATTTACAAATTACAGAATACCTACGTAAACTCTCGCAAAGCTGTTGCAGGTACATTACAAACCCGAAATTAGTTATTAATGTTATACCTGATGATACAAAAATACAAAACGCTGACTTTCTAAAGTTTCTCTTTAGCTTTAATTCTTATTCGGCGGAAATAATTCCTGCAATACGCCTGGAGACAATAAATTGGACGCTGCATAATGAATGATATATTATTATTATTGTTAGCATAATTAATTCAGATCAATTATTTGCCGTACCGGATTTTGAATATTATTTGAATATTATCCAACCACAGTGGAGAATTTATGTAATTGTATTCAAACGCCTTGACACGTCAATTGTGGCTTTTCACTCGTCTTGTCAATGATCATACCAGTGTGCAACGCTAGGCTCACATGAACTCAGGTTACCGTGATTGAGATAATTAGATGGTGATCCTGGACGTCACCAATTAACCATTCTAACGCATGATAATCACGTCACATGTCAGCTTCGTCGTGACAGTGTCATTAATTCAATGAAATCACCATGTCAAATATCGTAACACACATTGGTCCCAGCACGCATCCTTTGATGACACGCATCATTAACATGCCATCCTGTTAGACCGTGAGAAACAGATTTTTATGTGCGCACTTTTTCGAATATTTCAATATTTTGCAATTTCTGAAACTTTTCGAATTTGCAAAATATTGAATAACTCAGTAACCATCCTCCCCTAGTCCCCATACATTTCAGACACCCCTCTAACGAAGGCTGCTATTGGTAAGGACTCCCGGAACATGATTCTGCTGCTGTGTCGGTACGGTGCTTTCCTCGAGTTTAGGGATAGGAACGGGTGTACGGCACTCCACCACGCTGCTGCAAGTGGGGCACACGAGGCTATGCAGGTAATGATTTCATAACTTCAATAGAGTGTAGGTGCACTGTGAAGGCGTTATTTTATTAGTACAGGTACAGAAGTTATTCTCATCGTAAAAGCTCCCGAGTTTATTCAATTCACAGGTGTTATTTTGTTTGTATCAAGTAAAAACTTCAGAGTTTTTACACACGTATGATAGTATGATGCGATACGCATTCAATATTCTCCCCATTGATCATAAAATCATAATGTTATGCTTCACCTCATCACCTGTTGCTACAGCTGCTGATGTAGATCTAATGTAGTTATTGTTAACTTTATGTAGGTGCACACGGTAGTTGTTCGTGTAATTGCCACACACACACACACACACAAACCTCGTAATGTACACACACACACTACAGCCATATCAGGGGCGTAGCCAGGGGGAAGGCGACACAGGCGGCTGCCTCCCCCTTTTCGGACAGATATTGCGAAAATTTTGTTATAATAATAAGAGCTTTGAGCCAAGCAAAATAAAACGTTCATCAACTTTTGAATGTAACTCGCCGCACCCTTTTCAAAGATCTGGCTACGCCCCTGTACACACACTAAAGCCATATATTGGACACATTCCTGGGGAGTAGTTAGGGGTCTCTCTATTGTCTTCACACCTCAGTAGTAATTACTTATTAAGCAGGTAAGCAGTCATCATTGTCTTATCAATTGATCAATTATCTTTTCATTTCGGAGTACCTCTGAACAAAGCACTACTGTGAACTGGAGTTAATCTTTAGAGGCAGTTAAATGCGTGTTTATATGTGGTGTGTTAAAGGTCGAGGATTTGACACATATTCAATTCTTGGAATTTTGATAACAAGGGTTGACCAAATAAGCAAATATTATAAAGTTATTTAAACAACATTCCTGTTGTGGTATCATATTGAGATATTGACTATCTATTGTGTTGTGATACGAATTGCCCAATAGGAAAGATGTAAAAATGGCAGTTTTATGATTCAAATCTTAAAGCTTACTGTGTCCAGTCCCCTTATAAGCTTAAAGCGATAATTCAAAGTCATAGTCAATAGCATTGCAAAATACCAAGAAATTCTGTCACTGAAAGAGATAGGTACCATGAAATACGTTTCGCAACTCCCTGTAAGTCTGTAATAGGTTTTTCCCTCCCTATAATTTTAGTGCTTTTGTGAGGATAGCTCAAGCTGTGTTGCACTAAGGTGTAGGCAAACAAGTGCTGTTACTGACGTTGGTCCTGTATCTAGTAATGTTTGTAATTTGTAGATCTATATTGTATTATTATTGTTATGCCGATGTAAAGATAAATAAAATACCGTATCAAATCACCTGTAAATGAAACATGCACGCCCTGCTAATGACATTAACAGAATCAGAACATTCGTCACATTTACATTTACTCCATTACTTCTGAGTTTCTAATTCACCTAGCAACGCTAGTGTTAATAAAATTAGTGGGTTGCTTTTCGTATATGCGTGGTCCCAAGTTTCATATATTGAATGTGTAAGTTGTAGCACTAATATCATCAGCTAAATATAGATAGATCTACACTGGTATTACTAAAGAACCGCCCTAAATGTTTGTTATCAATGTATCCAATGTATATGTCGTACATCTAATCGTGTACATCTTCGCATATGGAAAGGACTCTTGTCCCTGTACAACACGGATAAAATGGACCGTTCTTAGCAACTTAGTCCTTGTGATGTATCATGCAATGTGATTAGTGTTTTCTTAGATAGACGGTGCAGCTCTGTCTAGCCATCGTCCAATCACCCTTGCGAATGTATTATTGCGATTAATATGTGAACACTGTGTTTGACACACTATCCAGATGTCAGTTGAGGCTTGTACGGAACGCGCGAAATCGATTTTCAGGTTTTGTTATAAAAGCGCACAACCATATTTGCAGGAGTCTGCGCGCGCGAGAACGCGCGCATTCTTCCTGCCGCCTTTTTTACTTCTCATCATGTCTCTTCAGTGGTTTCACTTGCCAAATTCAATTGAAACCACTCTTTTCATGCTTTCTTCACGGCTATTTAAACTACTTCACTGTAAATTCCGCAGGCGATCACCTCTAGTTTTTAACCCATCTACCCCTTTCAGGTATTACTTGACGCTGGCGCCTCGGTCAATGCCCGTGACTTGAAAGGCTTGACACCGCTTTACAACTCCATCTGTGATGGTAACAGTACCTACAGCTGTGAGATACTGCTCAAAGAACGGTGTGATATCAACCTAACAGATAACACTGGTCACTGGAATGAGCTACATCAGGTACAAAGTACCCAATTCTGCAGTGAGAGGGATCAATTGAAGAACTGATATATTTGCTTATTTGCAACTTATTCAATAGCTACAATGTCTGTTATTCTACTTCTTTTCCGTATCATCCTCACTTTCTTCTCTTGATTTGTGATCAACTTGACGATTTATTTTCCGTAGTCCACCCAATCCTCTACATCAGGCGTGTAAGCGAGGTAAAACAGACGTAGCGGAGTTACTGTTGCTATACGGGTCTGACATCAACGCTAGGACATCGGCTGGAAACTCAGCCCTCCACATCAGCGCTAGTTTTAACAAGGTTCACAACCTAGATGTAGACTACACTCAGTTTGATGTATAAGAAACTGTCTATAACTAAGCCTAGAACGTTTGCTCAGTAAGGTGCGTGTAAAGTGTTAGAAGACTGTTAGAAGTGATTAGAGACTGGTGTACAATAAATTTGTGTAATTTATTTGTGTCTTGGTTCTGTCTGTTGAACTTTTGCGATCCAGTCTCCTTATATCGATGACTTCACCATCCACCTAGTTTGTTATAAGCTGGAAGTGTCAATGTACCTGTACACACACAACCATGATTCACTGATCTAATCAACACCATAATAAGCCAAATCAAACATCTAATTCTAGAGATGATCATGATCTTTGTACAGCTCTCGTCACTGTGATAGGTTGATAAACGTTCTGATGATAACAGCCGTGCAAATCCTAATCTAATCTCGTAATTACTCCTAATTCACTCTTACAAATCCTAATTTTGACAACACCGCCTTAACAACAACACTACCTTTATCAACAACTCGCCTCCTATTGCTCAAGAGCTGTCCAAACAGCTCTTGTAATCAAAAAAAGAAAAGAAAAAAGCTTGTAATAACAAGTTAAAGGAAGTTAAACAATTTAAATCCTAATAATTCCAGGTTCACTGCGCAAGACAGTTGCTGTACCGGGGTATTGACAAGGATATGCGGAATAAGGCCGGACAGACGGCCTATGATGTGGCAGCCCTCACCTCTAACTTCGTCATCATGGACGATATTTCCAAGTTTAACTCCTCGCAAGCAGGTTAGGTTGTTTGTTACTTTGTTATACTGTTAATGGTTTGTGTTTAATAAGTAGCAAATTAGCACTGATCTGCTCCTTAAGCAGTTGATCATCTCTTTTTTTTTCAAAAAAATGTGATGATCATATATTTCCGTTGATGCTATCCTGGATTGATTGATTATTTCATGTAATGAATGAATTACATTCGAACGAGACTGGAACATGCAACAAAATTTAAAATTATCAAAAGTTCAAAAACAAATATGGCCCTTCTTAAAATTCATTTCCTCAAAACTAATACTCTATTTTCTCTCTTCCATCTTCAACTCCTGAACAAAATGGAACAAGAAGCTATCGAATTATCGGTGGTAATAATAATTTCGACTCGTTCTGGCTACTTATACATTGTATTGTGAAAGAGAGAAATGGAGAATCACCTGCATTGTTGTAAGCAATGAATAGCTGAATTCAAGAGAACAGTGTCTGACTTCTTTTCAATACCTATAGATTTTAGTTAAACTTCATCGAAAAGAAACTCAAGTAGGTTTCGAAAATGAAGTTACTTATTTCGTTGTTGTTGATTTTTGTTTCGATATAATTTGCACTTCTTTAATTTTATTGTTCTCTTTTATTATTATGAGGAGTCATCTTTAAGAGTGGCAACATGCACGTTGTAAAAGCAGCTGTCAGCATTGGAGATTTAAGGCTTCATCCACTTGGCTTTCATCCCCCCTCTTTATTGTTTTTTTTTAATTGTTAATTTAACACTTCCAGCACTCCCATTAAGATATTGTAGGTGGCAAACGAACCATCGGCAGAATCGTGAGTGACGCCATTATCATGGTATAGCGTAGTCATTAGATGACTTTGATCCGCCAGTGTTTCGTGATTGACCTACAAATTAGAGGTGATATTCCCATCTGATGCAAAGTGTGATGTCACATCACAAAACACGTGCATCAGTTTATAGTTATTTCCATGCTTTCTATTAATATTTCGATAGAGTCAGACTTGACAACAAAAGTAGGTATATCCGGTAAATTCTTTCGAGTATAATGAGACCTTACAAATAATATCTCAGCACTGAAAACGTTTAAAGTTTGCGGAAATATTTTCATAAAATATGAAAGTTTATCCTGAATAACTATTCGGAGATACTTCGGGACTTTTGAAAACAATATTTCGATGAATGTGTTGATATGGCAACATTTGTTGCCTTTATTCTGGGTTTGTTAACTCGTGACTTCCGGCATACACGTCAAATTACTGACAGCACGTTTAACTTGCCAGTAGCTGGCAAATTGCCAGAAAAAATACTCCAGTTTTGTGGTATCCTTACATAAAGAACTGCATACGAGAGAACTAAGAAAAATACCGAGTATAGAGATGGGAAGTGATTTTAATGGCAACCATTATCAATTGTCATGACTACAATTATGTATACAATTATGACTAAAACTATCAGATACCAGAAAACCCGTTGAGCCTGACTCCCTCCATGAGCATGGCCCGGGGAGAAGGGCACCCGTAGTCGTAGTCCCACCTCTCGAACGTAACCCCGGCCGAGACCTTGAGGTACTCCATCATAGCCCTCAAACACGAACACTCCATGTAACTGTCCGAACTGAAGATACTGTCCGAGTGCTGGAGATCGTGTGCTGCAGCCAGTAGAAACGGTTCTGGGAATCTCCCCATTGTACCGGCCAATGTGCTGGTTAACAGTTTATCGTTAACTTCCTTCAGGGATTCTTCCGACACTTCAGTTCCGTTTAGCGGGTTGACTCCACACGCTGCCCTGCTGCGTGTCACAGCCCACGAGTCAGCGAACGTCATGTCAGGATCGTCACGTTCGACCAAGAACAGCCTCGCATCGTTACTGTGATCCCCATCGTTATTTCCACAGAGTCCGCAGGACTCAAGTCTACTGGACAGAGTTATCTTGGCGTAGGAGAGCCCATCCCACTCCAGAGAAAATGCCTCGTTGTCTACCTTCATGAACAGTCCGTCAAATGTTATCTTTGCATCACCAATCACCAACTCTTCGTTAACAGCAACTCCCCTCATCAACCCACCGTCATTAATCCCAAAACCTCGCTTTAACTCAAACATTACTTCACCATATTCAGTCCTCACTTTAGCCATGCACTCAAAGTCCTGACGGCCATCTCCGGTTGCTCCTTTAGAATAGTACGTCTCACACCAGTTAGCTCCAGTGATATACCCTGTACACCCCTCCTCTCCATCACACCTTTCCTTACACTTTATATCAGCGTAGTACACCAACCCTGCATTATTCCCCGGGTTCTCCCCGCCTCTACACGCTCCCACGCTGGACTCGTAGACTGGCTCGGGTTTACCCCAGGTTACTACCGTCAGGGAGGAAAGACACGTCACGCCCACCCCACAACCCGTGAACTGCCCGTAGATAAACGCGTAGTGGTTCCGGCAGTCCCCCGCCAGCACGTAGGTGCATTCCCCCTGGAAGTTGTAGTACGCACCGTCGAATGTGAGTACGTGAGGATCCCCGAACACGTAGCAGTGCCTGTCTGAGGAGGGGACAAAGTACGTGTTTTGGGTGACCACGTTGAAACCCCGGGTTACTGCCCGGTGATCAGCACACCGAGATATCCTCGCTTCGTAGCGTCCTGCTTCCGATACTTCGACAGTGAGCGCGTTCTCGGCGATGGTTCTACTGCCGGATATCCGGTCTAACTTCACCCAACGTACGAACAGTGTGGTGTCAGTCACTCCGCTGTCCAGTTCCACTGACCTTCCTTCCTCTACCAGCATTGAACTGACTTCAGACTTACCGGTGAACTCACGGACAGTAAGCTCCACTGAGTGTGGGGTGTATCCTGGTGCACTGCAACCCCAAGTTGGGCTGCTGCAAGCAAGAGTAGCTTCAATGGAGCTAGCACGTTGTGGGCCGGCTTCATTGTTGCTAAAAGTAGCAGTTTCTATACTGAGTCCTGTTTCAGCATCCACACAAGTTAGTGTAGCTGACTTCGGTCCAGTAGAAATAACATCTATTCTTGCCTCTCGATAGTAGCAGTCCTCAGGACTGGTTGCTCCAGCAGCACTGAATGTTGAGTCACTGCAAGGTGTGCAGGTATTTGATCCTTCCAAGCTGTAGAAGTTCTCTCCACAAAGTGTACATGAGCCATCTTCTCCCAGGTAGTATCCAGCCTCACAGATCACTGGTGTTGCTTTAACCATGCACGTGAACTGCTCCCTTCCGTCCCCGGTGATCCCCACGGAACTGTAGGTTTCACACCAGGTGTTACCTGTCACATAGCCAGTACAGCCCTCATCAGTATCGCAGCGTGTTTTGCATTCTGTGTCGGAGAAGAACACTAAACCAGCGTTATATCCGGGAGATTCCCCTCCCCTACACGCCCCTACAGTGGCAGTGTAGGATACCCCATCAGCATTCCCACTTGCTATTGCAGCAACGAGTAGGGCAAGATGAAACAGTGCCATCGACTTATCCTACACTCCTTCCTCAAGTCCTTGGAGGTTGAAATAGAGATTTCAGAGTGGTAACAAAATGTGGAGTAAATGTCACAATAATGTTTAATGTTCAAGATTAAGCAATTTTGAGAGCAAATAAAACATAAAAATAAATAAATAAAAGCAAATGAAATAAAAGCAAATAAATCTCTGCTCAGCGCGAAGAAAATGTTGGATCCTTGAAACCAAAACACCTACAACGATTGTAAATCTCTCCTCATAACAAAAACTCTCATCAAAATTAAAGTTTGGAGGAATGCAGCTGTGTCTTGTGCCCCCTGCTGAACCGCAATCTAATTAAATATCCCTGCTCGTGATGACAAAAGAGCATCTGATAATTCTTTTTACAAAATAATAAAGTGTCATTAGACCCGTCATTCTTATCTCTCTGAAATTGATTAATGAACAAAACGCTCAATTTGATTTCTATACCGTATATTTTAAACAAGAGATTTATCACAAGTATTTAAGTTAACAAGTTAATTAGTTTCCCAGCGTCAACATCAGTCGAATTCTGCAAAAATCTCCGAAGTGAATATGAAATGATATATCATGTTGATGAATGACTTGGCTATCGAAGCTGGGGAATAATGAGCTAGATTTTGGCTATATAATAACGATCACCCGCCCGCCAGTAGGTCTGTGGTTATAAACTTAAGCCCAAACTTAAGCCCAAACTTAAGCGGTAAAATTTTGGAGCCAACCATTATCTCGAAATATAACATTCTAAATCTTCATTTTTGATCAGGACTGATTCCTGAATCCTCTTAGAACTTTTGAATATTCCAAGCGTTAATATTTAAAGCCTTCGAATATTGTTAACCCGTGACCCGACCTTGAGATGAAATGGTCTCAATTATACATTCTCTCCTGCTATCTGGACCAAGCTATTTATAATACTAATTATACGGTCGTTTTAGTCGTTTATTCTCTTTTTACTCCAATTATACGGTCGTTTTAGATCGTTTAAATTCAAGATCTTTTTTCCCAGTTTCTAGACACCATCTTTGCGATAAACGTCCGCGCCATATTTATGTATAAATTTGTAGATAGATTTAAATTCAAGTTCACATTTTTTGTAGAAGGTATTCCCAGTTTTTCAGTTTCTCAACTTGGTTAAAAGCTCTGGATGAAACTTAAAAACTTTACATCGAACAGGCACTTGCTTGAGTTCTGAAACACGTTAAATCTTGAGGGTTTTTAATCACAGCATGGGCGGGTTTACTTTAAATTAGATTAAATTGGTTGTGTTCCCTCTACCTTGGTTGAAGTAGACGCCCTCTCCCACCCCATTGTTGATTTCCCTGGATCATGGATCTCCCTTAAACACGGTGTTTTTTGTTGTGCCCCTGTCTCTCCAAATACGGGATATATACTCACAAGAGACTAATATAGATGGTGGATAAAACGTCATTTTATCACATCTAGAAGTGGTAAGTTGATGACGTTTCACTCCATGTTCTCTGCACAGTGGTACATGATATAACGCACCATGTATTTCACACTTTATTCTATGATCTATATCCCATTTCCCGGGCTCTTGCTTTGTATCCCGACACTTTACCGTGTGTGGCACAGACTCTTTGAAGTGTAATAATTGTTTATAATTACGCCGTGTGTGTTTGTGTTGTCGTGAAAGAGGGAGGGAGGGGGGACTGCGGTAGTTCTACGGAAGACCTGGACGTGACTTCCGCTTTATTTCACGGGGTCGGAGTTTGGACAATTAATATATAACGTTACCTTTCCATTAATCCCGATCCATGATTTTTCACGGGCTTTTGTCTTTTTCGTCACAATAACCACGGTACAATATGCCGCAGCTGTTTGCATACACTACTTGCAGCCGCACTGGATGATTTCAGCCATTATTACACTAAACGAGAGCAATCATCGGTTTACAAAGCGAGCATTCTGTAATTTACAACCGTTTTGTGTGACCGATATTATTTGTGAATTTTTGCACTCCCTCGCGATCATCTTTTACCACCTCGAAACTGCTCCTGACTTTACACACTCGTATCAACTCCGTATACGGTGGTTTATTGAGACGTACCGGAGACCTGGTGACATGTCAAAATCTCAACAGAACTCAATATATGGCATTTTGCAGTCACTATAAGTCAAACTATATACCGTCACAGAGTGAAATATACTGTTTAATCAACAAATCTATATACCCAGCGATCATGGCATATACGTATATATACGCCACCAAGGTGCTGTTTGGAACGCCAAATAAGGCAGTGCTATGATATGCCTGGTCACTGCTGATATTGTGACCTCTATATTAATCAAATCCACCAGATTCGCGAGCTGACCTATATACACGGTGTACCACTCGGTGATATATTATTTCGTTCAGGGTTCAAAGCATCGTTATAATATTATTCCCGGCCTGGTTTTGCCCCGGTATATTCGGCGCGAAGTGAAGTGTGAAATGGGTGATTTAACCCGCCAAATCAAAACATCGTATTATGTGCGCTGCCCTTTGTCATTTGATCATATAATATTCTACATACCCTCCTTTACATCTCACGTTTAGTGAATTTTAAACCAGCCACGTAGAATTGTAGAAGGAAGAGTGAAGTTCTACTTTTCCCATGATTTTTCACCAATTTCCGTGTTGCACGCTCAGGAAAATCGGTTGATTACGCTAAATTTCGTTTGTATATTTGATTTGTTTCATGCATTTGCCTTGTGTACTTGAAGTTAGACTACATTTACAGGATTCAACTTTATGTTTTGACTTTATTCAATATTTTCATTCCCAATTTCAATACTTATGCGTAGAGATTACTCGAGAATCGTCTCAATACTAAAACCTACCTAACGCTCACAAACCTTTGCACAATTCTAGATGATTTGGATGTACAACTTTAGAAAGTGATGCTCAATGACTCTGCCTGACAACCTCTACGACCATCTCTATGACGGTTTGTACTTTATCCCATTATTTAATTAACTTATTAATCCATCTCTATGACGGTTTGTACTTTTTCCCATTATTAATTAATTAACTTATTAATCCGAGGGTAGACTAGGATCTTTGCTGAGTTCTCCCGACCAGAGGTGCTGTGTCAAAAACCTGCCCAGAGCCCAAAACCTGACAGAAACCTTGACATGTTAGAGTATCCGAAAAAGATTGTAATCGATGTCCACATAATATGTACTCAATCATCATTCTAGATTTAATTCCATTTTCATACTCGGACTGTTATCAAATAGGGACCTTCTTTGTCCAAGATAACATGATGATTGATTATAGAATCCGTGTTTTTCATGGGAAGCCTCAAGATTTTATCAGTCAAGAACGTATTTAAACAGTCCAGAAGCCAGGGAAATTCGATCAGCAGGATGCCCCCTAATCAATATCATTGAGAGCGGAAGACCATATGGAGACGACCAAAAAAGGTCAAATTCTGATACGGAATAAAATTATTTAACAGTTTTCGTTCAATTTTCTAGTTTTTGCAGCTAAATCTATCGGGCAGTCAATCTCGCCCCCTGATTCAGGTGCTTTAGCTTATTATTCTCTTACTCTGATTGTGATATAGCGCACAGAAAAAATAGGCAGTTAAAATGTCATCATCATCATAGTGAAATGTTGTTATTTGAACCGCCTGTTTTCTGCACAATGGCATAATGATATGTTACCATGTCATAATATAGGACGTAAAAGTATGCAAGTACTGGAGAGCGCCTACAAGCTGTGAAAGTGATACTTTGGGGAGCATCCGGGAGCAATGGCAATGGGTTTTCCGATCCCCTCGAGCGAAAATCATAGATTAACGTTGGATAATTCACTTTGTAATTAGATTTGGTTTTCGGTAATTTTGGTTTTCGAGCCCGCACAGAGCAGGAAAACAAATCGAATTTTCGGAGATCGTAATGCTTGATCTCAAGCGTAAAGAAGGAGAAATAGTGATGATCTACCTACGGCCTACCTCTATATACTGAGTAGGTAGGAAGGGTAATGAGTAAATTTTGTATTGCTATGTCACTTTGTACTCATCAATCTGTTTCAAGTAGTCGTTTCGTTTTGCAAGTTGTAGGTGTCAAAAATACGTCGATTTTTTCCGTATTTTGAAAAATAAACAATCATGATCAAAGTGGAACACCTATAATATGAAAATAACTTGAGCAAATAAATTTTTAAATTTCGTCAAATATCGCACAGTATATATTTTTGCCAATTTGGGGGATGCGCTTGCTGAAAAAAGAGAACCAAATATTTTCTTGGGGACGACCAATCGATTACGATATTGATATGGGAGGATGCCCAACTTTAAAATGTTCGATTTTTGTCAAGATTTGGCCTAACTGTGCTGTTTCAGCAAATGGAAAAAGTCCTCAGTGAGAGGATTCCTATACTCCATCCAGATGTAAAGTCTGGTCAGGGATATGCTTGTGACCAAATTGTGAAATAATTGTGAAATAACTTGATGCTTCTCATGACCTCATGACAAATACAAATTATATAACCAAGTTATCTTGGGCCAAAAAGGTTCAAATTTAATAATAAACAACGAAATTAAATTTTGAAGGATGATTGGCTCTGTGAGAGACGATTGCCATTCTTTTCGGATACTCCAATATTTTGTAAATTAACAGAAATAAAGAAATAAATCCATTAGCCATCTCGCACACCTCTACTCCATTGTGTTTGAATAATATATTGTAAATTTATTATTTCATCAAAGAAATAGAGTAACATGTGTTTGGAGCAAATAATCAATGAGTTCTAGATATATTTGCAATAGGAATTATGAGCACATATAAAAAGAAATGTCTCGGCAGTGCCGCGCAGATATTGGTTTTATCGCCACTGTACTCGTTAGTGTTGGGTTATAAGCAATTTGGTCCTGGGTCCATCCGGGTCCATTAAATTGGATTGTGATTTATGTCATATTTTGGTTAAATTTCGAGAATCTGACGGAAACTGGAGTATTTTGAAACATAATTTTCCAATTTCCATTCCAAACTAGATGCTGTTCCGGTTTCTGGTACTGGGCGCTCTTTGCTTCCATGCATGTAACGCTCAGTGCAGAGATTTTACCAATAACAAAGTGGATTGGTTTGTCATACTGAAGCTTCCACAAGACCCTGCTACCAATCCCACTGGCAACATGTTTCTATACGCTGACAACAACAAACCTAACCTCTTCCTCTCCCCTATCACTCTGGACATGCCTGACTACAACCCCCTGGCCTTTACTCTGGAACCTGCCATATACGGAACCAATCCCAACTATCTGGTGTACAACGAACAACCTCCCTCAGGGGCACCCCTCATCCCGAGGACACTCCAAAGGAATCCTCTTCTGGGACTTGAACACTGTGACATGGCTCCTCCATAGTGTCCCCAAGTTCCCTGCAGAACCATTTAGCCAAAGTAGCGATGGTGGAGGCGCATGCAAACTTCCGAGGAAAAACGGATTGAAAAGCAGCGGATATAAGTATGAATTTCCCGAAAGTGGCAAACGTAACGGCCAATCTATGTTATGCTACACTGGAACTACAGGTCAAGACCTCCCCACAATAGTGCAACACCTCTACTACAGCTGGCCTAACATATATGCCCAGGGTGCCATCGAGCAGAATTACCTCTCCGGTGTTCCACATCTGTTTGACGTTGTCCAAGGAAGACACGCTCGTGATGCACAGAAGCACATCAGACAATTCCTGTCCTCCCCCTCCACCCTCTTTGTCGCGTACTCCAGCCAAATGGACGCTAATGCCGACATCTGGGAAGTCATTGCTAACGATCTGCAATCGGATATTGTCACGGAGACTTGGCAGAATGGGGCTGGGGGTAAGTTAGCGTCCAGCTGTAACGGACCCTTCAAAGTGGTGAATATTCACGCTATGAGCTTTCCAAAGCTCCACGCTCAATACGTGTCGTCGGCTGATCACTCGAAGTGGGGTATTGTGTATAGAGCGGGAGCTGCACCTATGGTGTGCATTGGGGATCTCAACCGAATGGCAAGTCAGATGAAAAGAGGGGGTAATGTGGTGTGCCTACAGTCCCCTGCCCTGTGGAATGATCTAGCCCAGGCTGTGGCAATGAAGGAAGATTGCCGGTGATCAGGGAGAAGAATGGTTAAGATCACGATGTTCTGGAGATGATAAGATGAAATTATGATTTTACACTATTCAAGTACCTGAATTAAAAAGGTTGTTTTCACTGAATTCATTGCTACTGCAGTGCCACACTGCAGGTCTCTACGGATGGAGAGAATGATCGTCCTAAGAGAAATACCCTTTGTCAGCCAATGAGTATGGTGATAATTCAAACAATGGCCTATGGCCTGTAAATCAGCTGTGGCCTGGACAGTAAACAACCAATCACATGCCATTTCTAAACAGTAAACAGCCAATCACATGTCATTTCTGGACAGTAAACAGCCAACCACATGCCATTCCGGATGTGGATGTTACGTCAGTCCGTGGCTCCCAGCTGATATCTTACTCCTCCGTGCTACAATAGGCTAATGAGGATGGAGTGTAGTTACAATAGCACGCCCAATTAATACTCGATTACTGAAAATAGACAATTAATTTTAATTTCGCTGCTTTGAGCGTTCGATATGATGCAGGGAAGGAATAATTACCACCCGAGACATACAATTTAAAATGAATTTCCGAGAATTTTAAATACGGCAGAAGTGTTGAAGAACGGCAGTAGTATTGAAGAACTACTAATTTGCAGCGCATAGCTATTATTGATAACAAAAATCCCAGGAATGCTTTGACACGAATGAATACAACTCCTTAACTCCCCATATGACGTTGAACACGGTATAGATATTTATGCCACTTGTTAAACTATGCGTAAGGAATAAATTCATTCGTCCAAAAAATCACGCACGGCAAAAAAAATTTCGTACCTCATGACAGGTATTTGGCCATGAAGGCTGAGAGCAAGGATGCGCAAGTCCAGAAACCCCACACAAGTTTCCAGTGTGACACTTTCTCGGAATTTTGTTGGGAAGAAACATTCTTATTGTCTCGTACATGTTTTCAGAAGGTGAACTTGCTAGACAATGACAAGGCAATAAAACATGTGCCATACAATGGATTGAGCTCGGACAGAATGTGGCCACAAAGTGGTTCGGTGTGGTTTGCGAACTATGTGGCTTCAAAGCGGTTTGCGTTGAGTGCACTGAATCACTAAGTTCCTTCAAACTGGACAAGGTACAGATGTATTGGTGGTGTGAACCACTTTACGGCACTGAAGTGCCACACTAAATATATCGAAGCCACATTCTTACAGAAATAGTACCAAAAGAAGGCGTGTGCTGCTATGCATCGTATTACGTAGAAATATCAAATATGCCAGCTGTAATATTATTGCAAGTGCATACAATAGGGAACTTTGAGTGTGGTTGACAGCCAAGAACTGTTCATTTAGTTGTCATGTTTTCTCTGAAAATCTGCCTCCTCTCTCAGTTTCCTTGAATCTTTAGAGAGTGCCGTTGTAAGGGTCCAGGGCTGAAGAGTTTCTATGCAGCTCTTTCCAGTTTCCTGACGACCAATGCTTCTGGAATTCTGATAGTTCAATCTTCATTTATTGATCATCTGTTCCCCATTTTATCAGATTGACAGGAAATGGCGGGGTTTAGGAGTATATGTACTTTAGAGGCGTAAGACGAACACGCAGACAATATAGAGCCCTGCGCGAGCAGGGCTCTATATAATATTTAAATGTCGACAGCACAGCTGGAGACATTTAAATGATTTAGAGTGCGAGGCGAAGCGAAGCTGAGCCGAGTGCTCTAAATCATATTTCTGCAGTGAGTTTGAGCCTCTAAAGTACTATAGAAGTCGAACGGTGTACACAAGACACACCCTGTACACAACAAGCACACATTACCTTATATGGTAAAAAGCAAAATGCTTGTTTGCACATTATAAAAAAGCGCATAACTCAGCCGTTTTTTGAGCAATTTTGATCAAATTTTCAGGATATTACGGGAAACATATGACCAATATAATCCTAGAGTAGCTAACATTTTTGACCTTCAGAAATTGAGATATCTTAAATGAACCGGTTTTATGTTTAAAAGTTATCGCTTAATAACTGGCTTTTCGGTCATAACTCCGCTTCTGGAGCTCAAAAATGAATCTAAACTTCACTGAGATGTTGCTTTAATGAAGCTCTAGATATCCTGAAAGTTTCATCAAGTTTGCTCAAAATACCTCGGAGATATGCACATTTTTGTAACGCAAAAGCAAAGGTCGCATAGATGTGTATTTAAATTGGTATTAAATTACAGTTTGTCATAACAAACACATGATATAAAGCGCGTGTGGTAACACGACTCTACGCATATAGTACTACCCTCTAAATCGGTCTAAACCTGTCGTGAGACTACTATAATAACGTAATGATCAGTATTTAACTACAAGGTTTCCCGCCTGTTGCGTTCAATCACCATATTTCACCACTACATCTGAAGTGTTATGTCACTGAACTCAGCACTCATCATGCACCAAGAACTATATTGGAACTAAGTGCTGAAGCACTTCACCGTGCTCAATTGACCGCATACAGGTCGAATGATGTCATCAATTCACCATTTCACCCATGATAATGACATAACCCCCAATCATCTATGCCACGTGCGAATATTGTAGCTGTCATTGTGCCGTCATTGGAATCGTAAAATGTTATAAAAAATACTAGTATAACACCTTAGCAATGCCCACACACACCCTGAGAGACTTCAGCTCTCAGAGCAAAAGTCAGTCAGAATAGCTATAGTAGTAGTAGTAGTAGTCGTAGTAAACGCCGCGCACGAGAAATAGGCGGTTCAACTCACTACATCATATGATATGATAATGACGTCATCCTAACCGCCTATTCCTCGCGCGCGGCGTTATAGTTGTTGTTGTTGCTGTAGTTGGTATTCATTAGGGGGGTCACATAAAAAATCGACTTGGACAAATCCCCACAAAAATGGTACCAAAATGATCGGCACAATGAGTACTTTCAAACGGACTAAGTTTTGTTTGTCTTTGAGAAAATTTGAGGGAGTTATAGGCTGCACGTGGTCAAGGAGCCGCGCTCAAAATAAGCAACGCCGAAAATTTGCTTCAAATTACGCATATCAATCGACATCACAAAACTCGCGATTGAAAAATAAATCATCCCTCAAATTACAAGATAAAACATGGAAATGTACGCTCGATAATTCCTTTAACATTCCTCGAAACTTTCAGGGCAATACATTGTGTGGAAGAAAAGTTATCAATCTCCAAAGTCAACCGGTCAAAATTTGGACGTATTTTGTTCATAACTCGGCTCAGGATAGACGTAGAACAAATCTGAAAACACTGTTAAATAGCGCGCAAGCGCCCCCGTGCATTCCCACGGCGCGCGCAATTCTAAATGTTGAAGCGTAGCACGTGCGCGCTGATTAATTTCGTTGTTTGGGTATATTTTGTCAGTTTCGCGTGTCGCAGTGAGAAAATGGGTTTTGTCAAATTTCTATCTTCCCCATTTCTCATCCAATCATCATGAAACTTTCAGGAAAGTTGAAAAACATAATAAACAGCTTTCCTGACTAATTTTTTTCTGAAAATCGAATCATGAGACGAGATATGAGCATTTGTGTACACAAATTCTATAAATTGCATCATTTTTGTCCACAACTTCCGTGAGGAGCAAAATTTCCAGACAAAATTAGTCAGGAAACTCCTTTTATGTCTTCTACGGCATATATCCAAATTTCAGACAGAACACATTTATACCTTTTGAGTTATGACACTTTTAATGCGAAAAAATGTGTTACACTTTTTATCGTAATTTCGTGCTAGTACTTTGTGCGCAAGTACGCGATTGTGACACCCCTATATTCATGTTACTAGGAAAATATAGCGCTCTGTTTCTCACTATACTGAGTGTCAACACTAGATATAATATTATGTTTTATGAAACCCGTCTAAGTCGGAGAGTTCACTCAGAGCCTTAGACACATAGTTTTATATGTTTTATGTTATTACTTGTTTAATATAATGGTGATGTGCGCCTGCCAGATGTTGTGAGCCTTGTTTAGTGTGATGTGTGTTAGTTTCTATGTTTGTTTCTGAAATTAATGGTTTTTAACCGCGCGGTTGTCAATTATTAAGCTCTTTGATGGACTCAATGCTGTAATTTGTTGTCATTTTCCTTCTATGAACCAGGGAAACGAAATCTGCCTGTAACGACATGCAGGCTTGTCTCTAAATCTTCTGAGATCTCAATCTCTTAGTGATCCCTGATCCCTGAATCCTTATATAGGAAATTAGGAAGTTGTTAAAAATGGAGCATGATTCATCACAAAGGTTGTAAATGTCTCGAGGGTAACATCCACAATAATATGATGACTAAAACTCCGCTGATTGCGCTAATGTGACAAGACGTGTGTTTTGATCTGCTAACCACTGCACACAGAAGTATGATCTGCCATGTCTCGGATAATAAGAATAATAATCTTACTATATATAATGCGTGTTGTTAATATATATATCCACTCGCGTGCGCTTTTTGAAGACATTTTAGGTTGCGCGCGCGCGCGGCCCGGTAAAATATCTGCACGCTAAATTTGATATACCCAGCGGATATAGCCCGGCCCGCGAGAGCAGTTCTGCGTCGGTTGCAATATAGCCCGCCTCTTGGAAGAAAATATTTTTTGGTGCTAAACTGGCTGAGATCATTGAAAGTGTCCACAACAACAATTTTAGCAGCAAAATATCGATCATGAGACAAAAAACTGGCAAATAGAAGGATTTTTGTGGAGTTGATTATCGACCTAAAACATCGAGGCGATGGAAAGTTAAGAGTCAACACACTGAAACTGACATTCATCATTGTTCAGCAGCTTACTGAATCATGAAATTATGAGAAGAAGTTCAACTTAGAAATAGAATTAATAAATATTCAGCAAAATATGTGGCCAACAGTAGACAAAAGTCGAGTCAAATAGCAGAGAAAACAGTGAACTGCAGTGATAGCAGTGATAGCAGCAATTCTGTAAAATTCTGTAAAAGCAATCATTCCGAGAAAGAGAAGTAAAAAGATACAAAATCAAAAACGAGAGAATGAAATACAATATCATGAAATAAAGTTTGGAATTTGCATTTGTGTTGATCATTAATTGCATTGCCATGTTGTCATGGTTACACATTCTTCGGAAATAGCAAGAGGTGAGTGAGAGCAATACGTCATTATCATTAGTAACAATGGTGCATTACTTTTTCTCACACACAGCGGATACGATGTAAAATAAATGCCGCCTAATTACCGCGACACTCTGATACGTTGTTCAACTTCCCGTGAGAAAAATTTTGAGGGACACTTTATTCTATTGACTTACCATATTCAACCATGGTTATTACGTCATTCTCATTTGTCTATTATAACAGTGCTGCAGAGTTTCATCAAATGTAAATACGCTCATTTTAACCCATTTTCTCTCATCGTTTTGTATCTCTTTCAAGTTCTGCTGTAACTGATGCGTTTCACAAAAGTGACATGCTACCATTTTCCCCTTTGTTTGTTTTTCCAATTATTGTTTGTTTTCCAAGATTGTTAGTGTTTTAAGTTTAATCAACAGCATCTAACCACATTTTTAGCCAATAATCCTTCGATTGCAAGACCTTTGAGATTGATCCATGCTTTGATTCGATTCGCCTTTAAAATTTTCGCCCTCGGGCCCTTCGGGCCCTCGGGCTCATAACTTCTACATAAGCTTTGCCAACCCCTTCGATCAAATACTTACGGTTTGTATTGCATTTATGAAAAATTAAATTTTTGTTAATTAGAGAAAAAACTCAATATTATTGTTGCAAAACCTTCCTGTGTGTTCAAATCTTCGAGGATTTACTTGAACATTCAACTTTTTCATCTTAGATATGCCATTCTCCCAAAAGCTCACGCGAGTGGATATATACCATATACTCCTCGCCTCATGGGCTGAATTTCGTATAGCACTCGGGCTCTTCGAGCCCTGCGTGCTATACGATATATATCCCACTCGGCTAGCGCCCTCGAGGGATATATTTTCATATCGCACGCGCATGCGCGTGGGTAGCTGTTCACTATAATCAAGACAAGGCCCATAAATTTAGGATAGACAATCAAGCACAATACAATGCTACCCTAGCATTAGAGCTTAAGGTCACCCTTGTAGATAAGGTTAAGCCTGAGCCATGGGATACACCTGAAAGCATCACTAACAAACTTAGCAAAAAAGAAGCTTATTGGCAGCACCAACTTAAAACTTTCGAATCAGATGGAGGGCTGAACATACGTAATGAACGCATAATAGCCAATAAGCGTGCACAAGGCAAATAATCCCATGACTGTAGATAGGCAACAGAGCATTCCTAAATCCCTTCTATCAGTACTCTCTAAAATTTGTTTGTTATTTTGAGTCTGCAGGTCAATATTTCATGTATCACATGTGGTATTCTACTGATTCTTTTATATTCGTTTACTAATTTATTGATTCTAATTTATTCAATTCAGTTTTCAGATGTATTCAAGTTTGATGTTTTCAGGATGTAGTTATAATTTGATATTGTATTCTTTTAGTTGTTAGAAATTCATTGATATTGTAAGTTATTCCTTTTGATGTATTTAGATTCATTGAGATTGTTATAACCGTTGTAATTTGTGCTCTGACCGTACGGCATCACTTGACTTTTCCAGTTATATATTGTATCAGTATGTTTTACTAATTTGTTACATTGTCTTTTAGCTATAATGATCCACAGAAGATTGCACAATTCGAAGTTACAGACATCCTAAATGTTGTTTCATTTGAGTACTGATGAAATTTAAACTATATATATATATATATATATATTTCAAAATTCAACAGGACTCAAATGATACAACATTTAACTGATCTGGAACTTCGATAAATTACATCTTCTAAGGATCATACTAAAAAGACATAAACGAATTAGTAAACACAATACAATATCAAATTTGAAAAGTCAAGTGATGACGTACGGTCAGAGCACAGTTAAAAGGTTGAATTGTTACAATTTCAATGGATCATAAATACCTAAAAGAAAGTTTACAATATCAATGGGTAACATACATCTGAAAGAATACAATATCAATAATAATACATCATAAAAACATCAAACTTAAATACATCTGAAAAATATAAACAAAATACGGGTAAAATGATGGAGAAGATTGAACAATGCAAAATAATTCAATATACCGTCTAGTAGACTCCTAGTAATAAATAAAATATAGAATTGACTGATAGAAGGGATTTGGGAATGCTCTGGTGCCTATTTAAAGTCATGGGATTAATTGCCTTGCATGCGCTTATTGGCTATTATGCGCTCATTACGGATGTTCAGCCCTCCATCTGATTCAAAAGTTTTAAGTTGGCCCTCAAAGTCGCTGCAAGTTTTCAATCATCAAATAGAGATAAACGTACGATTAATTTTAGCATGCGTTCAAGCCCTTTCACGTGAAAACACATTTTAAAGAATGCTTAATTAGTTAATTGAGGGAGATTCAAACGGCAGTGAGATGATGAATGTTAATTCTGCTTATTTCTTAGTTACCAAAGCACACCACCACGGACAGGCTGCGATTTAAACTCATATCAATAGTTTTAATCGTATAATTTTAGGTACTGGAGTGGCTGCGTAACCCAAACAATTTTCAATTGTTTTTGGCTATCCATATCACTCTTTTTCGGCATAAAACGTACGACAATCAGTTCAAGTTGTGATAATTGCTACTGCCAAGAACTTTCATGCACTAAACGAGAGAATTACGTCGCTATCATTTTGACTTTTTGAATTATATGCGATAATTACTTTAATTGGCCAATTAACTAATTAAGCGGTTGGCAACCGATACTTGAATGAAACGAATTAATCGTAGTTTCGACGTAAGTTAATAATGCCGTTAAAATTAAGACGTTATCATTTTTACTTTTTGAGTTATACGCGATAATTACTTTAATTGGCCAATTAACCAATTAAGCGATTGGCAACCGATACTTGAATGAAACGAATTAATCGTAGTTTTCACGTAAGGTAATAATGCCGTTCAAATTAAGACGTTATCATTTTTACTTTTTGAGATATACGCGATAATTACTTTAATTGGCCAATTAACTAATTAAGCGGTTGGCAACCGATACTTGAATGAAACGAATTAATCGTAGTTTCGACGTAAGTTAATAATGCCGTTAAAATTAAGACGTTATCATTTTACTTTTTGAGTTATACGCGATAATTACTTTAATTGGCCAATTAACCAATTAAGCGATTATCATTTTAAAATTTAATATGGCCTAATGCACGTACATCATTCTGAAGTTTCTTATGCCGTTTAGATTATGATTCTATTTTTTATGGTTTTTGAGAACACTCAAACATAATTTTTATCATCGAGTCGGGTCGTCGTAGTCCATCTTCTAATTTTTGGCAAAATAGTATTTTTTTGGTAATTTATTGTGAGAAAACGACGCGGTCGATTTTCATGAAATTTTCAGGATTTGTTGTTCGAGTCATGGACTACGTCTGTGTGAATTTTCGTGACCAACGGATCAAATTAACAGGTTGAAAGCACGGCTCGAAAATCGCGATTTTCGCAATTCACTGCTATATTTTTATATATAATAGGCGCTGGCAAACGTATTTTTCAATACTTGAAAAACGGTTCCGCTACAACTTTTAGCACTTCATGCTAGTACTACTGGCTTGTTAGAGGTGTCTGGTTAGTAGTCTCGGCCCTTCGGGCCGGGACTGCTGGCCTGTTATTGCCCTCGGCTCGGCCGAGGGCATCTGCCCTTCGGGCAGATGTTTGGTAGCATCCCTGGCCCTTCGGGCCGAGGATGCTGTTTCTCGGATGCTCTCGGCCCTTCGGGCCGAGGGCATCTTCGGGCAGATGCCCTCGGGGTTTTTTTCCGTGGCTGCGGGCGCTTGCCAGCGCCCTGATATATATTTATTTATTTATTTATTTATTTATTTATGGCGGTTCGTTTTCAAGTAGGCAACGAAATTCTTTTTTCATCGTGTTGCAAAAACTTTATAATAAATCAGAAAAATAATACGAGATTTTTTTCGGCCACCCTGAGGGGCGTAGTGGGCCACGCCCTTTTTTCGCAAAATTAAAGTTTCGAATTTTTCCAAAATTCTTTCGCCATTGAGTTGTTTATGATGAATAAAAATTTTGAGAATTGTGTCCGAATTATTGGGTCACCCTGAGGGGCGTGGGGGGGGGGGGGGGCACGCCCTTTTTTTCGCAAAAATTAAACTTTCGAATTTTTTCAAAATTCCTTCGCCATTGAGTTGCTTATGATGAATAAAAATTTTGAGAATTTTGTCCGAATTATTGGGTCACTCTGAGGAGCGTGGGATGCCACGCCCTTTTTTTCGCAAAAATTAAACTTTCGATTTTTTCAAAATTCCTTCGCCATTAAGTTGCTTATGATGAATTAAAGTTTTGAGAATTTTGTCCGAATTATTGGGTCACCCTAAGGGGCGTGGGAGGCCACGCCCTTTTTTCGAAAAAAAAAGATTTTCGAATTTTTTCAAAATTCCTTCGCTATGGAGTTGCTTATGATGAGTAAAGGTTTTGAGAATATTGTCGGCAATATTGAGTTACCGTTGGGGGCGTGGGAAGCTTTTTTTTCGTAGAAATTTAAGTTTCGAATTTCCCCTCCAAACTCGCTCGGTCAAATCACTGTCAAAGGGACATGTGGCCGTTAGCTCATGCGGCTGCCATCATTCGCCGTCCGTAGGACGGGAACCGACTAGTAAGAATAATAAGAACATATTGTAATATTTAATTTCATTGATTCAGCCACCTGAGTTGCTAAGGGGAAGGTGTCCGGCTCGTATTCCCGAATTATCTTGGCATTACCTTGCACTATACCCAGTTTACGCTGCTTGTATAATACGGACTGCGCGCGCGAAATGCTGACGACGAACTCAGGGTTGATTTCTTTCCTTGCTTCCGTGAACCAGAGCAAAGATGTGTTATATCTGAGCATGATAATATGTTCGTCTTGCCATCTTTGTCCTTAGTACCATGTATAATGACTCCTCTGTGATACACAAGTATCTTTTCATCTATGCTTCAAGAAATGTTTTCAGGAGATTTTCTGTTTTTCGTACCGCATCATATGGAAAATATCAGAAATTAATTAGCGAAGATTCTCCGCCCAACACAACATGTCGTGCTCATTCGTTCTCCCGTCCATCAAACTGAGTTCAGTGAATGGATTAAAAATGATGGTTGAGGCATATTAATTTTCTAGATGGATGCAGTGAGGCATGCATGGGCTATTGTGTGAGGATTACACATAGAATTGATCAATCGTCATTTAATTTGCCGTTGAAAAGAACCGAATGTCTATTGTGATATCTTATTACATGTTACGATGCATACCTTTACATGGCAGACATACCGGTTTCACTGCAGATCAGCTGAGATCAAACGTTCAAAGTTTTGACAACTGCTGAATTGGTGAAAGAACCGCCTAAAATAGTTTTAGCTGTTAGTGTCAGAGCTGTAGGTCATAAATCTCGAAGTTGATTTGACATATTTGGCTGAAATGCTATAAATACGAAAACATGACTACCGTCATTGTTATGGTTTACAAGCTAGAATTTATGACGGAAATGGCCGCTTTCGAGCGCGACATACCACACACATCTGTAGAATGACGTTTACCACCCCTAAGATTTATATACCACACATCACGTGACAGGTTCTGTACCCTAAGTTTTATATATCACATGTCACGTGACAGGTTCTATACCTTACATCACGTGACAGGATGGGCCGGGTGCCATGGCAGCTTCATACAACCCGACAAAGCACACGCGTAATAACACTCCTTAGACACATATCCCACAGCATAACATGGGCAATGAGCTCAGTAAATCGAAACGCTTATAGCTGGAAGGAAGCTGGAACCAGTTGGCGGTACCATGAAAAGTCAATACATGCTGTTTTTTCAACTCACTGAATATGTTATATCCCAAGGCTATATAGTCGTAGTTCAAGCTACCCTGACTATAGAGAATAGAGATTTTACTGCATGGTGGTTTGAGATTTTGTGGTTTGAACTTTGGAAGGTTTTACAAGTTTTTACCTTCCCCCCACGCATGTCGTATTAAGTTCTTTGTCTGAGAAGGATGCCAAGGTCCTCCGTTGATATAATATTTGCTTCTCACAGACTGTGTGTTGCGTGTAGCGTGATTCTTACACATTCCTAGAAATCACACCTCAACAGGAATATTTTTACTAGTCGCTGTGCGCTCTCTATATTATAGTGAATCCAACTAACAGATCTACCCTAAAAATATTTGTAACGTTAACTATTTGTACTGTCACTGCATCTGGCATGTAAATATGCTTAGCTCGAGGCATCTGTACTGCGACTGTGTCGCTATAATCTTACATGCAATATTTTGTGTATTGTTATTTGTATATTGTGACTGTAACGATGTAGATTGTCCCTGAAGTACCTTTTCGTATTGCTGTATTGGAACTGTGAAGATCATGATGTGAAGATCAATAGACCATCCGGATTTCCTCAACTGCTCACATCTCGTTCCACTAATTTCAAATTGATTACCATCTGGAGGGAGCCAAGTTCAGAGCAAAGACTAATTTTCACACGAATATGAAAAACGAAAGTACGTTTGGCAAAAGTCACCGCCTCTAGTAAATCGAGTCATTTTCGCTGACTCAAGCGAAATTTTATTTTACTTTGCGTTCAAGCGTAACTAATAATCATAACTAAATACTCTAATAAATAATAATTTACTGAAAGTGATGGTAATTTAATAATTTTAAGGGACCTAGTGAAGAAGAAGACGCTTTGGCAACATTGGAGGATTCTGTGAACGAAGCTGGGGCCGATGTGATAATTGATGATCCTGCAGCTGCCAGTGAGACTACTGTGATTGAGGAGGCTAAACCTGGTGAAGATGACACAAACGAAGTTGTAACTGAGAATGCAGGTGAAACTGCTTCTGGTCAAGGTGACACAAATGAAGCTGAAGTTACTGAGAAGGCTGATCAAGCCTGTGCAAGTGAAACTGTAGCTGGTCAAGATGATCAAGTTGTCCCTGAAAAAGAAGGGAACGGTCAAGAGGGAGCTGCTAATGACGACAACGAACCTAAGAAAGAGGGATTTAAGGACAAGGTTAACAAACGACGAGTAAGTGTCGGGGTTTTGGGTAGATTAGCTGCTTTCGAAAAGAAACCGGAGGATATTGAACCAGTGCTTGAGATTCAACGACCGACTCGAAGGAAAACAATTGTGGAAGAAGCACCAGCTATTGATGAATTAGATACGAAGAAGGACAGTCTGAAGCGTATTCCAGAGAAGGAACTGCCTTTGGAAGAGGAACCAGCAGAAGAGGAGAAAGCAGAAGAGGAGAAAGCAGAGGAAGAGCAACCAGATCAAGTGGGGACAGAAGCTGAAGAACAGACGGAGGAGCAAGTTGAAGAGCAGAATGAAGAGCAAACAATTGAAGAAGTTGAAGAGCAAACAATAGAAGAAGTTAAAGAGCAGCCAGAAGAGCAAGTTGTTGAGGAGCCTGAAAATGATCCGCCTGTGGAGGAAGGATATGATGCCTGCAATGTCCAGCCTGAGGACAATGCTGCAGTAGTAGAAGCTGTTGATGATGTTATTGAGGACAGTGCCCCAGACCATCTGAACGAGGCCCCTTCAGAAGCTTCTAGTGAAGGTGAGAGCGGATGCCACTTGCCATGCCACTTGCCAGGGATCAGTTGATGCCATTGCTTTTTCTACCACGATATATTTTACAGTTTTTTGCTAGATTATGCTGTACTTACCTTGACATTGCTGAGGGAACGTTTCATACCAATTCTAGTCATATTCATAACTTGAAGTTTGCATTTTAATCGATATTTTGATCCCCTTTAAGTTAAAAAGGGCTGATCATATATTCAAAATTTATTGCTGGCCAGTGCTGATATAGTCAATGGTATAAGTAGCCATACCAAAAGTGATCCATGAAAGCCACTGCGTTCCACTGTTCCATGATAAGGAGGATATATTAACGAATTAACACGGTTTATGCTCTTTGTTCTGTTCCACAAATCACATAATATGCAACTAACACAATGATATGCAGTCTGCATAATGGTATCTGCACGAGGCATTGTGTCCTACGCTCTCGTCGGGGCATGTACTTATGTAGACTCATATCTCCCATCATTTTTAGTTGGTATAAAACGCATTTAACCATGTCATACACTTTGTATGTCTATATATACACAGACAGACCTGGGTTTAATACTTTGCTAGATGCGCGCGCAGGTCGTAAAATCAATCATTTGCAACCAGATCTCGAGCAAGTTCAGCTAAGTGGAATAATATAAACCTTCTCGGGTAAGTATATATAAAATATATATCTTGATGGTATATATCTCATTTCTGAGCGTGATTCTACTTCACACAAAAGATAGGACAAGCTTTTGTTTAGGACATTATAAGCTGTCGTACTATATTTTGTCAGCTCTGGACTGCTGTGGTACGTACAACACAATAGCCGCGGTGTTTGAATAACGCTCATAGTTTTGTACTACGATTTGTGCGTTATATATTAGCCGCCATTCCGCATTCTCCTGCTGCTGCCACATGTTTTTGAACTGCTGCTCGGACATCGATTGGTCGGATAGCGTGACCCTCCCGTGGGTCTTCCACCGCAGGGGATCCTCATCCCGATGTTCCGGAGACAAGCCAGGTGCAGGGTCGTGTGAGGAGGAAGGATCCCTCTCATCCCGGGCTCCTGACATTATCCTATCTCATGTCCTGGTGGACGGCACCGCGTCTGAAGGAGAGACCCGGGCTCTCTGTGGCGTATCATCCCCGGATCTACCTCGCTCCCGATCCGCCTCACACCTCGCCTCTCACCATGCCTTTAGCAACGGAGACCACCCGACCTACACCCACCCCACCTCCCCCCGCCTCAAGGACATCGCCCAAGCTGCTACCTCCACCGACACCCACCACCATGTGATACTGAGGAAGTGTGTCACCCAGATGCCCCAGTACACGGTGTCTGATAACGCTGAGAGTGGCGTTAAGCCAGATGAGGAGGTGGAGAAAGTGTTGGGCCCGGAGAAGAAGAAGAAGAAGATTACTGATCCCTCAGCATCCGCTCCAACTCCGGAAACTACGGGAGAAAATGGACATTCAGTTTCAGGGGTGCCCAAGAAGAATAAAAAGTCAAAATTCAAGACAAGAATTAAGGTGGTTAAAAAGTTTTTCTCTAAAAAGGGGTCAAAATCGTCTTCCAAGGATTCAGTTAAGGGTAAGAATCAGGCAGACAAATCAGGCAATGAATCAAAAATGTCATGAATTACTCAACGAATTTGTCAGTCGTTCCCTGCGTGTTCTCAGAATTATATGAACTTTTTGTTTATTTGATGACTGAGTAGAGACGGTAAGTAGACATCATGGATCATGAATTAATTATTCATGGAATCAAATACTTTGGAAGTTGCATAAGGCACCTGTGAATAAATGTCACAGCCCCTTCACTGAGATCTGTTCACATGGAACAAGGTGCGAAAATCGAATAATCGTGACCTATAAAGCACGAAAATACTGATTAACAGTCAGAAATTCTGATTTCGATTATCCGTGAATCGCCACAAATTCCTTTTAACAATCTTACAATTCTTTCAGTAAAGAATAATATATTCAGGTTAGCACAAGAATTTATATTACAATCATAAATTGGTGTTACGTTACGGGATAATCTTATTACATCAAACGTTGGGCACTGAGCAGTCGAGTTTTATCACCCATGTATGACTTTATTAACACACACCAACCTTATCTGTTACTGTTAATAATATCATATGATGATAAATATACGTTGTCTTCTTGTTGTGTGACTCGTAAAGCATAGGATTATTTTGTATTTCATACACTTTGACTTTTCACTTTTATAGAGGTTTGTTTTACTTATCAAATCGGAAAATAATGTGCCCGAGGTGTGCCCTGGGTGGTTGTACTCAAATGTGCCCCAGGTGTGTCTTGTGCCCGAAGTGTGCCCGAAATGTGCCCGAGATGTGCCCCAGGTGTGCCCAGGTTGTGCCCCAGGTGTGCATCGGCAGATTACCGAGTTACCATTTTCTCCTTCGGTTTAGCGATCAGTGGACCTCTCCAATTGAACTATAAACATCAGGAGTTTTGACTTGGGCGAAAATTCTTATCTCCAAAATCCCGCCTTAATTTCAAACCCCACCGAATTCCTCGGACCTAAATTCGAAGTGTTCACATAATATAATATCTGAGCCATTCATTGAAGGAGAGACATAGAATCCCCACCCCCGACCTGTATGCTTGCTAAAACCACTCTCTTCGTGTACAATTTATTAATTTCTCGAGTATATAATACACTACATTATGTTATCAGGAGTTCTTATTGTTCTTTATATTGCTGTTCTTTATTTCTTTGCCCAAATCAACCCTGTATATTTTTGGACTCTTGCCAGGATATCCCATGTGCCATCACAAGTTGTAGAACCAACGCAGTTCTCAAACTAAAGAATAATTTTATCTACAAAACACAGTACAAAGTTGCAGTGATTCGATCAACTCATGTCTTAAGATACACCAAGTTATGTTTGCCAAAGCAAATTACACTGTTAGAGTTTCGTCATTTTCATGGTTCAAAAATGTCTCTCGGTGACGTTGAACTGCTTGGAGGATAGCTGATTCCATCTTTAGAATTTATGTCCCTTCAAAGATTCAGAGTTCAATCATGTCAAAGGTGAATCGTGGCATTGGGAGTTACCATTTTGATTGATATATTGTAGAAATTATCTGAGCAACCTACAAGTAAACGCATTCTCATTTTCACGTGCGCGTTCTTAAAGAATTGGCACTAAAACGTGAGCCTATTGCCGTGCCTATTGTGACCCTTTGAACACCCCCTGAACCGCGAATTAGTGCTACTTTAGCATTCTCAGCTCCTCATAGTACTTAACCTACATCTCAGATGTTTTATTTTGCTGTTTTTCTATTTTACTGCGAACTATACACCCTCTTTGCAGGTACATTTAATTCACCAATCAACAAATTAACTTTTAATTATGCAACATTCAACAATAGGTATGTATGTAATGATAAGTATAAACGCTATATACTATGTTAGCTATGCGCAACTTCTGTTTTATTCAAACGTTTTTCACTATATATTGCTTCTCTGGCCATCGCGAGCTTACATATTATACTGTAAAACCCAGTATAATCTCATAATAAGACATGCGTAAACCAACCTAGCATATATTATATCATAGTTGGAGCAGTATAAATTCAGTTTACCAAATCATTAGTCCGCGCTGCTGAACCAACTTATTTCTCATTTTGTCAGTTATAATGAAGTCTAGAATGATAATGCAGGCTGTAATTTACATAAATTAGGGAGATACTATGTGCTGTGTTGAGGGTAGGCTGTTCACAGATGCATTTCACAAATGAGATTAATGATCCAATGACTAAGAGTAAGACCGGCCTACTCAAGACCACTCAAGGAGCTAGGACTATAACAACGTCTTGTTCGTTATACTTATACGTTTGATATTCTTGAGCGCTGGTGTCTCGGAGTAGAAATATTACTTTTCAATCCTACGGAACTTATTTTAGATCCTGCGATAGAGGACTGGGGTTCAATTTGTAAAGATCCTATTATTGAAAAAGCATTTCTGTAAAAAGAATCGCTGTATCCTGGCATGTAACTCTTTGTATCACGGTGTACCGAGCTGTATCAGCCACGATTTGATAGGATTGCTCTTCCTCGGCGCTGAGATGACCATACTTGGTAAAAATAAGTTGACACAAACTTAGGATTCTATTTTGGTCCTACGCGTTGCGTGTTGCGTTTGTTTTTATTGAAAATATAGTACCCTTTCAACACTTATTAATCTATACGGAGTTTTATGCGTCAACTTTATTATGTTATGCTGTGCACATCTAGTAAGCCCTTAGCATTGACGTCAGTATCATAGTTTAAAGTTGAGCATTGATGACATTAAACCGCCTATTCTTCAAACGCGACCGAAATAGACGCTTTGGCTGCCGAATATATAGTGCTGTTTAAATGCCAGTAACAAGCTTTAATCTTTCGAAGCTCTTTTATATTGCCCGCCTTCTACTAAGTCTCAGTCTAACGCTATTTTGAAGTCGAAAGATTGCCTCGTTCATGAAGATCAAACCTCAGTCATGAGTTAACACAGGATCATTAGATCAATCGCCCTGTGAATCGCTGGCATTCATTTCTCAAATAAGGATTCGGTACCGTTTTTGGAAATTTTCAACTACCGCAGATATTCACTACGTTTCCACCACAATAAAACTCTGATATTATAACCATGATTATGACAAACCGTGATATTATTGCAACACTTTCGTAGATCCGTCTGAAAAAGCTCTGTCAGGCGTTGCCTGACCCCCTCGCGCGCGCGAATTTAAAATAATGGGTCTGATGCAAAGTCAGACAATATAAGCTCGTGTGCGCGCAGCATTCGATCCAGAACCATCTCTCTCTCTCTTCGAATCCCTGCGCTTCGCACTGCCTTCTTCCCAAAGCAGCCCTCAGTTGGGCCGTCTATGCTTATATATATATCGTATACCGTGTGACAAAGCACGAGAGGAATGTGTTGCCGGTGTAGGAGGTATAGGAATGTAAGGTTGGCGTGGAGAGCAAAGTGCCAACACAATGGCAGGCACAGCCTGGTACGATATATTTTCCCAAGTCACGTGTGTCGCGGTCGCGCGCGCGCAACGAATAAGCGCGATATGTGAGTGTGAAGGAAAACGAGCGTGACCTCAATATTAGGGTAGCTTAAATCAGTGTTATACTATTTATGAATGTAACAATTCCTTGAAGCTGTTGTTTAAATCCGGATCAATAGCCCGTAAAATCACATGTAACTCCCAAATTCCAATGATAACGTGACACGTTTATATATGCCTGATCTCACAGAATATTTTATTCACTGTAGTCGGGTTTATACTCATGGGATGACTATGTTTTATGTTTCCCCGTCATATAGTGTACAGCATGAATTTGTCTCACAATGCTTAAGCTCGGCTATTCGGATCGCGGTTATTTTCGCGGTTATTTTCTTTTCTTGTTTCGCGGCACCAGTTATCTCTTCGGTTAAAACCGAAAACAAGGGTTAACTCACGTGTAAATTACAATGAAAACAGCACCAATAACACAAAAATGTTAATATGCTAACTGTCATCGATAGCTTGACAAAAGCCTATCTCATCCAATGTAAGCCTTACCTATCATAATTTACTTGTGACAAGATCAAGGGTTACGTGTTAATTGGTAAACATGTTTTACTTTCTTTAATCTCTTGTGTTTTACTTTCTTTAAAACCTCCCAAACCCTATGTATCGGCTTCCAGATTGTAATATCAACTTGAATGTAATACCAATTTGAGAGAAAAAAAAACATCGATTGATCTTGAAATTTTGATGTTATAAGAGTATTGATAATTCATTTTTTCATTGTAAAAGTGAATTCCATTCTATCCACGATACCTTACTAGCTGTTGAGTCTTTTGGAAGGAAGTCGAGCATGAAGTCAAACCTACGCTGGCTTTATCAATGCATTATCAGCTCAATATATTATCAATATCCAGCTAATACAGAAATATTGATCATGACTGACATTGGAAGAGTGTTTCCTTCGTATTTCCTTTCTTCGTCTAGATCATAGGTTTCAGCGCGGAATCTAGAAATTTATTCTTATCTACTCATTTGCAAGATTTCCTGTATTACAATAAAATGTGGGGCTCATAAACTTCATAATATCTTAATTCCAGTTGTGATTTTTTTTCCTCGTTTACTCGAATTTCGAAAGCTAACATAAAAATATAAAATCCATACAAATTAATTGTTTCGCTTATTTTCAGCCTCCAGATTACTTGTTTTATTCTCAATAACGAGGATTTTTAAAATATATGACCAAAGTATAAGTGATAAGAGTCTGATTAGTTTTACTAACAGTAAATTTCCGGTGACGTCAATATAAAATCATAAGTTCTGACATGTATGGTGTATGGTTATCATATGGTGTATGGTTATGATAAACCTATTACTATTAGTATAATGTAAATCTCTTCCAGTCTCCAGATGTTTCCTATCAGTATACTTGTCACACGTATACGTCTGTTCTTTCGATCAGATTTTGCTGGTCAAACTTTTATTCAGATTGTTCTAAAGTATTGAATAAAGTACTCGAATTACCGATCCAGTCAAATTTTCCACTAAAGCTCTGTCAAACAATAATAAGAATAATAAGAATAGTGGTACTATGACGGTGTGAAATTAACTGCAGGTGGCTGGTGCTCACTCTCAATTACACAACTTTTCCTCGCGCGCGAACTTAATACGCGGTTGATTATCATGGTTCTAAATAGCTGATTCATGACATCAAACCACCTATTACTCGAACATTATATTTTGTCATGTGTGATGGCATTGAATTCAATTAAGGAGGAGCTGTGTCATGTAATATGTTCCATCACCGCTCAGTTTGGCAGTGTTCATATCGTTACTCTCTTTATGTCTGCAGTGCAACTCATTTCGCTGCTGCTCATCTTAAATACAGGATTATTATGTTTGGTATTTTAGCGGATTTTATTCCTTAAATAGTTCTCCTTATTTTAGGTAATGGGATTCTGATCTGAGCTATTATTAAACTTTCTCCAGATTATTCCCCGGAAATTAGCCAATTCTGCGCGCGCTTCAAATTCAATGAAAATTGAAAAAATTCAAGTTCGTCGGAAGACTGAAACTAGGTCTAGTGTCTCTCTTCAAATGAAATAGTTCTTATCCTGTTGTTTTTCAAAAAGTGAAAGTTAATGAGGTTTTTGAGCACTATTCTACTTTTTCCCCAGCTAGGATTTCTCTCTTCCACACCGTCATCATACTGTCTCCTGTGTCTCGACTTCGTACAAACAATCAGCTCTTCGAGCTGCGTGATTCACTCAGTAGGTATCCCAATCAAATCCTCCTTTACTATGCCACCTGAGCTGTGTTCCAACTTAATATGCTACTATCTAACGTAATACTACTAAATTACTATCTCAATTAGTGATGCTTCATTACATTTCACTATTCCAATACCGGCTCATGATATAACCCTACATTGAAACGTGATATATTGATTGCCATCATCAGCGCTCTTCCTTTCATTGTCCTCCTCCTCTTCCAGTGACCTGGATCAATTGTTGTTGAGTTGTTATGTTCTTATGGGGGGGGGTTGTTCAAAGGACTTATTACGCCCTCCCTGGTAACAGATGTTAACTTATATACTCCTATCTTTTGAGTTTTGATATTATGTAATATGTTAGTAATTTATCTTTTTCGTATGTTTTTAGTGAGGAATAAACCACATGTTTCGTGCAATATAGTCCTCATCTGGATCAAAACATACACAAACATTTCTAAATTACCTGCTCTTTATCCAGTGATTCTTGCCTCTTGGAAAACGTTATTATTATTGTCTTTGATTAGTTTGGAGAAGTTCCAAAAGTGATATGCTTCGCTACACTTGGACCTTGAACACCTGTGCGCTTGATAACTTAAAATGATTGCAGGTACTATATCCCTTTTCGTTTTGTTTTAATGAAGTTTTGGACATTTTTGTTCCATTGTCATCGCATTACCTCAGCATTTCATGGTGATTGATTGCATTTGAAGTCATTGACTTACAATATTGGAAGTTATCGCAGAATTGGAGGTTAGCCTGATAAGAGCGAACTTGCTCAGTGCTCTTCTTTAGCTACAAAAGTTGACAATATCATCTTGGGGCCTTGCCTCGTCTCAGCTACTCGCTCTAGTTGGAAATTTCAATGATGAATGATACCTTTAATATACCTTTTGTGTCCGGTGTCCCATTCGAATATTGTCCCATATTTCTGAGAATCTCACGTGCCTTTTGTGGGCCTTGCCCACCATATACATTGATCATACGTAACGCGCAGCACTATAGTGTTTCAGCGGCACCGGTGGTACCAGTCTAGCTTTGTTTATGTTCATTGTTCATTCTGTTGAACTGAACACATTTCAGGACTCGGTTTACCCTTTGAAAGTTTCAAGTGTAGAACTGTGTGTAGTGTACAGCACTGTTGTAACTCTATAGCTTCCCAAAGTCACACCCTGCGTTAATATTATTCTAAGGTTGATATAGTGAGCTCTTGTACACGTTAAACTTCGGCAATAAGTTGGCAGTTCAATACGTCATCAACTGCCTACAGTGTGCTATAATAATGACGTCATCAACTTCCTACATTGTGCTATGAAAATGACGTCATCTTAACTGCATATTTCTCGTGTGATCATATTCATATACGTTCCGGTAATTTTACTGAATTTTATTGTACATGAAATGTACACGAAATCGAATCAAGCCTGGTTTGTCAACTGTAACATAAGATCTGGCATCAGGAAATAAGATCAGGAAATATAGGAACTACTTCCTTCGGTATTCATTGCGCTCTGAGCTGTACTCTGGTTTACGTCAGTCCTAGATTACGTCATCGAATGCGTCAATATAATTTTCACGATTAAGTAATGAGAGTCAGTCTTTGCCGCACCTTGCTTTCTTTATCATATTTTCAGTTTCAATAATTATCGTGGTTTCGCCTCCTTTTATTGACGTAGCTTGTTCATTGAATTAGTTGCCGGACTCCCATATTTCATTGTGTGCTGGGTCTTGTAATGTGTATCTTTCCGTAGTGTTATGTGCTTTTTGAATTGTAATTACTTTTTCTTCTGGGCCTATTTTCCATTTCCGTTTTGTTTTCTGACAATTTTAGAATGTGAAATTGAATTCTATATTCCAAACTGAAACACGGTCCGGTCCTCGGACTTGTAATTTTTTTCTTTGAAATTCACGAAATTCACAAGATCCTTCGTTCAAAGCCTAACTTGGTCAAAATATTATCACTGCACGACCTGCTGAATACACTCAACTCTATAGAGTCAAGAACTCCCAAATTTAAACTTTTCACAATTTGTTGTTATAAACATCACCATTGCCAGACCAACAATACTTTTCTCAAGCAACTATAATTATACTTTAGTGTGCATTGGATTGATAAATCACATCTGATCGCTATTTGATAGATCGCACAAATCGCAGTTGATCGCTATAAATATATCTCTCGATTGCTCGGGAAGTTTGGCTCCAACATCAGCTCTGTAGTCGTGCATGGTGCCCTACTGTTAGCATGAACTCCTAACAATTCTAACATTCTGCCAACATCTTATAATGATACTACTACTGTAGTGTACACTCTCAATATAACCGTCAAGAGTCAAGACGAACCCATAATCAAGGTGTATAATAATATTACATTACTAATTTATATTATTCGAGACCCTCGTGCACTGTATGTCAACCAATGTAATACTATACCATGTCTTCGTTAATTCGAAATTTGTTTATCTTTAAACAGTCATATTTTATTAGTATTATTATTAGTATTGCATACACAAAGTTGTTTCCTCGATATATATTTTGTTTTGAAATTCCTTACACTCGTCTCGTTTTATATGAAGAGTTGTTGTAAGATATGGGGTTGCTAAAGAAGAAGAAAGATGGAAAGAACCCGAGTAAAACTCCTGCATCAAATCGCTTCAACAAACCTAAGTCTCCCTTGGAGATTGTTGGTACGTTGCCAAAACAAATCTCTTTCCGAATAAATTTTGCTTTTGTCTTTTCTCTCCTCTAGACCTTCAAAATTCAAACGTCTCCCACAAAATGTTGCATGTTCCAGTGATCGCGCTCTGTAACTGTTCTTCAACCCATCTTCTTGAACCACTGTTTTGAACCAGCGCCCCCTCAGAGCCCTTCTCCACCGCCCCCACCTTCACAAACCGGAAGAAAGAGCCCGTCCTACCCCGGGACAGAATGGACAGCTGCGGCAGCAACAAGAGCGGCAACAGCGTAGACAACGGCGCGGCAGCGCAAGCCGCCGCCGCGCTGGCCACGCCCACTGCCGCCACCACGCCGTCAGGGCACGTGTCGCGCGGCGCACGGACCCACCAGCGCTCAGCCAGCTCCTCGTCAGCCAGCCAGCGGTCCATGCACAGATCCCACAGTGGGTCCAGGAGACCCGTGTCCGGCCCCGTGGCGGCAGGGGTGGAACCCACAGCCACCGGACTGAGAGCATTGGGGCCAGCTCCACCTCCAGTGGATCCACCACTTCCAGCCATAGAGCCCTCCCTCCCGGTAACTATTGTACTGAAGTGTTTCGTTAACAGTTTGTTTAAACGTTTTGTTTTGTAAGGGGTAATGGAGGGACAGTTGAAAGACACCGTGATTTAAACAAAATCATCTCTTGCACAAAGTCCAACGAAGTGAAAGACATGACCACCTATTTGTCATATATCCACAAATGGTATGCACTATGCTATTTTAGGTAGCTTATGGCTAGCTACTGTATTCGCCAATTATTTGCTGGGGACAAAATTCTGCTGCGATCCTATATAACGCTAACAATTATTATTTCGGTCAATTATTTCATGAGGTTACTTAAAGTGCACCGTGAAACATCGATTCGTTTGAATTAACGAATAAATTATCTCAAAACCTTGATTTTGAATTTTGACTCCAAAATAGTTGCCTTTTCAGAGTTCCCAGCGCCCAGTAACAGCACCCTTCAGATGACATTGGAAGAACTGTGAGTCATGTCGATATTGTTTGTTGCATCAGTTTCAGTTTTAACCATCAATAGTGAAAAAATTCCTCGAAACCATTAAGAAATAAAAGAGCGGCTTATTTACAGCGAATTAAACTTATAAAATAACAATTTGCTCATGTTTATCCCGGCCAGCAGCGCACACTAACCCCACTTATTCAGGATCAAGACAGCTCGTGTCTGTAAAGTTCCCAAGACGAAGCGAGGCTACGGTTTCCATGTGAAGGGGCTGGCAGAGAAGAAGAAGACCTTCACTCCTTCCGTGGAGGCTCCCTGTGCTCAGTTCATGTTCGCTGTGGACGAGGGCAGTGAGTCCCATAAAGCAGGCGTCCTGGCAAACGACTTCATTTACCAGGTACGCAGGAAGTAGGGTTAAGATAGCTTAAGCTTTGTATTCGGCAATGGGCATGTATTCTAGGCATGTCTTCTAGCCCCCCCCCCCCTAGATTTTTTCCATGGGGGGCCTTTTGAAAACTGAGGGGGGCTAAATTTTCATAAGCGAATTTTCGCATGTAGTCCCATGATTTCAGTATAACACCGATTTTTCTTGCGAATTGGCGCGTGGGTGTTTCTGAAGGCTTCAAACTTTCAAAACACAAAACGAATTATTTCTTGGGATCTTTGGAGCCATGCTCATTGACCATGGTCATCATTTGAGAACCGTTATAACCATGTTATCTTTGAATTTCTGATTTAATTCACGAAATCCAAGTCCTATTGGGCACCGATTTTAATCTCATTTGAGTAATAACCGATGTTGTTGTTCAGAAATTGTGAATTGTAACACGATCATCAAAATATAAGGATTTATGTTATTTTCTGGAAATTCATTTTCTCTGGAATAAAATCCATTATATATTATTAAAGTTTTAGTGCTGTAAAAATTTTGGTGTGAATTTATTGAGCTTCTGTAGAAATGAAAAGAAAAAAACTTAAAATTTGAATTAATTCTCTTTATCCGGCGAATGACTACCACGTTTCCTCCTCAGGTGAATGGAAAAGATGTTAGTCTCGCCTCGCACAAGGAAATCGTCGAACTGATCAAAAAGAGCGGAGATCCTCTGGTTCTCTCAGTCATACAAGTCTCCACAAATGGTGAGTAAGCTTCTGTCTCCACTAGTGGCAAGCTAGCCAGATTTTACTTCCATCAATAGTTAGTTAGCCAGATAATATGCATAGAAACATAGAATTAGCTATTTTAGATTTATTGCTTACCTGCAATATCACAATTTCCTTTTAGTTTAGTTTAGATGCTCATCACATTTCCTGCTTTTAAACCTGCTGACCGCTAACCCGCTGTGCAGTTACCGCAGCGCCAGTCACCGCCGTCGCCCCGCCGCCCGCTGCGCCCGCGCAGCCGCCCCCGCCCGCCGTGCCGCGGCGGGACCCCAAAACCCGGCTCCAAGGCCCGCGGGGCACGCTGAACAGAAGCGCCAGCCTGGCTGCCAACACGTCCCACAACTCCTCCATGTCGAACGGTGAGTGGGTATTCAGGGGTTCTACTGAGCAAGGTGTAGAGTGACAGTCGTCACTTTCCATTGTACAAAACATGGAGTACTAGAACTCCATTTTGGGCTGAAACAGTTTTCAAATGTCACACCTGCCCTTCTTTCAAATTCTTACATTTATTTATTTTCAGGTGAAGAGAGTATCTACGCTAATGTCGAGGTAAGCTGCCCCTTGATAAATATTATTAGGTCTTTTGACTCAATTTTGCTGTCACCGATGAAGATTTTGCAAAGAATCGTGACCACGACCTTCTTTACTTTTATTAATCTGAGAAGAATGAACTGCCCACATGTCTTATGTCTAATTAGTTAGGTATGTCTAATTAGTTAGGTACACTACGTTACTGTTGATATACAGTTGCCTAGCAATTTGATATTGCTGGTTTCTTAGGGCTGTTCATACTTAATTCGATATTCTTTCATGGGCTTATCAGTTATCACTTATTTACTGCTACCTTGCACTGGTATTCTACCTAAATATGGTTCGGAAGGGATATCAAGTATCATAAATCAAGTTTAATTTACCCTCAATTTCCGTACAAGTGCTGCCGTGTATTTTAAGTACTCGGCAGCACTTTTCAAGTTTCAATAAAATTAGAATAAAAGTCCCTGAAAATATCAAACCCTCGTTCCTGCAGCGCCAGAAGACGCCCACCCCAGAACGCAGTACCGAGCTCCACACCCCGCCAGCCCTGGCTGCGGCCATCGCCAACCACAAAGCGCGCGGCTCCCTGGAGCGCATGAATTCTGCGCCTGGAGGCATGGCGCGAGGAGATGGGTACACCCGGAGCAACACAATGCCAGCCAGACATCCCCCGCCGTTAGAGGAGAAGGAGGAGAAGAAGGGTTCATTCAGTCAGTCATTCATTTATTCATTCATTCATTCATTCATTCATTCATTCATTCATTCATTCATTCATTCATTCATTCATTCATTCATTCATTCTTTGATTATTAATATTGTGTCCTCAGATAACACTGTCTAACTATAATTTTCTTCCAGAAGAAGGAAGAGCCTGTGATGATTCCCGTACTACCTCAAGCTTCAACCTCAGAAATTCTCGAACAACGAAAACGGTACAAATTCTATGCCATGTTCAATCCCTGATCCCATTTTGAGGATGCTTCATTTGAAACATCTCCTTTTCATTCCATTTTAGTGCTATGATCTACACTATCTCACTATGTCACTAATCAAGGTATGGACGAAATAGCAACTGAAGCTGCGGTTGCACAACACCCCGCATACCGCCTAACCTTAACCGTTTTCTCCTGCAGGTTAACAAGCATCAAACACAGACAACCAGTCACTCCTCTCGACCCAGAGTGAACCGGTCAAACCGGTCAGTGTCAGCCGCTCCCCCGACAACAGACCTGTGTTAGACGATGCGACGCCACCCAAGTCCAAAATCCTCTGAGGAGTAAGTCTCTCCGTGACATTGCATTCCTATCTCTCTCATTTTATTTTCACCTCATATGTAGACTCTGTCATTTTCCTTATGTCAATAGCCCTCATGAACCGTGGTGGAATTTCTTCCAGAATTTCAGTTTAGTTGCTGATTTTTTGGACGAAATACATTTTATTGTATTTATTCCGTCATACAATATCATGCTGAATTGTAAATGTGTAAATTGTAAAACGTGTAATGATTGATGAATTGGATATTTAAATATGACAGTTTATTTCAGACGCTTGGTACTTATTCCTGATCTAGATCATTGAACCTTTAACATCTTCCTTCCTTGTGAATCATGGGCTGTGATTTTGTTGTCAACTTTTCTGATTCTTATCTCTACTTTCGTAAATCTTGGGAACCATGATGGTTAAACTTTCATTAAACTTTGTAACAGGACACTGACGTGCTCACACACTCATTAATAACATCAGCCTTTGAATACGTCAGAGAACTGGTTTGTTGAAGGTTCCAAAGTTTAACTGTCGCACTGAGCGATAAGATGTGTCACGGGATGCAGGGCGTGGCATCTGAATGTGCACATTATGGCAATACATACAATGATTAAACAGGACAAGTCTATAACAGCGGGTATTCTTTATTAACTTCAATCCTTGAATTCATGGCATGTTCTCATTGAGATTTATGGGGGATCTTAAAACACTGCCTCTCTTTGGTAACAAATGACATGTTCTCATTGAGATTTATGGGGGATCTTAAAACACTGCCTTTCTTTGGAATAAATGGAATTGACTTATTGCAAAAACTGAAAGCTACTATCTATGATCTAGTATACTTTAACTCAAAGGCATTGTACATCTACTGTGCTAAAAGTGGAACTCTGCCTGGTACTGCTGAAGTGATCAGTGTCACTACATCTTTTACTATGCCCTTAGAGTTATCAAAAGCTACCTGAACTAAAGTGACATACGCGTATGCGTATCAGTATAACATTAGCAAAAGCATTGATTGCATGCCCGTCGCATCGCGATTGGTAATACAAAGAAGACCCTTTTCTCCACAGCGCGAGGGCGCGCAGAGAGAAAAAGGTCTTCTTTTGTATTGCGACGGAAGGCGCGATCCACGGTCTTCACTTACGGCGCAGCCACTGTGCTCATTATGAATTTGAATTTGAAAATTGTGCACATGCTGGTCTGTACTGTTGTAAAATATTGTTTCATTGAAATATTGTTTCATTGAAATATTGTTTCATTAATCCTAGCACATTATGAATTTGAATTTTGAAAATAATTTTTACAACACAATTACAGTATAAATTTTTCCCATTAAGATATTTAAAGAAGCTTCTTAGTTGTGCTGAGGGAAAGCACTTAGCCAATCATAAAGATTGTTAACAAGGCTACCTGCTAAGGATATATTCATAATATATTTTTCGTGTTCACAAGAATTTTCATTGCTGGAAATTTTTATGTCAAAAAACTTATGTAAGAAATGTGCCAGTAGGCACAAGTCTTGTTTAATTTAGTTATGTTTCATTTGCATCTTTCTGACTATTGCACCACAAATTTATGTATGATAGGAGTATTATGGCATCAGAAAATAAATTGAGTATATCATGGAAAGAAAACAGTTGGGTTCCTCATCTATCTCCTCATAATGTTTTGGCATATTTCTGTCAAAGGAGTAATCCATTCTATGATAAGACATGTAACAATGAAATTGCTAAGATGCAACGCTTAAATGCAAATCAACTTCTTCAAATGAAAGGTATGTACAGAAAAAAGCATCTTTTCATTCTTATGCTTCATACATAAAGCTTTGCAGCCATTTCTTGAAGCAATAAATCATGATTTTTTGCAAATTTAACCAACCTTACTTAATGGGGCTCAAACAATTATCAAATACCTCAGCTAAGTTACTCTGCTGACATAGAACAAATTAGTTTAATGATGATTCATGATAGCTTTGTTGTTTTGACTGTTTTAATACAGAAATTTACTGTATCAAGTATATCGGGCTGAAATTTTGCTGTTAACTACCTGCTCAGCCAATTCAACCTCATGTGTTTTTCCTGTTGCAAATTTTCCTCTTTCACTGGGAGGAAAAATTTAATAGTCTTATTTACTTTTTTGAGACTTTTTTGAGAGTTTGAGTTCTATTTGCTTTACAGGAGTTGAATATACCCTTCTTCATGTTGATGAACCAAGTGATTTGATGATCATAAGAAAGCAAGAACGGCACAGCCCATCTCATGTTGGTACTATTTCCATTATAACGACCAATTTCTGAAAATCTGCCATTTCATTAAAAATAGATATTTGCATAGATACTAAATACCTACCTAAGCTATAGTGATTAAAACCAAAGTTTTCTCTCTGGATCGAAATCTCGACCTTACAATTTCAGGTAGTTCCCCTCGCAAACTTCTACATTCTGCATGGTACTATCTATCAAGCTCCCGACTTGCACCATGTTCTTAACTCTCGTCTTGCTGGAGCTCTCTTTCACCTCCAAGAAGCGCTTGATAAAACGTTGAAGATGAGCAGGTATGATGATTTCGTGTTGTTGTCATAATGTGTGACGCATTCTGCTCCTTGAGAACAAACCCAGCTGCTCCCTGAGCAAACCCAGCTCCTTGAGAGCAAACACAGCTGCTCCCTGAGAGCAAGCCTAGCTGCTCCATGAGAATAAAACAAAGCACAAAAGTCACCAAAACAAATAAAGCACACTGCACAAGGGGCATAAATCTGGGTCCCACAACAAAATGTCAGATACAGGCATTCTTTTCCATCTTCTTGTCCTGGATACTTGAAAGAAATAAAAAATTGGAGGAGAAACCTTTGCCTTTTTCATCTCCTTAAACAGGAAATTGAGCGTATATTTTCGACTCAAGTCGATTAGGCAGTTAACTTCTTGAGTTGAGGCCATTGGGGTCTATCACCCTATTGGACCTTATAGTTAAGCGTTCAATAGTCTGCATAGTTACCTGCCCTCTGCTATTCAGACTATTCGGCACGCCAACATATCAGCCGCGCCGCACCCTTGCGGCATGACTGTCACCCCTCAGACTTAATTGTTAAATGTGAGGGGTCTTGTCGTCGGCACAGCGCATCTTCAGAAGCGCACATACATACATACATCTGCTTGTACGCCACACATCATGGCAGTGCTTATAGAAATGGGGCGTGCATTTGGGTAAATGGCATTTTTTGAAGCTAAACTTGCAGGTTGAATGTTATGGTCACCATCACTTTTTATAAATATGTAAATATACCTAATGTCTTTACAGTTACAAATCTCATAACTTGTGTTCTGATTGATTTTTTTGATCTGATTTTCTTGATTATATATTTAGTGCTGTCCAGGTGTGTTCAGGCAAACAATACTTATCAAATCGAATTCTTGATGAAAATCTAGTTTCAGCCTAAACTGTACCATGGCTTTATCAGGCAGAGGCCTTTTGAAAGTTTGTAGTATACCCACACACCTCTATAGATAAGACATTGCACTAGGTATAGCCAAAAGGTGACCACGTACTAGGTAGTCCCAAGACTACTTTGACTACGTGTCCTTAATTACTGCTTATAAATACAGTGGTTTATAGTAAAACGCAGAATAATGAGTTGTATACTTGTATACTTGTAGGTTTATAATTGCTATGATGTTGGCCATTCCTTGCCATAATATATTTAAAATTGTATGCTTTACTCGATCTAAGAGCAATGTATGTATGTATTATGAAGTGTGGTTATTTTGTTTATTTTTGTGTGTTCATTGATAGTTCTAAATTTATCATACCCTGCAACGTCAAAATGAGCGAATTCTTCTCAGATACCATTCAAACAAAGGGCACTATTGGTCATTTGATCCCTTGGAGCCTTCACAAGAAGAGAAGCTCAGGAACGAACCATGTTCACAGTTTCAAAGAGAGAGGTATATTTTTTCGTTGAATAACTTCTATGAATTTTTGTTGAGCTCTTTTTTATTCAGCTCATCAATTATCGATTAACTGATTAGCTAATGCTGCACTTACCTGTAGCAGCTTAGGCGGCTAGATGATTTTCTTTTTATAAGAATATTGATTGACGATTTTAAAGCGTGGAACTAGTAATATATTCTATTTGATATTATTGCTTTATTGTGACAAAAGCTATAAATTGTAAAATTTTGATGCTCCAGGAGATTCGAAATGATGCTGAAAACAAAAGCCAGTAAATAAAACCCCTAGAAAATAGGTAATTAATTGAATATCCTTGACTTTCAGCGTGGATAACTTGATAGACATCCTGACTAAGAAATACCAACATTTCATGCTGAAAAGTGGTCCAGTAGCCCCTCCACCCCCCACCACCCAAGAACAAGCCCAAGACGGGGCTCAGAGATGAAAATACTCTGTAATGAACGTTAGAATAAACTGTTCAGAAAGAATTAAATACGAAGTTATGAAGTACCCTAATCAATATCATTGAGAGCGGAAGACCATATGGAGACGACCAAAAAAGGTCAAATTCTGATACGGACTAAAATTATTTAACAGTTTTCGTTCAATTTTCTAGTTTTTGCAGCTAAATCTATCGGGCAGTCAATCTCGCCCCTGATTCAGGTGCTTTAGCTTATTATTCTCTTACTCTGATTATGATATAGCGCACAGAAAAAATAGGCAGTTAAAATGTCATCATCATCATAGTGAAATGTTGTTATTTGAACCGCCTGTTTTCTGCACAATGGCATAATGATATGTTACCATGTCATAATATAGGACGTAAAAGTATGCAAGTACTGGAGAGCGCCTACAAGCTGTGAAAGTGATACTTTGGGGAGCATCCGGGAGCAATGGCAATGGGTTTTCCGATCCCCCTCGAGAGCGAAAATCATAGATTAACGTTGGATAATCCACTTTGTAATTAGATTTGGTTTTCGGTAATTTTGGTTTTCGAGCCCGCACAGAGCAGGAAAACAAATCGAATTTTCGGAGATCGTAATGCTTGATCTCAAGCGTAAAGAAGGAGAAATAGTGATGATCTACCTACGGCCTACCTCTATATACTGAGTAGGTACAGGGTGCGCCAAAAGTCTTGTCCCCTTTTACTTTTTTGATTATTCGAAAAATACAACAGATATTTCGATTCTGTAAAAAGTTTCTTTAAATATAACCAAAGAATGGCGGATTCTGAGATTTTTAGGTTGCTTAGACGTCCATAGCAACCACACGAGTTCCCATAGCAACCGACCTAAAAATTTAAGATTTCTGACATTTTTGACATATCGATCTAGACCACATTTTCTCTTTCGATTGGTCATCATACAGGATAGATATTTCGATTCTGTGAAACGTTTCAGTGATCATAACCAGTCAACGCTGAATTCTGAGATTCTCAGGTTGCTATGACTTTCAGAGCAACAACACGAGTTCCCATAGCAAACGGACTCAGATTGGAAGAAATCTGTGTTTCTTTAAAAAATTAAACTTGTTTATTGCCATTTATTTCAATTTTATTGTTGATAGAAAGGGTAGTTTATAATACCAAACGTTCAAGCACAGTGAATCTAGCTCAATAGGGGTTCAATGCATGTCCCCAATAGTCTCCATGAGTGGAATTTGGGGCTAATTTCAGTGAAAATCCTTAAATTTTAAGCCCGGTTGCTATGGAAACTCGTGTGGTTGCTATGAAAGTCATAGCAACCTGAAAATCACAGAATTTAGCATTGACTGGTTATGATTACTGAAAACTTTTCACAAAATTGAAATATATATCCAGGATGAGGACCAATCAAACAGTAATTTGGTCTCGATTTATATGTCAAAAATTCCAAAAATCTTCAATTTTTAGGTCGGTTGCTATGGGAACTCGTGTGGTTGCTATGGATGTCATAGCAGCCTAAAAATCTCAGAATCCGCCATTCTTTGGTTATATTTAAAGAAACTTTTTACAGAATCGAAATACCTGCTGTATTTATCGAATAACCAAAAAAGTAAAAGGGGACAAGACTTTTGGCGCACCCTGTAGGAAGGGTAATGAGTAAATTTTGTATCGCTATGTCACTCTGTACTCATCAATCTGTTTCAAGCAGTCGTTTCGTTTTGCAAGTTGTAGGTGTAAAAAATACGTCGATTTTTTCCGTATTTTGAAAAATAAACAATCATGATCAAAGTGGAACACCTATAATATGAAAATAACTTGAGCAAATACCCCTAAATTTCGTCAAATATCGCACAGTATATATTTTTGCCAATTTGGGGGATGCGCCTGAAAAAAGAGAACCAAATATTTTCTTGGGGACGACCAATCGATTACGATATTGATATGGGATGAAGTATGAATGTTCAACCCTAGTAATATGAAGTAAAATCAAGGTGCTTCATGTTCCTGTCTGCACTACGTCATGCTCTTCATGCACCTCATTATCTGCATCATCTTGATCAGGTTTTTCACGTCGTGGGATTCCGTGAGTGTGTCGGCCATCTTGTTTATCTCATTTGTACACAATGCTTCCTCATTGAGCGTCATTAGGCTGTTACCTAACGCCTGTGAGTGGGACTGTGTTTTTATTTAGATGGTTTTTACTTCTATTCCAACAGCTGTAACAGCCAATGGCAGGAATCGAAGGATTCAAGACAATATAACCATAAGCCAGGCTGCTCCCAGAAAGAAACTTGTTAAATTCGTTACGCCAAATTTAAGCAAATTTAACAAGGCAAAGTGAGAAAAGTGAGAAATTATTAAGCCGTTACATGTCAAAGTGGTGACCATATACCGCATCTTAAACGGTTGAGGCGAAAGCCGAGACTGTAAGTTGGATAATGGACGAGGGGTGCCGAGTTCATTATCGAAGGTATAACTCTACGGTCACACCTGAGATCATGGAACCGGATTATACCCCGACAAGATCTAGCAGAATAGCTGAGATTGACTATTCTGCGACCAAACAATGAGTTTTCTTCCCACTGGGGTCTGACGACAATCGTCCGGATTCAAGTAGATTTTTGAATGCTCCTTTTATAAAATCAAATTTCATTTTAATTTTATTGCGCTGTTATTTCGTTTAAGCAAACTGAAACAAGCTTAAGTAATGTAACATATCCACATGGCACATGTTAATTGGCTTGGTCTCTTTTTGATACGTGGTTTAAATATAGTATGTCCACGGCCACACCGTTATATTGCACCGTGGTTATACGAATGGAGCACGCTGTATTCAAGCCTGCCCGTGGATATAGGTGCAGTCTGCAGGAGAGTTGTAGCGCGAAGAACTCCAGCTAAATTGAACCCTAGGAAAAATTTTAAAAAAATAGAAATATGGAATTATAGACCCCTATCCCCTATTGGATGACATTAGAATCGTTGTTTGATTATGATTGACTTAGCAATAACTATTGACGAAATTGCATCAAGACCAGTGCAACCTTGCGTCAAACCTGAATGTGGATCGCTGAGGTCAATTAGGATCGGCATCTTTCCATCTTCAACTTGAATAGCAAACTCGGAACTGTGGGAGACAAGTCAAATTAAGTTATTTGGAATCAGCTGGTATATTCGAAAATTAGAACATATATATTATACGTCACGAAAGCTGATATCATGATGACGATAATAAAGCATTGTAAGTATTTATTTGAGTGAATGATTAAAATATCAATTCGCTAAATTTGCACCGGATCCATTCAACTGTAGTAGTGTATGTGGTGACTGCCATGACTTGTTAATGGCAGTATCTTAATGTCAAGTCATGTGTCACCCTTCAGCTTTCATCTGTAACAGATGACAGCTGAAATGATCTGTACGACGAAACTCACCCTCTTATCATTACCACGGCACTCAAAAAGATGACTGAAAAACACGACTTCATAATATCACGTAGAGAAGAAAAGAGAGGACTTAAACAAAACTAAAAGTTAGATCAAATATTTACCAGAACCAGGCTATAAAGAGCTGTGAGATAGATTGTTTTATCTTTTATTAGCAGCAATAGCATCAGGTGTTCAGTTCATTATACAGTGAGGGTTGGGAGTCAAATTGATTTAACTTAGTCCAAATGGGTTTATCATTGATGAACAGCTTCAAATTGGTTCATTGATCGTGTTATATATTTGCTTTTCTATTTGTAATTTCATTATTCTCAAAATGTTGGAATTTGGTGTCTGGAGCAAAGCTCAGAAAGTATATGGGTAATTTTTCACTCAAAAGCTCAAAGTAGTAAAATTGGTCCAATTTTAGCAGAATTTCACAAAATATTTATCATTGTTGATAAAAAGCAAAGCTATAAATGGCAATACGGCATGTTAATTAATTTGTCACATCTGAGACTCAAGGCTAATTAAGGGATGGGGTGGACCCAGGATGAAGCTATGACGGCCAAGGTGCACGTGCAAGGGAATACTGCCCTTTGATTGGTTGTTAGCATGGTAAGGTCACAGCAGAGGTGGTATGTACAAAGTTTTGGGGCACTCCGGGGAGGGAAAAAATTGCCATTCATTAATTCATTATGTGATTTAATCATTTACCTTCTTCTATTGATGTTACGTGGAAGGACATTGGTGGACTTGACAAAGAGATACAGACTCTGAAAGAAACCGTGTTATTACCCATCATTAGGCACGATCTCTTCAAGTCCAGCAGATCTAAATTACTATCCTTTCCCAAAGGTTTGAAAACTCAGTTCTTGATAAATTGGTGGATTTATTATCAAATAAATACAAGCAAATGCTCGAAAAATAATGTTGATGTGACTGAAGTTTGCCCTACTGAAGTTTGCCCTATTTTATACTACTATAGTATTACTCAGGGCAGATTTTTCCAAAATATATCCTCCTGTAATAGTAATCGCAAATCTTAAGATTTTAAGATGTAGGTCATCATTATTTTTGAATAATAATGCCTATCGCAACGTAGCCGTGCAGACACAAAGGGGAGGGTAGATAAGGGTGAGGAAGGGGGAGAAGGGAGTTCCAAAGAACCTTGTCACGTCAGGGCACTGAAGGGCCCTACGTTAGGGCATTTAGGGCACTTCGTTAGGGCACTTAGGGGATTACGTTAGGGCACTTAGGGGACTACGTTAGGGCACCTAGGGGACTACGTTAGGGCACTTAGGGAACTACGTTAGGGCACTTCGTTAGGGCACTACTTTAGGGCACTGAGGCACTACTTTAGGGCACTTTTTAAGGGCACTTCGTTAGTTCACCTGTTTCTTTACAAATATGTTTATTTACGGTGTTTATCCACCCTACATATTTAAGCTGGTTTACCTTCTCCTATCTCCATTTAGTATTGACTGTATTTTGCGAAAGTACAATTTCTCAGAGGCGGAACTAGTACCATTCTGTATCATGATAAAGACAAATTGATATTTAAGAAATGCACAATCAATGATTTCTTAGATATTCCACTAATAAAAAATTAAACACAAGAATCAGGAAAAGTAAGTCTGCTACTGTTATTGTTAGCTTCATAACTTTATTCAACGATTTTATTAAAAGCTCCATTCAAGATGATCAAACCTGCTACTGGTATCTTCTTGTTGCAAAATTATCATTTAAAACTAACGTTCTTTGGACCAATCTAAACAAACAACCTATTAATATTATGGAGGGGGTGCCACTGTCCCAATTGTTCCTGACTCAAGAAAAAGTTGATTGGGACAGGGACATTTGGGACAATTGGGACAGAGAAAATGGGACAAATAGGACTCAGAAAGTGAAGTGCGACTGGGAAAATGGGACAATTGGGGCACAAGAAACAGAAAAAATGGGACTCGAAAAGTGAATTGGGATAGGGAAAAATTGGAAATTTGGGACAACTGTGACTGTTGATTTTATCTCTCTGTTATCAGTTGCTTGATAATCGCACAACACCGTTATTGTGGCTGTGTGTATTCCTGAATACCATGGCTGCAAATACTTCTACAAAGCCCTCTAATGACAGAGAAATTGACGATTTGGTGGGAAGGGCAAGTCTTTGGCTCGGGAGGGCAATGGCGGAGTTGACCTGCGACGATCCGACCCATGTTACGCCGTCAAAGTGCCGAGAGTTGAGCAAGGAAAAGCTTGTCACAATGTGTTGCGAAGCGTTTCAGTATGTGCGAATTCAGAACAACAGTCTCAGACATGCCAGGTCAGATCTTCAGACTACTAAATCAGACCTCGTGAAGTCGCAGAAGCTTGTTATTGTTCAACAGCATGAGATGATTATTTGCAAGGACAAGATGTTGAACTCAGTACAGAATGCGGTGACGGAATCAGTAACGAAAACTGTTGAAGAGCAGATCAAGACATACAGCGAGGCTGTAAAAAGCACGGGTGAATCATCTCAGATCAGTCAGCAGACGCTGAAAAGACGTGTAGTGAAGGATGTTGTTCAGGAAGAAGATAGGAGTAAGAACCTGATGTTGTTCGGTGTGCCTGAAGAAAAGGACGAGGACTTGTCTGGCAAGGTTCTGGAAGTGTTCGGAGAGCTGGGAATCAAACCTGCTGCTGAGGTGTGTCGTGTGGGCAAAACCGGGGACCAGAAGCGCTCAAGACCAGTGAAGGTTATGTTGTCGTGTACGAGCACATCTAGACACATCTTAGTGCAGGCCAAGAAGCTGCGGAACTCACAGAAGTTCAGTTCAGTCTTTATTAGACCGGATAGGACTATGGACGAACGCTCGGCACATAAACTCCTTATTGAAGAGTTGAAGAAGAAACGTGACGGTGATCCTAGCAGAAAACATTACATCAAATTCGGTTCTGTAGTGACTGTGGTCAACTCTAACGGATCGTGATCATTTCAACACGATGACTATTATTGGTCGATCGCGAATGCATGATGTGTGAATTTAATATTGTTCCTCTATTGTTCTAGGTTTTGCAGCACAGTGTTACATGAGTTTGATACAAATATCACACAAAACTAATGAATGTTTTCGCATATTTTTTCATACTATTTAGTTTTCGTTGAGTGAGATTTTCAAATATTACTTTTTGGAGAATGATTTCAGATTTATGTATATATTTTCAAAGCCCTTAGTGGTACCCCACCGCGGGTTTTCAACTAGTACTACTACTCTACTATACTAAGTAATTTAGCATAATAAGTGATTTTTAAATTGATCCCTGTTTTTATCATTCAAATAATTTCTGACTATTTCTGCCTGAAATTTATTAAATTTCTGGCAGAAATAGTCAGAAATTATTTGAATGATAAAAACAGGGATCAATTTGAAAATCACTTATTTTTCCCACTTTTTTATTTGTCCCAAATTTCCCAGTTGTCCCAAATGTCTCAAATGACAGTCCAAAACTCAAAAAAAGTAAATTGGGACAGGGACATTTGGGACACTGACATTCCCCCCATTATTTGCTAAACAAAACGTAAAACAAAAGGCTTCAGTCTTTATTAAACTTGAGTTTCAGATCTCTGTTCTCCAGCAGTTGACACAGCGTTCTCCACCGCAGTTGTAGACGTTGTTTTCTCCCCTGCTGTAGAAGTGGTCGGGTGTTCCATCACACCAGATATAATCCTAGTATCTCCTCCTGCTTTTATCCCACAGATTGCTCCCCTAATAAGTGCAGCTCTTTGCCTCAGAAACTCTCTGAAGCTGTGCACTGTCAGGCTGTAGATATAGAAGTTAGCCATTACGTTGATGCTTAGGATGGAATAGGCTGCATTACGGAATTGAGCGTAGAGCTTTGGATCCTGGATGAACGGCCCAAGTATGTGTGCCAGCCCTGCTGGAAGCACAGACAGACAGTAAACCACAGCTGTTGTAATGACTGTCACCAGACCTTGCCATTTAACCCTGTTGCCTATTCGATTTGTTGCTCTCACGGCAATCACTATGAGCCATGTAGTGGTTACTATTACAACGATGTTTGGTACCACTGTTGCGAAGATGCTTAAAACTGGTCGCCAGATTTTCCAAGCGTCCGCTGAAAAGCCATAGATGCACGTGTACGTTATATGATCAAATTGCACGTCATCTTTATCAATAACAATGAAGAAAATAGGTACTGCTAGGGAACAAATCCAGATGATTCCACAGACGATATGAGCTTTGGATTTAGTCCAGAGACAAGCATGCATCGGGTACTGGACTATGAGGAGCTTGATGGTGGTTAAGGCAACTGTAAAGTAGAAGCTAACTGGGTAGTAGTAGATTGGCAAATAACTCTGAAAATAACAGAAGGAGGCCCCCAGAATATTCCGTTCTGAGATCAGAGTAACAAGATAGAGACAACTGTTGAATGAGATGAAGAGATCACACACAGCCATGTGCTGCATGATGGTGACAATGGCTTTGTGAAGCTTGAAGGCATCATATTTTATGGATGCAACTAGGATGATTGAATCCCCTAGAAAGGAGGAAAGCATGGTAAAGATCTCGTAGGAGATCAAGCAGTAGCGGACAGCCTGTTTGTGGATGTCATACTCAGTGTAGTTGTTGAAGGAGACGTTCATTAGGTCTGTTTCTTAGTTTTTCAGAGTTATCCAAGGGTAGAGCGAAGAGAAACTAAAATGAGGAACCAGAATCAAAAGGTTGCAAATAAGCAAATAAAAGGTGCTGCAAATAGTAAGGCGAAAGAGAGATAATCCTGGAGTTCTGGTTGATTGAAATATGTCCTACAAATCTTACGACGTTGAGTCACGTGAAATCTCAAACACCAGTTTCAAGAGCTACCGGAAACTCCCCATATTTCTACCGGATTCTACCCTTATTTTTGTCTACTTGTCTGCGGGACTGGCACGTGATGTGAGAAGTTGTTTATCAATATCACGCCAATAATTTCCCTGAGTAGCACTGAGGAGGAAAATAAATACTGGAAAAGATACAAAGAAACCACCGTCGCGTGTCTCTACATCGTTATTCTTTGTTATCGTTCTCTATTGTTTGATGTGATCATCGATGCAGTGAAACAAACAACTTTCAATAAAGCAATCTAACCCGCACACTATACTCCACAATTCTACTGACAGTTTCAAGATTATAAAAATCTTTTCTTCAGGAACTCCATATAGTGCAACACAACATTCTGAGATTAATGTGAAGTGATGTTTGAAAGTATGATATTCAATATTAGATGTTTAAATGTTAAAACACAAAAACACAACAATATCATTATTATAAAGGATAAAAACGCCGGCTAAAAACGGAGTCGAAATCCCGCGATTTTTTGCAGGGTAGTAGAAAAATAAATTCCGTTTAGGAAGCATTATTTTTATTTGAATTTAGGCTTTAGATTTTCCGTAATTAATGCTCAAAGTTGGAAAAAGAATCGCGAAAAACACGACCAAGATATAGGTTTGATTCACCAGTTGTGCGCTTTCTATGGTGATTGGTTATTGCGCGCAAAAACTGCACGTGCATTTTAACGAAGATTCTGCCATTTCGTTACTGTGTACTTAGGAAACGTTTCAACTGTTTAATGTCATAATTTACGTTCTCAATGGAATTTTCTAGTTTGGTAAAAAGTTTATGACAGAAGACTATCAGCTCTAATCACTATTGTAGGAGAAAAGGTAAGAGTTGAACATTTTGTTCCATTGTGAAAGTCAGCGTTAATTCTTTCGCATCAAGATATTTGGAGTTACTGCGAGAGGTGTTGCAACTGGCGATATACACCATGAGTGGTGCCTCTTTCGTTCTCCATTTCTATTTTTTTGTACATTTTGTATGGTTGGTCCTTCAGTGTTCATAGAGTGCATTCTGCATATACTGCTTATAGAATGCACCTACAATTTGATGAATTGATCTAGTGACACTACTGATTTATAAATTGTACCAATTGTATTAACAATTGACAGCCGGGGCCGGACATTTGGGTAGTCGTTGGTGGTGTATGTCTGTGTGACCCCGTGTCATGTCTCTCCGCCCTAGTGCTGCATCTACAACTGTATATTTATTAAGTCAAATGTGTAACTGTAAGCAATGATGGAACGAGGACTTAAACCTCATGATTCATCTTGTCTTTTCCCGATGTTTTTAAGTTTATGATGAGACAGCAGAAAAATAGGTTTTCTGGGGGGGGGGCCAACCCACATAAACCCCCGGTGGATATCGAAAAATGGCAAATGGGGGTTTAATTTTTGGGGGTTTATGGGGGTTTATGGGGGCTTAATTTAGTTAAATTTTGCTGTTTTATGACCGATTTTGTTCACGATTTTTGGCATTTTACGGAATGGTACCATTTTTTGTTGATGATTTTAGGCCTTTTTTTGAAATGGTACCATTTTTTGTTGATGAATTTCGGCCCTTTTCTGAAATGGTACCATTTTTTCAGCGATTTTCAAGCATTTTTAGGAATGGTACCATTTTCTGTTGCGCATTTTCGAACCTTTCCTAAAATGGTACCATTTTCGGCCATTTTTTGAAATGGTACTATTTTTGTTGACAATCTTAGACCCTTTTTTGAAATGGTACCATTTTTTGTTGGCGATTTTGAAGCCTTTTCTGAAATGGTACTATTTTTGTTGACGATTTTTGGCCCTATTTTGAAATGGTACCAATTTTCATTGAAGATTTTCGACCTTTTCTGGAAAATTAAACCCCATAAACCCCCAAGTGGATATCGAAAAGGCAAATGGGGGGTTAAATTTTGGGGTTTGGGGGTTTGGGGGTTGGCCCCCCTTTTTTTGTATCGTATGTAGTACGCCAGCCAGCATACTTACGGCTTTACGGGCACATAAAAATCCTCACCCTCTCATAGAGATCCCACATACCCGTCACCTATCACCACTGCAAAATTTATTCGATTCTCCGTTGCCTAAAGACACCAGTGCTCCTATGGGGCCTTTTTAGTCCTGTGTGTAGCCTGTTACCTGTGATATTCCTGACACCAACTGCTTCACGGCTTGCGTCAGCAGGACTTGTAGCACATATTGCATGGTCGAATAGTTAAAAAAATGTGCGTGGATGTCAGTTCACACCACACCCTACTTCCAGCGTTTTCACATCATTCATGCACGTACTTATGCATTACGACAGTTGTCTGTAAATACATTTTCGCGCCTTCCATAAATTCCTACTACTTCAGGGCACTTTTTAGGGCATTCCAGGGCACTAAATCTTGGACGTAGAAGTAATTATGATTTATTGCTAATACAAGTTGATCAAAAGGTATAGACTTTATCACTTGATCAAAATCACTTGATCAAAAGGTATAGACTTGATGAAATAATCACTTGATGAAATAATCACTTGATCAAAATTTATAGACCACATAACCACGCGACCAGAAAGAGAATGAGTGAGTGTCCATTAATATAAAAGTTGCATTCATATACGAACGATAGTGAGTGAAATTATATACACGTCCGATTCGAAGTTAGAGAAATTTGAAAGTTTTAGAAGTAGAAGTTTGCGCGCGAACTCGCGATTTGAAAATTCATAACTTCGGCTAGGAACAATATTTTTACATGAGGTTAAAACCTACTGGTAGCTGGCCTTCTTCTCTATCAGAAACAACAAAAACCCAAAAACCGACCTCAGACCCCCCGACCCCCTTAAATTAATCAGGTAAATTAGCAGGTTGAATTAATATTAAGCACAGTAAATAGACATTTAAAAAACAGGTGACCTAACTAAACGGAGTTCCTCGGTGCCCAAGTAGTGCCCAATGCCCTGACGTAGTGCCCTTGAGTGCTCTGACGTAGTGTCCCAGTGCCCTGACGTAGTGCCCTTGAGTGCTCTGACGTAGTGTCCCAGTGCCCTGACGTAGTGCCCCAGTGCCCTGACGAAGTGCCCCAGTGCCCTGACGTAGTGCCCTTGAGTGCTCTGACGTAGTGCCCCAGTGCCCTGACGTAGTGCCCTTGAGTGCCCTGACGTACGCTTGTGCCCTTGAGTGCCCTGACGTAGTGCCCTTAGTGCCCTAATGGACTGCCCTAAGTGCCCTAACGTAGTGATGGTTCGCAATTTGTGCTCTAAGGTGGGGTTATGTCCGAGTCAAATGCTTGTCATATTAACAACATTCCCGATTTAAGAAACAGTGCTACGTTACATTACTGATTACTAGCCAAACTTAGTAAAGTGTTATCACGCACAAAATATGGAAACATGCCATGGTCTTCTAGAATATTAAGGATACCACACGACACAAAATGTTTTGAGTCCGCGTGTCGCTAAATCCTTACACTTTTCAGTCAAGCCCTAGCGCGCAACACGTACGCTATAATTGGCGCGCCTGGCCTGATTTCGGGTTTTTTTTTGCGTGCCGCGCATTCTTTTTCAGCAAAATTTTCTTTCTGGCCTTTTTCCAGAAACTTCCTTGTCTCGTATCAGAAAACCAGTGATTCTTTGTAATTTCAGGAGTGTTGCTGTCTGGCCCGCCTGGGTGTGGGAAGACAATGATCGCTAAAGCTACCGCAAAAGAAAGTGGATGCATTCTCCTCAACATTGATCTCAGTTCTACAATTTACAAAATACGTCTCCTGTTGTGTTTGAACGGATTATTTCATGACTTTTGTCAAGCATTTCTGCTTGACAAAAGTCAATTCCCCTGTTTCTCCCCTCAGCTCAGTGTCTTGCACGACATGTACATCGGGGAGTCCCCCAAATACGTGGCTGCAATATTCTCCCTGGCTGAGAAACTCAACTGCTTCAGTCCTGTGATAGTGTTCATTGACGAGATCGACACCTTACTTGCGTAAGTGATAAGTATAAGTTATAACACTGGCCGGTGGGGTGTTCTTTTTAATATAAACTATATTATTTTATGATCATGGACTCATTGAATAACTTGTTAGCAGTATTAAGGGGGTATGCGGGGGGGGTGATAACGCCCTGACCAGGGGTGGGGCTATTCACCAAATTTTGCAGATGTTTGTGATGTAGGTTCCCCCCTTCCTCCTCAAGTGATACAATCTTTTCATTTCTAACAAGAAAACCCGAATTTCCTACGTCCTACTCACAATATTTCCCAGGTCCCGGTCTAACAGGGATCACGAAAACACTCAACAAATCAAGAGTCTGTTCATGACGAACTGGGACGGCTTGATATCTTCCAAAGACACGAGGATAGTAGTCATAGGAGCCACAAATCTCGTAAGTAATGCAAAGTTAGGGATGTGAGGGATGTGAGGGATTCGCCTTTAAGAAAATGGCCCCTGGAAAGAAAGAGGGTGAGGCACCTACTCATCCATTGTAATAAAGTTGTGTGGGCGGAAACTATTATAGGCCTCCTGTCATTAAAAAAGGCCAGAATGGTCCTAGAATAGATGGACTAAAATAGCGTTCCCCACGTATGTATTTTAATTATATGCGACTTGATAAAGCAGCAGTTTTCATGGATCTATGTCCTCCTTCCCCAGCCTAACGTTATTGACGGTGCGGTGTATCGGAGGATGCCCATAAGGATAGTACTGACTCTTCCTGACATCACTGCAAGGAGCAAAATACTACGCGTTCTTTTGCAAGGTTGGTGTCGAATATGCTTATAGTATCAACAAACCGTATTAGCATGAAAAAGCTTATTCAGGTTAGCATTTAGATTGTCAAAAAATCGCAGCCCAAAAGAAAAAAAAACTAAAACCAAGCCCTATTTCTCCAATTCTTTTTTTGGCTTCATCCCCCCAAACATGGACTGTAACAATTAATTCCAGGAGAAGATGTGGATGATTCGGTTGATTTATCAGTTCTGGCTGCAGCAACGGAGGGCTTGTCTGGAAGCGACATCAAGGAATACTGTTCACAGTCCTGTATGGTGCGGTACCGGGAAATCTTTAGGTAAGTCGGGAATTAATCATCAATTCATTGTACATTTTTTTCATGTTTCTGGGGCGAAGCGCTGGCTAATGCCTATAATTGGGTCAAAGCTAAGTGTACATAATATACTGGGAAATAAAAACTTGTTCAAAATTTTCTTACAGAATTGAATCTTTGTCGGTATTGTTGCTTGTGTGGAATAATCATTGAGTATCTCAGACCCTAATCAATATCATTGAGAGCGGAAGACCATATGGAGACGACCAAAAAAGGTCAAATTCTGATACGGACTAAAATTATTTAACAGTTTTCGTTCAATTTTCTAGTTTTTGCAGCTAAATCTATAGGGCAGTCAATCTCGCCCCCTGATTCAGGTGCCTTAGCTTATTATTCTCTTACTCTGATTGTGATATAGCGCACAGAAAAAAAATAGGCAGTTAAAATGTCATCATCATCATAGTGAAATGTTGTTATTTGAACCGCCTGTTTTCTGCACAATGACATAATGATATGTTACCATGTCATAATATAGGACGTAAAAGTATGCAAGTACAGGAGAGCACCTACAAGCTGTGAAAGTGATACTTTGGGGAGCATCCGGGAGCAATGGCAATGGGTTTTCCGATCCCCCTCGAGAGCGAAAATCATAGATTAACGTTGGATAATTCACTTTGTAATTAGATTTGGTTTTCGGTAATTTTGGTTTTCGAGCCCGCACAGAGCAGGAAAACAAATCGAATTTTCGGAGATCGTAATGCTTGATCTCAAGCGTAAAGAAGGAGAAATAGTGATGATCTACCTACGGCCTACCTCTATATACTGAGTAGGTAGGAAGGGTAATGAGTAAATTTTGTATCGCTATGTCACTCTGTACTCATCAATCTGTTTCAAGCAGTCGTTTCGTTTTGCAAGTTGTAGGTGTCAAAAATACGTCGATTTTTTCCGTATTTTGAAAAATAAACAATCATGATCAAAGTGGAACACCTATAATATGAAAATAACTTGAGCAAATAAATTTTTAAATTTCGTCAAATATCGCACAGTATATATTTTTGCCAATTTGGGGGATGCGCTTGCTGAAAAAAGAGAACCAAATATTTTCTTGGGGACGACCAATCGATTACGATATTGATATGGGATCTCAGACCCATGTATCTGTATTCTACAAACATATTTTCAGAGATCATCTCGCTGCTGACGGACCGATCACAATATCTGAACTTAACGTTGACGAGGTGCCAGTCAGGCCGATCAAAATGACAGACTTTATTGAGACTGCTTCGCTCTTTGCCTCTGATAAGCTGAGGACTTATTTTGATTCAAATTTCGGTGGAAGTCCTGCACTGGACTGAGTTAGTTTAGGTCGCAAACTAACAGCGATAGGTTCAAATGCCATTTGTTTCACCGGGTTAAGGCGTCGCCCGGTATTTGTTGAGCTAACAGTAGCTGAACCTAGATGATCCTACAGCTCAAAATGCAAACCCCTGGCTGACCCCTCTAAAGTCTAAACCCCTGGATGACCTACCTCTCTCGCAAGTTCAAAGGCCAACTGATCATTACAAAAAATTTTGAGATAATTATGCCAAACCACGCCCGACACTATATTAATGACATGTATCAAAGTCCGGGCATTATATATTGTACACAGCGCTCAGTATAGGAAGCTGAAACATCACTGCTTACGTATGATGTGGGAATCGATGGGATATCACAATACAAACTACTGTAAAAAAGGGCCGCATTCCAGAGCCTGTAGCTGGTGCATGTTAAGTCGTAATTAATTTCTGATGACGCGATGCGGTAATTCAATCCTTTATCCAAACAAATTTTCGGATCAATAAACATAATTATTACGATTTCTAATTACTATCATTTTTCAGTACTTAAGCCAACATTTAATAGCTAAATTATTTTTACCTGTAATTTCAAGCTATAAACTCCCACCTGCTACGTCACAACATGTTCTTAAATGTGCCATTTTCAGCAATTCTGTCCAGATATGCAAACTAAAAATATGCGGAATCGTAATGGTTCATATGAACGATGTTATTCCAAGCATTTGTAGAAAAACTTGAAATGATCAGTTGGCCTTCAACCCCTGGCAAACCCCTTAGTGACCCCTCTGCTTCCCAAGTTTGAACCCCTGAGTGACCCATGGCTTAGCTCTCTCTTTCTCTCAAGTTTAAACCCCTGACTGACCCCTCCCTCCTTCTCAAGCTTAAATCAAGTTAAAGCAATTAAAAAATAAAACCGCTGAGGTATTTTAATGCTGTTTATTCCATAAAATTGTGAATAATATATTTTCAAATGTCAATCTTCCCGTTTTCCTTCCCAAATCGATTTCCATGAGTTAGATAACGAAGTCGTCTGGGTCAGTGAAGGTTTCTGAATCACTCTCAAAGATCTTGATGCTCGTCATCAAGGTGCAGGAATCTTGGGGCATGACTCCATTGAAACTCGCTTTGTGCTGCATGACTTTGAAGTTCTTTCCGGCTGGAATGGTGAAGCCAATGGTCTCTGTCTTTGACCAGCTGGATTGAGAGCTACTGGTGAAGCTGGCTTCCAGTTGCTGAGTGAACTCTGAGGAAGCTTTGCTTCCTGCAATGCTTGCCTCCATGGATGCTTTGTAAGTAGTGGTGCTCCTCACAGAGCCCTCAGTAGTCTTCACAACCCCGGTTGTCACGGAGATCTCCTGGGTGATTTCTTTGCTGCCCTGTCTGTTGTCATAGTGGAAGATGGTGTCAGTGTACAAGTCAGCAGTGAATCTGGGGACTAGTTTCCACAGCTGGTTGTCGTTGTAAACCGAGCCTCCATAACGCCCGACCTCCTTGTTCTTCACTCCTTTCTTTGTGATTCTATCCTTTGTCAGAATGCAGCTGTAGATGTAGTAGAAGTCGTCATCGTTGCCGGAGGGCACCACTTTGAAGAGTTGGTTGTTGTTGTACGCCCCCTTGATGAGAACCAGTCCGTTCTGCTTGGAGTCTGCGAACCTGTATCTCGGGTACGCCTCGTTGATGATGTAGTAGCACCCCTCCATATTGGGGTGGGGCTCGAACTTCCAGAGCTGGTTGTCGGCTACCTCGTGTTCGTAGGTGCCGTAGTCACGCCATTGGGGGCCCCACTGCCGGAGTCTGGCTTTGTGCCAATTCTTGTTGTAGATGAAGAACTGGTTGTTGTCAAGGACCAAGTCGTCTGCAGCTGCTTGTAGCACCAGTGCACTGGCCAACAGAGCGCAGACACCCAGAATTGTCATATTCATAAGCTGAGAAGGAAGGTGAGAGAATGATAAGCTAAGTGATAGAAACAGAAAATGGCAGAAATTCAATTTAGTGCTGCTCTTAGAATTAGATTCAGTAGAATTTATACGAATTTGTTAACGAAGGTCTGAGCTCAAAGTTAAATCTCGTTCTGTGAAACGGAGAACAAGAAGTGAGCTGTAGTAAAATTCCTGCACATTTTATAGTAATCCTACATTTCACGAATAATGATTGAAATGGTCGTATTGTTTCCCATGAGCAATTCCTCATTTGCAGTTTTCCGTGTGAACAATTGAGAGGCATCCAGCACAATGGTGGTATTGTGTGAAGTTGAGAAATAATCGTCAAACAATCAATGCTGCATTGTTTTCCACTCGATAATTTGCTATCAAAATTTGCCAGTAGTTGAAAATATAACAAAGTTTAAATTTAACAAATTAAGGGAAAAGTTCATACCTCCTAGTCCTTTGTAATAGCCCTCCGAATGTGGACTTGAAAAATGGAAAATAAATTGTAGAAGCTAATCCTGTTAATATGTTCATTCTGAGTTTGCCTGAATATTGACAGTGACTCATTTGATGAACCTAAGATAAAATATCTTTTCTGTCAAATGCTTCAAATTAAAAGATACTTCAAATACAAAAATGCAGAAAAATTATATTTTATTTTGTCCAAACTTTTTGGATTCCTTGGAAATTGAAGACCACCGCCCTTCCGTTGCAAAAAAGAACTCAAAACATTGAATTTTGAATTTTGGCTTCAAAGATACAATTACCCAATTATGGTCGATTATATCATGAAAAAATAACAAAAACTCGTAAAAATTCGATACCTGAATTCCTTCAAAATTTCAATGGATTTAATTTCCTCCCGAAACTGCAAATATGTACCCGTTAGAAAAAATACACCACCCATCCCTGCAAAAAAGTACCCCACAACTTTTTACATTTGTGGTCTCAAAACACCTCCGCCACCCCACAATCCACATAATATGTCCCGCACTTTTCAGCTGAATGCCTGAATCCCCCAGGGAGAATCCAGGAGTGTGATTACAATTTATCATTTGGGGCCCCAAATGATAAATTGTTGTTTGGGGCCTTCGATTGGAGTCATACATGCCCTTTAATTTCATTTCCATTTATTGAAATATAAAATTTCTCAACTTTGCTACTGTCTATTTGATAGCTTTTATTTAGCTGCTGTTATTTAATAAAACCTTGACATTTGACACGGTTCGAAAAATAATCCAAATTCTAAGTGATTCACTGCAGTTTCCTTTGTAAATTTCCTTTGTAAATTTCCTTTGTAACTGTTGTTATAGGGCAATTGTTTTAACTTTATGTAACAAAAACGAAATTGAAGACAAAAGTGTTTCGTTCCCAAATCTGAAGGTACAATTACCTCACTCCACACGGGATGGTTTCATCTTGACACAAAAGAGTTGATTGAAGTGAGATGTGTCAAAGCTTACTGTGCTTTTAATCGTTTTAATTAGATAATTGTGGTCATCAGTCAAAAGGGTAGTGAGGCTCAAGACACTTAACCAGCTGGAAAACTGTTTATTATCTATTTACTGTGGCAATTCGAGTGTGAGGGAGCTGCCTTATAAATTATAATAAAATCTAAGTGTCAGACTGCTCCCTGACACTTACAATTGCCACATGACGTTATATCATTATATCATTAAGTTTTTACCATTGCCTTTTAGACCCCTGGCCCTACCTCCGTCAGCACCCGTAATTTAATCAAAACCTTCCCCTCAATGTACGTCGGCATTAGATTTAGCATTCTCCCTTGCTAGGAAAATCTTGATTCAGTAGATTTCTTTCTTGGTTTTATAGAACATCAGAACAATGAAATTGAATAGAGCATTTCAAAGAAAACTAAGGGTTCATAGAAAAATATTCAAAGGAAGTTTTAGTTTCATTTTTTAAATTTAATTGATCTTTAATTTTATTTGAAAAGTGATGAAAATCAATAGCCTTTTACTTGTTACATCTCATAAGGAATCGTTGTCAGTGTCCATGATCGATGTATCGCGAACCGATCGATAGAAAAAACATGCGCAGTTTTGCGCGGACGACAACTTATCAATAGAATATCAACCTTCAAGTTCATTTAGCCGACAAAAACGAATCATTACTGATTGCTGAACCATATTTACCGGCCCCTTGGACTGGTAGTGGTTGTCAGATGAAGGATTTCATGCTTTGCTTTGAAAGTGAAATAATTGGTAAATTGCATCAAAAGAGCTCGTAGGATCATGTTACCCTACCCTCGCGCGCGGCGCAACGTTCCACATTTGGACGTCACTTTGCAACCTCGCCATCCAGTCAGATCAAGAAATAGACTTGCTAAACACGTATATCCCTGTCTGCGTTGCGCGGCGCGCTTCCCCGTAGGGAAGCGCCGCGCGCGTACACACACCTATGCGGGCTTAGGAAGAAATAGACGGGGCAACGTCCGTCGACAAAAGAGCAAAATCCTGAGAGTATTTTCCCGCAAAGCCGAGCAGTTGTGCGTGTTTTTCAAATTCAATCGATCGGTTCAATCTTTAAGGGATCGATCACATATTACGTAATCAATTTTTGGCCGATTTCAACCCCCCCCCCTTCCCCTCGTAATCAAGTTAACAGTAGTTATATTTGTTACAATAACATGTAACGTAATCATTTGGAAACCCCCTCCCCCCTCTAGGTGATTACGTAATATGTGAACGACCCCTAATTTGATGGACAACGATAAATCACCAAATATTATATGTGACTAGCAGGCCCGTTAGGCCATCTAATACACAGCTCACCCAGAGCTCGCAAATTTCAACCAATTCAATTCAAATTTAATTAAAAATTTTACCGCATCAAAAAACTCCGAACCGTTCAAAAGTTATTAATGGAGATCGCGCAACGTAATCAAAACACCATTAAAAGAAATGAGCGCGCGCGCAATTCTCCGTGCACGTGTCACCATGGTTACCCGCACAAATCGTAATGCGCGCGCGTTCCGAAGATGTTTCCGCCGTTACGCACAAACAAAAAACAGAGGTTGCGAAATTATATTAGAGATACCTCCCTTAGATTCACGAGCTGTAAATAATTAACAGACTTAAAAATGGGCGAGCTTTTTTGGCACTCATAATTATAGGCGCAATTGTCTCTCAATTCGGCCATGCCCAACAAAATAATTTCCGATAACATACAACTACATAAATACACCAGTCGCCACGTTTGTTGATAATATCAAAATTCAAAGTAAATACGATTCTTATCAGGCTCAGATGTGGCGACTGCAGTCCAGTGACTGTAGTTTTCTATCAATAATTTAAAGTAAGAGTATCTGTAGTCCAGTTAAGCAGTAACTGCACTAGTATAGTCTATCAATAATTTAAAGTATGTTTATCCGTAGTACAGTAAGTGTAGTACTAGTATTCTATCAATTATTATGAGTTCTACAGTTTAGTTTATTAACTCCAGTAGTCTGTTTAGACTGAGGGTCTTGTCTATTAGAGTTTCTTGTCTATTTGGATCGCCCAGTGTTTCACTGGGACGCCAACTGCTGCTACTCGACCTGTTGAAGTTGGGCATTTCACATGCGAGGTCCGAGGTTCTTCAGTTCTTGTTGCTCTTTGTCCTGTAGTCCGCTATGGCTGCTTTGATAGCGTCTTCTGCCAGCATTGAAAGAGTATTTGAGTCTTTTTAATAACGATTTGATATAAATTAAGCATGGGGACTGGGACTTGGGGAGGGAAAATGTATTATGTAAGCGGGAGCTCTGCGGGCTTGTTCGGGACAAAGAGGAGACTATGAGGAAGACACAAACCAGAAACTGAATCAGAAACTGAATCTGTGACTCAATATCTGGATCGTATCATCCTCATAGGACACTGAGAAGAGCGCACTGAGTGTAATGTTCTCAGTATCGAATTAATCTGGTGTGAACACGCGCACCACCCTATGGCATGCATTGGCGGATTTTAGTTTGTCCAAAAAAGATCGGCAATGATAGCGCGTTCCATAAACTGACGCACATCCATCCTGAAACGCTCAAAGCAAGACGAAATGGCGCAATATATGCCGCACAAAACAGGTCACGTGACTTTGGACTCGGTGCCGTATTAACAACGGTACCACGTCAACAACGGTACCACGTCAACAACGGTACCGCGTTAACAACGGTACCACGTTAACAACGGTACCACGTTAACAACGGTACCACGTTTACAATGGTACCACGTTAACACGTTAACAACGGTACCACGTTAACAACGGTACCACGTTAACAACGGTACCACGTTAACAACGGTACCACGTTAACAACGGTACCACGTTAACAACGGTACCACGTTAAGTTAACAACGGTACCACGTTAACAACGGTACCTTATTAACAACGGTACCTTATTAACAACGGTACCTTATTAACAACGGTACCTTATTAACAACGGTACCTTATTAACAACGGTACCTTATTAACAACGGTACCTTATTAACAACGGTACCTTATTAACAACGGTACCTTATTAACAACGGTACCTTATTAACAACGGTACCTTATTAACAGCGGTACCTTACTAGCAACGGTACCTTATTAACAACACATTAAGCAAGACAACTTGAACACCAATAAAACGAATCGAACTAATGGCGAGAGGGGCAGCACACGTCCTTATATATGATGGCTGACACCACTCCGTCATCTATGACGAACAGCGACGTATGCACATTCCACATACCAACGCAATGACGTTGACACCACTTTTAACCCAATCATGCATGACGAACACCTTACGTGCACATACCAAGTCTGTGACGTTGACACCACTCACTTTTCAATCACTTTCCGCACTTCCAATCTCCCGCGACTATCCCATCAATACGTACTCACATTCCAATCACATTTCACTTACTTTCGTGACTGTAACGTACGTTAATTCGCGCGTCGCGTCGCGTTTTTATTTATTTAATTAAATTTAACGAACGCGCGAAGCTTCTCATAACTTTTGTTGATGTCCACCGCGCGTTCCGTATTATTCCAATTGGAAATTCGCCAAACATTGACACATTACACACGGATTGTGCTGGATATCAAATACACTGGTATTCATATCAGTCATAAATGCTACAACACAGAAAAAGTAGATCTTGCCAGCCCCTGATGAAAGGGACATCAAACGCCCGCTACATGTAATCGTGAAATCCCTGTCCCATTACGCTTATTTAGACCCCTCGGTAAATGGTTTCTGTAGAGGACTATAAAGAATTTGATTTCAAGGGTAAAGACAGCCAAGCACTTAAAATACTTAAAATACCTACTTACTTGAACAATGCAGCTTGACAGGAGGCAAGCACAACTCTTTCGCGATGTCAGTATTCTTGATCTTTGACGCGTCGTCAACCTAATTAGTTACTTAATTAGTTACGAAATAACTCATTACAAGCAAGTGATATGGAGGGGTTAACTAAATTCTATTTACCAAATGATCAGGGAGTTATTCTTCCAATTAAGACAATTAATAATTTTTCAACTATCAACAATAATCGTTACACGTAGTGCAGTGGGGTTGGATGTGACAATGGGAACCTCAAATGAGACAAAATGGACTGACCACATCCAAACCCTCAATGGGTTACTTGACCAACCGTCCTACGGTATTGGTGGTTACTAACATGTTTTCCTTTGACCCATTCAGTTGCAAGAGAGCTGGAAGCTATCGCAGATCCACAACCGAATGTTTTGAACTTAGCATCGATGATCTTCCCATCTTCATCAACTTTCAGCTGAAAATGGGGAAATTTGAAGCATAATAATTATTGTATGGTTAATGTTTGAAGTCTTATATTTCAATTTTGAACGGTTGGATATTCCGGCGATTCACGAAAACTAGGTAACCTGGCGCACCGCCCGTGAATGATGGCGGACTCCGCCAGCGTTCGCCATTATTCACTTGTAGTCCGCCAGGCGAAAGAGTGTCTGCTACTGGACGTGCCAAGCAGTTCAATATTTCAAGTCATTGAAGCAATTGGTTGAAAATCAAGATTCCACAAAATGTAAACGATTATGTTTCTTCAATTCGTTTCTAGACACGTATTTCACAATATGATTTATATGAGACTTGAAATTCAACTGGAGCTTCATAACGTCACCGCAGGCAGGGGCACCTACCAAACCAGTTCCAACGTCTGTAGCATCTTTCTTAAACGATCCAACATTCCTGAAGAACAGAACTTGTTAAATGAAATGATTGCTTCTCACTGCCCAGAGCTGTCTATAATTCACCAATTTGATCTATAACCCTATTACTATCATGCCTTGGTCGACCTGGAAGAGACAATTACAAGAGTTGTCATTTGACAAAATCTGCAGGAATGTATGACATGTACGATATCGTGCAACCTAGGGGCGTTAACTCGCAGTTCGCTTAAAACAAAAGGGGAATTATGAATATGTACTGAAGAGGAAAAAAGATGACAGCCTAATCAGGCATTAGGAGAATGGCTGAATTACCTGGGGTTCTCGTAGTGATCTATTACGTTCTGGTGGTAGGCAGCAGCTTGCAGCACCTGACGCGAGGCAGCTGCCACTTTCTGTACTTGTCTTAGCATTATGAGCTAAAATCTATATAATGAGAAGCAGTGAGAATAATGTATTAGATTTGATATTTCGATTTAATATTTCGATTTAATTCATTGCACTTTCAAGTGGGTGACAGTAATAATGGGGAGTATTAAGATTAGCGAGATTAATGTAATAGAATATCAATTAATCTATTAAGATTTCATTCATTGCTCTTAATCAATCTCTAACTAAACTGACTGTAACAGTGTAAACTGTAATGTACTATTCTGACAACAGCCAAATAATTGAAACTGTTTTCTATTTTGTCCATGAAATAGAATTTCTGAATGACTACACAGTAAATTGTAGAAGTCGGTAAACATATCAAAAGATTAAATTCATAACAAATCATTACAATGAGGTCATTGATAATTAATTAATTGTAACTTTTATAGTTTTTCTCGAGTAATAACTGGCAATAGGCAATTACTTAAGTTTTCCTGTTTCTCAAACTCGCTATTTGAACATAATGAGTAATTGTCACCACACGTTCAAACCCAAATTCACGATGTAAAATCATCAAATTCGAGTAAATAATCAGTACAGAAAATGCAATTATCACTCGACTGCGGCCTGCGCCTCACGCCACTTCGCTCGCAGGAACCAAATATAGACGTACTGGCAACTCGGCAGCATTCAAAATGGAAATATTAACAGTTAACTGAGAGGCAGCAGCCCCCAGAAGTCAGACGTTCTGTTTAGAAATAAATTGTCACCTTAAAGTTTTAATCAGATTTGCACCTATTTTTCTTCCCCAAATGCTGAATCGTGTTGAAAAGTTGTAAATAACAAAGAGGCATTGAGATAGCAGAGACCGTGGGGATGATGTGTTCGATAGAGGGAGACTTCCAATAAGGTCACCCTCCTGTGCAAGGTGACCTCTATCCTCCAAGTGATTCACTGATGACTCTCCGAGACCTCAAGATAATGCTGCATTTGGGCAGATGAGCTCTCAGCTGCAGTACCATCTCCTCCAGCTCAGGTGACGCAATGCTGACGTCATCAGATGATGATGTCACTCGGCCCCGAGGGGAGAGCTTACTGCAGTGCGAAATGTCGAGGTATTTAAGAGACTTGAAGTGTTGGAGCACAGCCACACCCTCAGGTGTTATGCTGGTTTGGGAGAGGTTGAGCACCTGCAAATTTTCAGAGTTAAAAACACGATAAGATCAAACAAAAATGAAAAAATGACAACAAAAATCAACATGACAACAAAAATCAACAAGTAAGATTAGGAACATTGAATTCATGAAATTTGACATTCGTATACGGTTTAAAAACTTTCCAAGGTAGTTACACCACCAAAACCGTTGGACGGTTGGTCTAGTAACCCCCCGCTGGTTTGGATGTGATCAGCCCATTTTGTCTCTTTTCAGGTTCCGTTGTCACATCCAAACCCGCGGGGGGTTACTAGACCAACCGTCCAACGGTTTTGGTGGTGATATCTTGACATATGTATGTAGTTTGAACCCATGTAATTAGCCCAAAGGCAGTTTGGACCCACGTTACTTGCCCTCACGTAGTCCGAACCCACGTTACTAGCCCACATGCAAGTCTAACCCACGTAACTCACCCTGACGAAGTTCAAAACTACTTTATTCTAATTGGAATTACTAGAATTGATATATTTCTTAATTTCTACAAATCGTTCACGTGAACTCACGTGCTAAAATATATCAACCAGATCTAATTTCACGTGCATTAGTCGTATTTGAACTCATTTCAACGTAACCAAGTCGAAAATCCCGTGTGAATATCAATTTCTTCAAATCCCCTAATTTCTATAAAACGTTCGTGTGTACTCACGTGCTGAAATGTATCAACCAGATCTAATTTCACGTGCATTAGTCGTATTTAAACTTATTTCAACGTGATCATGTCGAAAATCCCGTGTAAATATCAATTTCTTCAAATCCCCTTATTTCTACAAAACGTCCGCGTGAACTCACGTGCTTCACTAGTCCATCGTATATTTCCCATCCCTATTCACTTCGAGACATGGAGAAACCATTATCAATTGACCTTCGTATCACAGAATAGGACTACAGTACAAATTTTTGTCATAAACATTATTTCAATCAATTTGCATTTCAATTTTTAGAAGCTTCCCACGACAACAATCTTCAACCGATTGCGGCAGCAGCTTGCAGCACCTGACGCGAGGCAGCTGCCACTTTCTGTACTTGTCGTAGCATTATGAGCTAAAATCTATTTAATGAGAAGCAGTGAGTTTAATGTATTAGATTTAATATTTCGATTAAATATTTCGATTTAATATTTCGATTTAATTCATTGCACTTTCAAGTGGGTGACAGTAATAATGGGGAGTATTAAGATTAGCGAGATTAATGTAATAGAATATCAATTAATCTATTAAGATTTCATTCATTGCTCTTAATCAATCTCTAACTAAACTGACTGTAACAGTGTAAACTGTAATGTACTATTCTGACAACAGCCAAATAATTGAAACTGTTTTCTATTTTGTCCATGAAATAGAATTTCTGAATGACTACACAGTAAATTGTAGAAGTTTGTAAACATATCCAAAGATTAAATTCATAACAAATCAGTACAATAGGGTCATTGAAAATTAATTAATTGTAACTTAGTATTTCTCGCACAGTTACTGGCAATAAGTAATTACTCAAGTTTTTCTGTTTCTCAAATTTGCTATAAGAACTTAATGAGTAATTGTCACCACACGCTGAAACTCACGAAGTCAAAATATCAAATTCGAGTAAATAATCAGTAGAAAATACAATTATCAGACAAGAGTATTTACAATTCCCGATAATTTTCATTCAGTTCAGTTAGCTGTTACAAAGCTCACTCGACTGCGGCCTGCGCCTCACGCCACTTCGCTCGCAGGAACCAAATATAGACGAACTGGCAACTCGGCAGCATTCAAAATGTAAATACCAACTGAGATAAAGCAGGGGTCTTGGGGCGGCCCCCAGACCGCCAGGAGCCAGGTAGAAATAAATTGTCACCTTAAAAGTTTGATTAGATTTGCACCTATTTTTCTTCCCCAAATTCTGAATCGCCTTTTAAAGTTGTAAATAACAAAAAGGCATTGAGATAGCAGAGACCGTGGGCTTGATTTGTTCGATAGAGGAAGGACTCTTATAGGGTCCCCTCCTATGCAAGGTGACCTCTATCCTCCTAACGAGTCACTAATGACTCTCCTAGACCTCAGTATAATGCTGCATTTGGGCAGATGAGCTCTCAGCTGCAGTACCATCTCCTCCAGCTCAGGTGACGCAATGCTGACGTCATCAGATGATGATGACGTTACTCGGCCCCGGGGGGAGAGCTTACTGCACTGGGAAATGTCGAGGTATTTGAGAGACTTGAAGTGTTGGAGCACTGCCACACCTTCAGGAGTTATGCTGGTTTGGGAGAGGTTCAGCACCTGAAGTTGTGTGGTTAAAGACACGATAAAATCAATCACGATTTAAAAAGAAAAAAAGAAAAAAAAATGTCAAAGTAAAGAAGTAAGATTGGGAACTTTGAATTCATGAAATGTGTCATTCGTAGCCGGTTTAAAACTCTCCAATGTCCAGTATGAATGCTGAGAGTGAACAAAACACATCCTAGGAATCGCAAATTCCATTTTTCTTTTCTTTTTTATTTAAGCACACACTACTTACCTGCTCATGACATTTACAAACTGTTACCTTGAGATTGCCGCTGTCTGCTGAGGTCTGTAGGTGAGGCAGTGCGTTATCATCCACGTATCTACAATTAGAGAAGGAAGCTGAGTGGATGAAGGGAATGTTCTTTACGTACCTGAACCCTGTATTGATGAAGGAGTAAAAGATGTGAACTGTTATATTATTGATAGTACCAATATTGACTTTTAGGATTTCAAATATTTTAACCATGCCATTAGAATAACTTATCGATTCATGAATCGTAACCTACCTATCAATGATGTCGATTGTAGTTATACAAGTTATACAAGTATCCTACAAATTAAAGTGGGACAATAAATCTGGGGCATACGGATCGCTCAATTTACCCACTCGTAAGAAATAGGCTGTTAAGATGTCGTTACAATAGCCCACAGTTGACGACATTGCCATGGGCAAGGTTTAACCTGTGGACGTTATTTCGGTGTTGTCTGCGTGTATGTGTGTCAGTTTGAAGGTGGGCGAGTGGTCGGAGTGAGGAAAGTCCCAGAACGAGGTTATCCAGGCGTCACTGCCACCCATCTTCACCTTTCCACCGTTACTGAGGGGAGTAAATATTCAAACTGTAAATTGGTTGGGGCATGTTTCATGAATGATTTTATATAGAAGGGCAAGTGACAATGTATAATTTGTTGAGCATACTACTTGTGATTTTGAATTTTTAAAATCAAGTTTGGCTGGCTACCTGCTACTAGAGTATATCTCATATTAATCCGAAATATGGAAATAAATGACAAGAAATTAAATGATAATAAAATGATATAAGGATAAAAAGTACAAGATGATAAATCAAACTTTGATATTCTGATAACTTACAGAAGGACCCACTCTGCTGCAGGCTTATCAGGTCCCAAGTACTTCAGTCTTTGTTCATCAATACGGTTGTTTTTATAACGCCTAAAGTACCCTGCAGAGTTAAGTAGAAAACAACGGAGAGGTTATTATTGATCTTATTATTATTATAGATGTTCATAACACTTTAGTAGGCTCAGGATGGAGGTTTTTGTTCTTGTTTATTAAACTTGGTCTGTCGAAATTGCATTATTTTTTAGATTGCGAACTCGTTTGATGAAACAGGGGATTTTTAAACCTACCTACGATTCCTCTGGAACATTGGTAGGAGATTCCGCTGGGAGATAGAGGATTTGTATTGTTCAACTGTCTCAGGCAAACTTTGTACATGATAAGCTACTCAAAACGAGAAAGATTTTCAAAACAAAAGCCTCCAAACATGCTAGTGTAGTCGGCTAAATACAATGTGTTGCGTCAGTAATTATCTTTAATTTCACGGGTACAACTTAATACAAAATATAAGTTTTATTTTCCCTCCCCAAAGGCTTTATTCTTTTACAAAAGTACAAAAAGACGTGGGGGTCATAAATGAAAAATTTCTGAAGGTGCCAGGAAAATTTGTGCATACTATTATATCTTTTGTGAAACAACAGCCCTGTTCTGGAACGAACACATCATTTTGAGATTTTGGTTTTTACCTACCTACTATACTGTGGATTGGCTTAGCACAAAGATACAAAATTACTCGATTAGTAATCAAATCAAACCTCTTGAAATTTCGAAAGATATTCAATAAAATTAGCATAATACATAATAATAGCATAAAATAAAAAGTTAAGCTTAGCATAGAATATTAATTAGCATAGAATATTAATTGTGTATATTATTAGTTGTATATCTAAAATAATTAACTAATTGTATACCTAAAATAATCTGTTTTAAAGTTCTAATAAATATTGCATATTGCATATTTGTTAGCTGTTAGGGGTTGCCCATTTAAATAACAAAACCATTGGGGGGCAACCCTGAAGAATATTGATTAAAATGGAATCATTTCAGAAATCAGAAAAAGTCAACACCTCCACTTGATAAAACCTTCATAAAAACTTGATTTAAAGCTCTGAAATAAAATTTCAATACCTAAGTTAACGTATATTTACATTATAATACTATCATACATGTGATTTCGAATGGCTGAACCATTGAACTTAGAAGGAATTAGCTTCCAACAACCCAATGCTACAATCTCTAACAACCGAAATGCGAATAAAGTGAGATTAAGATTGAGAGTGGCGTCCCCATGTCTCTTTCAACAAACGGTCGCCCCATCACTCAAGAAGAGGCCCCCTAAAACCCATCACTCAAGGGGAGGCCCCCTAAAACCCATCACTCAAGAGGAGGCCCCCTAAAACCCATCACTCAAGGGGAGGCCCCCTAAAACCCATCACTCAAGGGGAGGCCCCCTAAAACCCATCACTCAAGAAGAGGCCCCCTAAAACCCATCACTCAAGAAGAGGCCCCCTAAAACCCATCACTCAAGGGGAGGCCCCCTGAAACCCATTACTCAAGAAGAGGCCCCCTAAAACCCATCACTCAAGGGGATGCCCCCTGAAACCCATTACTCAAGAAGAGGACCTCCAAAATCCATTACTCAAGAAGAGGACCTCTAAAACCCATTACTCAAGAAGAGGACCTCTAAAACCCATTACTCAAGAAGAGGACCTCTAATCCAATGTCTTATCTATAGAGGTGTATGAGTATACTACAAACATAACAAATACTGTACATCGATTTTCTAATTCAAGGATTGACATAAGAGGCGGAAGAGACTAAACTGTGAATCATCAGCGGTTTAACCCTACAGTTGTAAGGTCTCCCTGCCATCTGCGATGTCGGTGTCCCATCAGCAGGTGACAAAGGGAAACGGAGGGGTTTCGGCCCACGTACCCCTCACAGCTTACAACTGCAGGGCTGGGCCACCCAGGACTCCGGATTCCTGAGCAACACAGTTTAGAGGGAAGGGGGAGGAAAAGGAAAGAGTTCAGTAGAGGCAAAAGATCAATGAGTGTTAAATACGGGTAAAACTCATCACTCAAGGGGAGAATCCTCTCTACAATACCCCTAATAGAAGAGCCCCCTTTAAAACTCTGCGCTCCCAGCTTCCTCCGCGAACTCAACAGCTTCCATCTCCACGTCATCTGGCTGAGGCTCCTCTGCTAAACGGGTCATGCCTGGCACTGCAGGGCAGGTCACCTGAAATGTGGAATTGTGGAGTAAATTTATAACAAGAATTGCCCCCACGGTCGGATTTTGCTAATTTCTTGGTCCCCGTTTGACGTTTTGGGCGCTTCATTTGCCGCCTTCCCCCCAAAAAGAATTCATACGTCCTTATTTCTTTCCTTCCATATTGACACTTTAAAATAATTATTCAATTTTCACATTCAAAACTCACGGTGGTAGGTGAGGTGACAGAACAGAAGGGACTGAAGAGCATGGCACTGTACTGCTCAATTGTACCATATCCCTGGGCGGTTATTAGCAATTAATCCCAAGGAATTTGAAATGTCTAAAGATAATACAGTCCGATTCACAAAACATAATATAATAATATATTTCGTGTTTTTACAGTCCTGTGTAAATGGTTCGAACTAGCCAAGTAAATCGTGGCCATGGAGGTAGAGAGAGATAACGGGTAAATAAATTGCAGGTTGTTGTGTTGCGTGGGTGCTGATACGGTATTAAATGTTGCGTTTTAATGATTTTAGATTTATTGTTCACTATCAGAGGCATGGAGTCCAAACTATTCATAAATATGTGACATGTTATTGACTCAGCCTTATTGGACCTCTGAGCCTAAAACTTACATCTAAAAGATTCCTCTTCATGGATAAGAAGATCATGCCGATAAGGATGTAGACCCCAGTCACAAACACCAGAAAGTAGAGTGTGAAGAGCGGAACGTCGTTAGGGGGAACGTAATCTGAGGGAATGTCGTTAGGGGGAATGTAATCTGGGGGAATGTCGTTAGGGGAAACGTAATCTTGGGGAATGTCGTTAGGGGGAACGTAATCTGGGGGAATGTCGTTAGGGGGAACGTAATCTTGGGGAATGTCGTTAGGGGGAACGTAATCTGGGGGAATGTCGTTAGGGGGAACGTAATCTGGGGGAATGTCGTTAGGGGGGACGTAATCTGGGGGAATGTCGTTAGGGGGAACGTAATCTGGGGAATGTCGTTAGGGAACGTAATCTAGGGGAATGTCGTTAGGGGGACGTAATCTGGGGAATGTCGTTAGGGGAACGTAATCTGGGGAATGTCATAGGGGGAACGTAATCTGGGGAATGCCGTTAGGGGGGAACGTAATCTGGGGAATGTCGTTAGGGGGAACGAAATCTGGGGGAATGTCGTTAGGGGGAACGAAATCTGGGGGAATTTCGTTAGGGGGAGCGTAATGTGGGGGAAAGTCTTTAGGGGGAACGTAATCTGGGGGGATGTCGTTATCAAACGGAATTGGGGAATGTCGTTAGGGGGGACGTAATGTCCTGGATTAACGGGGTAGATAGAGACTTTTATCAAACGGATTAACCAGAGTAGGTAATTAGGTATGGTGGGAATGCATTTCATGAGCTATTGGAGATTTGACGTATACTGCATTATTTACAATCACCAGCAATCGATGTTGCTTCCAACCTGTCTTGCTAATTAGATAAAACACAGTCATTACCTCCGAATCCAATGGTTGTGAAAGTTGCGAAAGTAAACCAGAGGGAGTCGAGGAAGCTGGCCTTGGTGACTATGCAGTAGACAGTGGCAAACACGATCACAACCAGGAGAAACAGTCCGTAAAGGACACCACTTCGGATCTGCGGAAGCAAATGTCATGCTCCTTCCAAGCTGTTTGTAGTGACTGTGCAAGTTGCAGTGTCAAATGGAGATTTTGCCCGTGATAGCAGTGCGTGCAAACCCCTTTAAAATTAAAGCGATTTAACAAAAAAGAACTAATCGATAAATCGTCTCCTCCTACAGTTTTTGAGGAAACCCCTTGAAACTTGGTTATGTTCTAGGGCATTAAGAAAACTTTTGATAGTTTGTCTAAGTATATAAATCCCCAAAAAACTTCTTTACTTTGTCAAGATTTCCAATTTCCAGTAAGACTCACTTTTGCAGCATTTGTTGCTGAACTTGTGGACTTATCTATCAAACTGTTGAGCACTTCCAGTCCGTTCTCAGCGTATAGCATCACCTGAAGTTTGTTAATTTGACAAGGCGGCTGATAATATACTTATTATTTCCACTGGTGAACATTTGTCAAATTATCATAATAACCATTTCCTACAAGTACGACAAAATAATTCAGCATTTAACATAGAAACAATATTTTTGCATTAACTGCGGTTTAAGAACAACTCTTTATTTTTCATAACCACAGGGGTTTACCGCCCTGGCCAGGGTTGGAATAAAGTAGATATAGTACTATAGTAGTAAAAACAGGGAACTCACCATAATGAAGTACATTGGTATGATGGTAACAGCAATGATCATTGTCATAACCTTGCCAACGTTAGTGACAGGTACAGAGTCTCCATACCCTGATTAGAAAGAATTAGACCAAGAAGTCTGGTAAAAAGTTTCAAGGTGTCAGCAAGCCTAGATAGGAGAGTCAATAGAAAGGATCAATCACTGATCTATCATCAGAGAGCTTTATGGATGAAAAATCAATTTTGAACTTACAATACAGCTTTCATGTTCAAAGGGGAGAAAATAGAGTATAGAAAAATTCTTGGCTTACCTAGGGTAGTAAGGATGCTGAAAGAATACATGACTGATCTGGAGTAAGTCCAGGCAAGTTCTGCAAATAATGTCATATTGAATGAATTAATTCTAATAAACTGGAGTTTAAATAAATAGATATGCCTATAGATCCTACAGATGTGAATGTGATCTCGTAATTAATGCAAATTGAAAAAAATTGACATAATATATTCATGCTATCAAATCAAGTCGTTTTGTGTATTATCGACATTAATAATACCTGCCACTTGAGCAATGTGTCTGTATCTCTTTCAACACATTCCATTGCCGACAGCTCAGTTTTGTCGCTAAAATGCATTTTCTACAAATCACAGACATGGAGCATTGTGTGGCACATATTATAATGTTCATACAACTTATCTTACCTTCTGAATCAAGACTTTCATTCTTAATCTCAAAGTAATCCAATGCTTCAAGAGCTAAACATGCTGTAGAATTGAATCTATATGTCAAGTTTTGAACACCTTCTGCAGCTGATGTATTATGAACCTTCAACTGTAAAATGGATTTACTGGTATGAGTGCTGGTGCTCACTGCTCATAGGTCAAAAGCTACATGTCAAAAGGTGCAGCTGCAAAGGGCTGAGCATAGATTAGATTTGTAACATACAATATAAACTTCTTGCCACAGTGAAGTGAAACAATTCAACTTAGGTATTCTTCAATTAACTACAAGATGATATTTGAAATAATGTATATCAATGAAATTGAGTGAAGAATTTGTAATAAACTCACACCTCTGAGCAAAGAAGAGAATATCAAAAATTACGCATTCTACTATGGAGCTGATAAACAATTATCTGACACCCACCACCACACCCACAATCCAAAAGCTTAGCAAGGAAAATGAAATTATATTACCTGCTGGAGTGAATCTTCCTGTGCTCTTCTCTCATGTGGAAGTTCAATTGCAGTGAATACTGCAGCTCCAATCATCATGTACACTACCAGAAGAGAAAATGTAGTCACCAGTGTCACCAACTGGCTGCTTATTTTGCAGCATGACATGATCTTCTCAAATTAACAAATATATTTGAACAGTCTTCACTGTATCACTTACTTCTGTACCTAAAGATAACTTTCCATATTTTCATTCTATCTTTTCTCCCAAAAAAGGCTCTCATTTGGCAACATTAGTAAAAGTAAATAGTAATTCATCATTTTTAATGAGTTCTTTTGTAATATCAAGTGAATGAGATTTTATAAATGAAACTCAATGTTGATATTGACTATAACTTTGATATCGAAAATCATACTTTTCAAAAACTCCAATGATAGTCAAATAATTCAAAATATCTCAAAAGTGCGGCAAGCCTTCAAAATGGATCATGTATCACAATAAATAAAAAATCAATCAGATCTGAGGCACATGCATAGAACAATGGTTGATCGAATGGAATTGGTCGATTGATCAACTTCGTTTGATCGATGGATGTGTATTAAATAGGAAATCTTTGAGCTAGTAGGGTAACAACTAAATATTGCTCATTTAAACACGATTCAAGTCATTAGGTACCAGTCAAACACATCATTCGTTTAAATGGAGTTGATCGATCGACGAATTCCATTCGATTGACCAACGATCATTACAGGCGCCTTAAGTAAACATGTCATAAAAACTAAAAAATACAATTCATTTCAGAAAATTTATCCTGAGAGTTCCAAACAAAGCAAATGGCTTTGAAAAACTCAATCACGTGTAATGAAGAATTGAAGAAAATCGATTTTGATCATAAGGTCATAATAAAGGTAGAATAAATAAGAATACTGGCTTCTAAAATCTAATGTAAAATTTCAATTTCGATAGTATAGTATAGTATAGAAATAATGGTATGGGACCATCACAATTCAGTTCATTAGTAAACACAAAATTAACTTCTTCTAAAAACACACCTTCAACAAAGGTGTAAAATATCAAGAAAACTGTCAAAATCCAAGCCTGAAAAATAATAGGTAGAAAATAATTTAGAAACTAGTTAAAAACAAAGTCAATGGTTGATATTAATGCCCTTTTTCTTAGCCACAAATGGGTTATTTCTTAAATAATTATTAAACTTCAGCTTATTAGACAGATAATTGTTCCCTTCTATTCTTTCCAGAACTTGTGTAGAAATATACCAAAAATTGTTTGGACTTAAACTGTCAGTACCATTTTTATAGCACTCCAGACTATCTTTGAAGCTATCAACAGTGGCAGCATCTCTTACTGATTTAGGTAGATCATTCCAATAAGGTCTGACTCTCTCTGATATAAAGTTCTCAGAAAATTTGCTAATATCTCTCGACAAACTAATACTAGACTTCCTGTACGACAACAAATTCCTTCTACTTCTACCTAGTTTGAACAACTGTTGACCATATTCAACGTGATTGTTAACAATTTTAAAAGTCTCAATGAGATCACCTCTTATCCTTCTTTCAGCTAGAGTTGTCAAATTAAGTTTGCCCAACCGCTCACTATATGGAAGAGTACCAATGCCATTTATAAGCCTTAGAAACGACTGGACACCTTCCAGCTCCAAGATGGTAGCCCAGTTCCCATAGCGAGCAGTTGGGCACCAGAGTTGGACACAGTACTCAAGCTTTGGCCTTATTAGTGCTTTGTATATCCTCAACATAATGTCAAGTTCTTTAACAATAATATTCCTGCCAATCCAAGCAATGGTTCTATTAGCATCTTTAATACATTTATCTATGTTGCAATCCCACTGCAAGTTACTATTCATCAAAACACCTAAATCCTTTTCAGTATGGGTTTCTTCTAAGATCTTACCATCTAATACATACTCATTACCAGGGTTATTGTTCACATTTATGTGCATCACTTTGCATTTTTCAACATTAAACTTCAATAGCCAGGTTTCCTCCCAACCTTCTAAAGCTTTCAAGTCAGCACTAGTGACATTAACATCATTAGCATTAACAATTAGTTTTAAATCATCTGCGAAAATTTTGGAAAACATTCTTAATGCCATCTGGCAAATCGTTGATAAAGAGAATAAATAATAAGGGCCCTAAAACGGAACCTTGTGGAACACCTGATTCAACACTTTTAGGATCAGAATACTGCCCTCTTACAACAGTTTTCATAGTTCTATTTGACAGAAAGTTCTGAATTATTGCCAAGGTGTTCCTAACTAATGCCATATTTCTCCAACTTTATGAGAAGCCTGTAGTGAGGCACAGAATCAAACGCCTTCATAAAAATCGAAGAATAAGACATCAACAGGCACCCTTCTTCAAGTAAAGTTATAATAGTATCCACAGATTCCAAAAGATTGGACAAACAAGACTTCTTAGGGACAAAACCATGTTGATCATCTGATATTTTCCTTTCAACAAAGTTCAAAATATGATCTCTCACTAACTTTTCATATACCTTGCATAAAATACATGTCAGTGATACTGGTCTGTAGTTATATGGATCATTCCTTGAATCCTTCTTATGAAGTGATACAATGTGTGCTTAAGATAAGATAAGATACGTATTTTGCCATAAAGCAACTCAATTAGGCATAAAAATTACTTCATCACATTTTATCATTTTAGCATGTACCCTTACTAAGGTACTCAAAATATAACTACATATATTGCATATCAAAATTGTTTGAAAATCCATAGAATATTGACAATCAGTGCACATTGCACCCTTGAGTTCAGTTGCTTGACAAAACCATCTTCTCAACACTGTTTACAATCCCGCCTCTGATGAAATGCCGCTTGTTAGGCTCATCAACCTTCTTCCTCTTCAGCTCTGCTACTAGAGTCCTTTGTGCAGCCCTCTCATCATAGGATCTGTCTGGAGACAGGAACACCATCTTATACTTGTCCTTCTTGCTAAGTTGGCGAGACTTAGAAATGACATCTGAAACAATTGACGAACTGGTCAAGGTAACCCTTACAGGCCGAGGTCTACCATCCTTAACTTTGCCCACTCGAAAAACCTCCATCTTTGGTTTTTCTCCAATCTCTTCCATGATGCTGCATATCTTCACATTGAGGTCCTCCTTGTCCTCCTCTGCCAGACCAAACACCATGATGTTACGGCTCCTGTCCTCCTCCTCCACAACTTTCTTTACTACAGACACTATGCTTGCTGGTGTGACTGATGTCTGCCCTTGCTGTCCTGACTTCACAACAGAGCTGTAGCTCTTGAACTCCTCTTTGACTGTTTCCTGGACAGATGACTTGACACATGATGTGACTGCACACAACTGATCATCTTTAAACTCCAGCAACTGCTTCTGAAGCAGTACCACATTCTCCTGAGACTCAATCAGCTTCCTTTGCAGCACAACCATCTCATCAGAGGTTTGGTTGAGTGGAGAAGTCTTCAGAGACTCATCATACTTCACCTGCATATTATGATTCTCCTCTTCCATCCCTGGAACAGTACGGTGCATGTCTGATATATGGACAAATGCTTGACACAACATTGCAGCAAGTTTACTCTTTTCAATTGATTCACAATGGTCAACAGTCAAATCCTTGGTGCTTGGGCAATCCAAAATTTTCAGTTTCCTCTTTATCCATTTATCCCACAAGTCCACATTATCTCCAGTATGATCCATTGCAACAACAAAACTTCGTTAAAATCATGCAAGTATTACACTGTAGTCAAGTGAAACACAGATGCCAGGTATTTTGGCTTCCTTGGCACATTTATTAAACAAAGCAGTTACTACCTGTACAAATTGATCATTCTCTGATATAATAGCATTCATAGCAATACAATGAATATCATTCATCAATTTAAACACGTATAGCTCATTTTCTTTTCATTGCCCCAATCAGGACGGTCCTGGCTGTTTTCTGCGCCGCTTGTGACAAATGTACAATTCTGAATTATGACAACTTAAAATTAAAAAATCAGATTTTCAAGCTTTGCGGTGGCGTGACGAACTCATATGTGCGCGGCTTTTCAATGCGCGGCGTAATAGTGCGCGGCTCACTGCCTGTAATTAACAGGCAGCGAGCCGCGCACGATTACGCCGCGCATGGAAAAGCCGCGCACATATGAGTTCGAGACGCCCCTGTTGAAAGAATTTCAAATCTTCATCACGCAATACTGATTGGCGATTACTTGCTAGACACGTATTTCCCTGTGTGGGCTCGCGCGGCGCGCTTCGCCAACAAAGGGGTGTGTCCCGTATAAGGGAAGCGCGCGGCGCGTACACACACCTATGCGGGCTTAGGAACAATACTGATAACGCTTTAACCAGATTCTCATCGCGGTCGCGTGGCCCTTCGGCTTTTGGTTGTTTCTCAAAATTTGTATTTTGTACTTTCTCAAAATTTGTGTCTCACTCTAATAAATTTGGAAAAAATCAGTTATATCCCAGGAACATATAAGGTGGTTTCATTGTTTTGCGTTGATACCAAATGGACTGATCAAATGAAAAACACGCACAATACACTTTTGCAACGATGTCTGCGCAAAAATAGAAAGCGCGAGCAATTGTGTACATTTTTCATTTGATCAGTTGATCTATCCATTTGATCGATGCGGAATGATGCAGGTGCCTAACTTTTAAACTAGCTATTTCTTTAATTTATTAAATTATTAATTCATTGCTTATCTTCTTTGTAGAACAAATACAGCCATATTGTAGGCAAGCCACAGAACTGTCCAACAGCTCCAACCATAGTCTTAGATGGGATCCATGAAGGAAGTGCCTTCATCAGAGAGCTAGGCAGATCCAAATAAAGCATGAGACACCAATAATGATACGGTGTAATGAAAGCTAACAGACTTGTGGCACACAGACTTGTGATCAAGAGATGAAGTTGACTGTGTTAGCTTGTAAACATGAATCAGGCTGCTTAATATTTTTAATGTAACCTCTGTGTGAGGTTTATCAGCCATATTCAGGCATAGGTTCTATGCTCATAAGTTCAGTTACTTGTAATTGCTATTTCACTGAAAGTATGTTAGTGCCTAAGATAAGAGGCAGGATAATGTTATTGTAATGCTATCTATTCCTTGAGATTATAATAATTATAAAAATCAACACATTAGTCGCTTACCTATTTTTTAACAGCTTCTATGACAACATAAAGAAAATAGGCTCAAAACAGGGGATGTCATTGGTATGGCTTCTGAGTGAGTAATGATAATTCATTATTGATAATATTTAATAAGCAAAAATAATTTTCATCCTAAAATTACTTAATTTGTAGTACTGTATAGTCCACCTGTCATGTGTTCTTATGGATCCTTTTACTTGTATTATTACCAATTTTGCATGAATTTATGATAGTAACTTTGTAATGTCATGATGTTTTGAGTTTATTTTTCTTTGCATTATTTTTGTCAATCAATGAATAAAATATGAAATTGATACATTTCAGTGTTGAATGGGTTGAGATACAGTGTCCTAGAACTGGGGAGCCCATGTTCGCTAATCTTGACACAGGAGAGTGTCTTTGGGAAGTCCCTCTCGGAGCTCATGTGTAAGTTTCAATTATCCAGTTACCAATTACCACGCCCTAATCCTCTAAACTTTCGAAAAAAGGAAAAATTGTTGCTTTCTGGGGTCATTTTATTGCTCTATCACCCTGATAATGATAAACATAGATCTATTTCAGAAACCTGCAATGTGAACTTGATGTTTTGCCAATGTGGTTATTCAAAGAATCTCTTCCCGAACTAATTGGAATCATTCACTATATTGTAAATGAATCATTGAAAACAGGTCATTTTCCTGAAAAATTGAAAACAGCTCTCATTAGACCCAGTTTGAAGAAAGCTAATCTTGATTCTGACGTTTTGAGCAATTATAGGCCAGTCAGTAACATTCCATACGTTGCTAAACTCATTGAGAAAGTAGTTCATAACCAACTCTTGGAATTTCTTGATAGTGAAGGACTTTTCTCAAAACACCAATCTGCATATCGCAAGTTCCATAGCTGTGAAACTGCTGTGCTTAAGATTCAGAATGATTTGCTTCTAATGATGGATAAGAGAAATAATGCTGTGCTGTTGCTACTGGATCTAAGTGCAGCTTTTGATACCATCAATCATGGCATTCTCCTTAAGAGACTTAAATCAGACTACAGGATGGATAAAACCATAATTCAGTGGCTAAAGTCATACCTTGCAGGAAGGAAATTCAAGGTAACAGTCAATGGTTCATATTCTTCTGAATGTTTGCTCAGTATTGGTGTACCACAGGGGTCAATACTAGGACCACTATTGTTCATACTCTATACCAAGGACCTTGAAAAGATTGTAACTCAGTATGGATTTTCTATTCATTTGTATGCTGATGATACCCAGATTTATTTTGCTTTTGATGTCGACTCAGAAATACTTGACTTTACCAATATACAGCTTTGTCTATCAGAAGTCAAGAAATGGATGGCACTTAATTTCATGAAGCTAAATGATGACAAGACTGAATTTATGGACATTGGTTACTATGTGAGTCCTATTGAGAACTTAGATCTTGGTCATAGTTTTGGTGAAGTACAATTGTCCCCATCTTTGCATGCCAAAAATCTTGGTTTTCATTTTGATCATCAACTGAATCTGAGTGAGCAAATCAATGTGATCTCCCAAATTTGCTATCTAAACCTTAGAGACCTTAGAAGAATTGGATCTAAACTTAGCTATGAACTTAAGATTCAGCTTGTTCATTCAAATATTCTGTCTGTAATTGACTACTGCAATGCTTCCTATGGTGGACTGACCCAGAAGAATGTTCACAGACTTCAAAAGCTACAAAATAATGCTGTACGTTTCATCTTCAAACTCAGTGGCAAGAAGAAATGGGATCACATCAAACCATATTTGAAAAAACTTCATTTCCTGCCTGTTGAATTTAGAATTAAATTCAAAATTGCTCTACTTGTTTTCAAGTGTCTCAACAACTTAGCTCCTCAGTACCTCAAGGAACTCATAGCAGTGAGAGCAGTAAAGAACACAAGTCTCAGATTGGATGATGATTTTTACCTCCTGAAAGTACCTCCACCATCACGGCTTTCAACAACATATGCCTCCTTCTCCTATATTGCTCCCAAAACATGGAATGTTTTGCCATATGACATCAGAAACAGCACTGAATTAGGAATGTTCAAAAAACTGCTAAAAACTCATTATTTTGAGACTGCTTTTAGAGGAATTGAGTAGAGTTTAGACTGAAGTTATCTGTTTGAATATTCAAGTTGGACTGATATTTTTGGCATTTAATGTATGGTCACGCTTGAATGGCAATATATTTCCTCGTGTTATATAAGTGATTGCCTAAGCGTGTTATAAGTTATTTTAATTTATTTATTTATTTATAGGTTCTAAATGAATGATATGAGTGCACACAGCGAATGTGTAATTCCATGACAAAGTTGAGGAATTGCTTTAAAATAAGTTATAGAATCTGATTGCACCCCTATATTCAGGTTCTGGTCATTTAGTGATAACATGATATGTATGAATAATCGCAAATATGTTAATATTGCCACAGGAAAGCAGCTAACAACAATCAGTGGTGGGAGCTGTATGATGCAAACTCTGGTAAGAATTACTACCACCACAGCACCTCTAATAAGACAGTTTGGAAAAAGCCAATTGGAGCTGAAATTCTGCCTCTTGCCAAGTTGCAGGTTTGTGTTTCATGTGATGTATAATCTTGATTCCTTAATGATCAACATTTTAATTTTTGGATTTAATTTTAATTATTTGTGCAGTGAGATTTAAAGAATGGCATTTCAATAAGGTTATGAATTCAAGCAAGATAAATAAATGAATAATAAATAGAAGTCATTTATCTATCAAATAAAGCTTTTATAAAGCTATAAATGGTAAATTGAATAAGAACTCAAAAATAGCCATCTAAAGCAAAATAGATGTTATTAAAAGTCAGTTAGGTGTTATTAAGATTCAGTTGAATGCTGTGTTCTTGTTAAATGTAATATAGGTTCTTTGTCCCAGAGTGTGTACTAAATGACAGCATCTAGCATTACACTGTGACAGTAACTATTGACCAGAGATCATATTATTCCAGAAAAATACATGTCATTTTAAACATTTAATTACAACACCAAAGAGGCAACAGTTAGTCAATAGTTTCCACCTTTCCTTTATTTACTTTAATATGAAATACTGATGAATCAGACATAGGGCATGTACACAAACCAGTCATCAGCAGTGACTGAAAATCCCAACTGTGGCATTTTCCAGAGCTATTGAGCGCCAAAAAGCTTACCAAAAATTTAATACTGAAGCCAGAAAAGCATGGCATGTGAATAATGTTTGTTGTGTGGACTACGGGTGTACACCATAGTTGATAATTAATTTACATATGAAGAGGACTTTGCATGACCATTTATGTGTTTTCATGGCTTTTCACACTTTCGAAAAATAAAAATATGCCCACAGTTTCATTGAATTATCGTCCAAAAACATTATGTTGTTCACTCAAAAAAACAAGTCCAGTTACTAACTTGAGCATCAGTCAATGAGACTTGAGTCAAAGAGGGTTAACCGAAATCAGCCAGTAATCAGTTTAACTATTCATTAAACTAGCCGCTGGTGGCCAATTCCTTCATGATAAATATATTGCACTGACCAACTTTAAGTTGGGAAGGTTTCGACTTCGAAACCAGGTCAGTTACCTTTTTAGAAATTTTAGAATTTTGCATCTGGTTCATCCTAAGTCATTATTAAATAATCATGCCTTAAAATGAAGTTTGTCAACACAAATTCGTAATTTATACTGTCACACTTCACAAACCTTAGTAGTGATTTATATACTTTTACTCTTTTATAGCCACAACTCGTGATGATTTCATCAGGCTATTGCTAGTGTTTACATATTGCAGTAATTGGATGATGGTAATTATGTTTTTGGTCTTTACATGAAGAGTAGTCAGTGGATTATTTTGTGAGTATAACTATAACAGGCTTAAAGTAGGCAGTGGAATTATTTTGTGAGTATAACTATTCCAGGCTAAAAGTGGACCAGGTTGTCAGAAACCCAATGGGAGTGCCATGGTAAGACATAGCTTTGTGAGGTTACCTTCTTCTTTTGAACTGAGTGTCATTCTAGAACTGCAATGGGGAATGGGTTAGTTGACTTAATTAAAGGTTTGTAGAGGCGATGTTTGGGAGGAATAAGTGAAATGGGTAAGTTGGAACTATTATCATGGCCAGTGAAGTCTGTTAAGAGTGAAGGCATATTTATTGTGTATTGTAAAAGGTAATGTACAATGTACATATTGTTGAAATGGGTAAACTTAAGGCAAGTATAAAATAATTCAGAGTTTATGACATGATGAAACTCCACTCAACGATTGTGATTTACTAATTTCCGTCGTAACATGCGTCAATGCAACTGAAAGTTAAAATGTTCGCTAGCAATGCGTGATAGCAAATCAGATTGTAACTTAGTAAATGTAAGACTGGTGAGCTGCAACTATAGCACACATAACAAGTCTACAAGATGCTAACAATGGAGGTCTTTACAAATCATGCAGTGCAAAAGATCATTCCGATTAACATTTATTATGCCTCATCATGGTTACATGAAGCATTTTCACTTGATGAAAAAAGGCTGATTATAGTCATAATAAACTATTATAGAACATAATCTTAGATTCAAGTCACTGTATCGACTGTCTCAGTAAAAGCGGAACGTTATATCGAAATAATCTTCAACTCGTCAGGGCATATGGAAATTACAAAGTCCGGCTCCCTACACCACACACGGTACTTTCAATATGTACGAAGAAAGTGTATATAAAACCTCTGCAGGCAATTAAGAAAGCAATATACTACAATATACTACAAGGTGCTACCAGACTACATCCATGGTAATTCCTGTAAAGGCATAACTACATGAGCATGTAGATTGTAGCAATTCAAATTACTCCGAATACAAAGTTCTTGGCCCTTACGTTCGGATGCGTAAATACTTTTGAAGATTGTAAAACGAAGATAAGCAACAAAACAAAGATTTGCCTTTTAATCGTGTAATCACCGCAAACAAGTATCTGAACGGCCATTACAAAATGCATGACGCAAAGCAAGAGCTTACTTATCAGTCTCCCATTGACTTCTCTTATTTCTACTCACTTCTCTTATTTCTACTTATCGTTTGTTTCAAATTTCGGTCTCTGACTTTTAACAGTACCAGTAAGTCGACACCATCCGTCTACCTTCCACCTTTGTAGGTTGTGGACTTGAAAACAGCAATGACGAGTGAACTTCAATCACTGATGAAACGAATTGACGAACTTTCTTCTACGGTATTCAAGCTTGGGGAAATGAAGGGTGAGGGCAAAGACATCGAAGCGATTGAACAAAGCACCGTTGGCAGAATTGACCTACAGTCTGTTTTCATGTCTCTACGATACCAAAAAATACTTGAAGAGTCATATTAAGGAAACCGAAGTTTGTGAAGAGGAAAAGACTGAAAATCGATTCGCTCAATTCCAGCATCGGAGAAGGATTATCATTCCAGGCCTCACTCATGAACACAATTCTTGACAGTAAAAGAAAACAACAAGAAAATATCGGAACTAAAGGAAAGTCTCGAGAACCAGTCTGAGAAGGTATGCACAGAAGCAAAAGAAGGTTTCGTCCTATGCTGCCGAAATACTAAAGAAGTCAACCGAAACAAAGGTAGAGACTTGCAAGCAACCACAGAAGTTTGCAAAACAAATGGTTGTGGAGATGAAAGCTTCCAGCCGAAGGAAAAACCTGATCTTCTACGGAATTCCAGGAATTGTTGATAAGGAAAAACGCAACTTTGACTACAGTAGTGGTATCGAAGATGTCTTGACTGAGTTAGGGAACCAAGTTGGTTTTTCTTTAAAACCTAATTATATCGAACTACTGAAGAAATCAGATGGAGAGAGCTATTACTCAAAGAAGATCAATCAGAGCTACCTGTACACTTCGTGTGCAGTTCCAGAAGTGAAGAAATAGCAAGAAGATTCTGAAGAGTGCTAAGGGTCTGAGATATACTTCCTTCAGTAAAGTATATATTGCCCTGATAGAACTATTGAGAACGCAATACGAGGGCTAAACTTGTTGAACAATTAAAATAAAGATCACCTTCCAGCCATCAACAAAATGGGCCATCCGGAAGGGGTGAAGTTGTTGACTGTGGTCCAATAAATGGACCAATTGCTCCAGTAGTAGAGAACACAAACAACGACTCGGACTCTGAGTAGCAAGTATGACTTATGAGGAGTCAACTGTCACTAATGAATACGAACTCTGAATTTTACTTAATTTTATCAAAGTGTTGAATTTAAGCGGGTCTTAGGGATTCTTTTTTGAATATGTGAGTTCCCGGAGGGGAAAATCTTATTATTATTATTATTATTATTATTGATCAGTCGCATACACAAGAACATATCATAAATTCCTTTCAAGCAATCAAGTGATTAGCAAGAAATATCAGATATTAGTTATGCATCATATGAAAATAATAACAATATCACGCATCACCATGATGTCTGATAGACACACCCTCCGCAAAAGGAATGATACAAGAGACTGATAATATTACGCGAACTGTAACCCTATAGTACATATAACATTATTACAGTGGCTGGGTTGCCACGGAAACTGCTAGAGAATACGATGGCATACACACACTCACACACACGTACACATATGGCTCGCATTATGATACGTAACATGTGGTGTTACCATGGTTACGCTGGCAAGGGACTTAGGAACAATGAGCTGCAGCTAAATGGAACTAATAATAATCCAAATAACAATGTAATTAGTCACAAATTAATTACATATTAACAATAGACTATAAATAAAGCAAATCATTCATTTCAAACGATTCAGCAGGGCCACGGTATGCTCCAGAAATGAAAACAACAAGTTTTCAATAGCAAGTTGCCATTAGAACAGGAAGTTACATTCTAAGAAGCGAATACAGAATGCGTGAACCGTATCACACAATCCCAAGTTGGAGGAAGTAATCTGCCTCAAGACAACAGCCCCTGCCCAGTGATGATAGATTTCGACTTTTCAAAAGAGAGCAATGATTCCAGCAGTCCTGCACCTGAGTAGATACTAAAAAATAAACCTTTAGTCATGCCACCTCAGCCTCAGCAATTTCGACCAATTCGACCATCCTCCCTCTTACCTGATAACCTTCCTCCGTCTGCATTCTACATACTCCCACCTTGGCCGATAACTCCCTGCAGGAAAAAAATAGAGAGTCTGCACCTATCTAGAATTATTCGTCATGAAATCCTTCAATCTGAAACCACGCAACCTTGACATCAATTCACTCTGACACCACGCAACCTTGGCATCACTTCACTCTAACAACACGCAACATTTACATCATTTCACTCTGACACCACGCAACCTTGTCATCATTTCACTCTGACAACACTCAACCTTGACATCATTTCACTCTGACACCACGCAACCTTGACATCATTTCACTCTGACACCACTCAACCTTGATATAACTTCACTCTGACACCACGCAAACTTTACATCACTTTACTCTGACACCACGCGACCTTGACATCATTTTACCCTGACACCACGCGACATTGACATCACTTTTCTCTGACCCCACTCGACCTTGACATCACTTCACTCTGACACCACTCAACCTTGACATCACTTCACTCTGACTTCATGCAACCTTGACATCACTTCACTCTGGCACCACGCAACCTTGACATCATTTCACTCTGACACCACTCAACCTTGACATCACTTCACTCTGACTCCACGCAACCTTGACATCACTTCACTCTGACACCACTCAAGCTTGGCATTATTTCACTGATACCACGCAACCTTGACATCAATCTGACACCACTTCACTTTGAAACCACTCAAACTTGCTATCAATTTAATATGTCATCACTCAACCTGATGTTTCCAGGGTTCAGTCTTGCAATCAAGAGTAATGATCCACAGTTCCAATCGCTTGGTCCTAGTCATGATGTGCACTAGTTCAAATCTGTTAACAATATCCATTGCAGTCGTATAATCCAACTCTAGTATTCAACCTTTATTGCCCCGAGCGCAGGACATTGCCCAAGAAGATGGGAGACAGTTTCATCGTCTGCTTCACAGAGTGGGCAGATTGGTTGTATAGTGTGGTACTTTCATCGTTTCACTCTCTCACCAGTCAACCTTGACACCATTATCTCTGACACCAACCAATCTTTCGAATCATTACAATCCGAGATCACTCCACTCTGAAAGCACTCAACCTTGAAATCACTTGAATCTGGCATAACTTCAAGTTGGCACCACTCAACCTTGACACCACTTCACTCTGACATCACTTCACTCTGACATCAGGTAACTCTGACACCACTCAACCTTGACATCACTTCACTCTGACATCACTTCAGTCGAACACAACTTCACTTTGACAGCACTTAACCTTGAAATCACTTCACTCTTACCTCACTTCACTCTGAAACCACTCAACCTTGGCATCACTTTACCACTTTACTCTGACACAACTTCACTCTGACATCACTTCAGTCTGACACAACTTCACTCTGACACCACTCAACCTTGACATCACTTCTCTCTGACATCGCTTCAGTCTGACACCACTCAACCTTGACATCACTTGAATCTGGCATAACTTCAAGCTGACACCACTCAACCTCGACACCACTTCTCTCTGACATCACTTCTCTCTGACATCACTTCACTCTGACATCACTTCACTCTGACCTCACTTCACTCTGAAACCACTCAACCTTGACACCACTTCACTCTGACATCACTGCACTCTGACACCACTCAACCTTGACATCACTTCACTCTGACATCACTTCACTCTGATACCACTCAACCTTGTTGACTTCACTTGATAGCATCCTCCTCCGGCATAGTAGAATTTGATGATTCATGATGGGTATCTTATACCTGTGAAATAAACTTGACATTATCTACCAAACACTGATTCATGTATTTTGATCTGCAAAGCAGAGTACAGAACTGCTACATCCGTGATCTGTCATATTTCATTGTAAGGGGGATGATTGATGCGATTATTGAGGCAGTGGGTATGTAATGTAGGTACACCTATTTACTATTTGAGTGGTTAGGTGTTTGAAATTTCAAATTGTCGCGCTTGGAATTCTCGGATGCTAGCAAAAATAACAAATAGAATTGCAAGAGAAATAAAGGATCGCATTACACTTGGAGTGCAGCCACAGGCAGTCTATACCAACACGCGTACACTTGTACACTGTACAGTGTACCTACTATGTACACAATGTAAGAATGTACACGATGTAGGTATAGGTATATGTATAGACTATAGTCTACCTATGGCGGCGACAATGTCCATTTTGTCAGAGTCTGTTTAGAAAATTTTGATTTCTTGACAGTTTTTTTGTGACAAAAAGGACATGTACGATTTGTCTGTTTTTCAAAAGTAACAGACCTGATAGGTAAACGCTTCAACGTCAAATGAGTTCAAGCTTTAACGCTTTAAGTGTACCTACTCTGCAGATTTATTCTTCAGCTCTCGACAAAAGCCAGCCATCATTAACAATGTGGATGGGTAATAAAGTTGACAATTGAGGCAGCAAAGCACGGAAAGGCTGTAAACTTCATTGGAAATCGTGATTCAATGAGAGAACATGTTACCTACTACTACTACTCGATTATAACTGAAAGGCTGAATAGTTATAAACAGAATCATCGCACAAAAATCAGTAAATCGACTCACCTTCTTGCTTGAAATAAGATCTTATTTTCAAGACTCAAAGTTAAACTAAGAGTCTATGTCATAAAAGAAATGAATCAAGGATGGGTCTGATATTTGATAAGTTCTTCGGACGACAAAATACTTAACACACGTCATATTATTTAGTATTTAGTCAGAATGTTCATACTAAAGCAACAGATAAGAAATATCATAAAATTGCCATTGAGTTTAATTGGTACAAGTGATTGACAAGCTGCAACAAATTTCAGAAAGATAGCTACCACGAAATAGAAAAGTTAAAATTAACACGATTATATGTGAGTTGCTATGGATATAATTCGTGAAGCAATAAGGCTTTCGCGCGCGCAAATAAGTTGCCTGCGGAGTAAAAGATGAGAGAGATGGACAACACTAAGAAAATTTATGCGCGGCGCAAACGTATTCAGCATATGGTTTCATATGTATATGATATGTAATTGTTTTTGATAGAAAAGGGTGCCATCAGTCAATTTTCATTACACACCGCTTATTGTTTGGAATCTATTCTGTAACTTAATTGTCGAATGTGGCGTTGACTCCTTGACTAACCCCGGCCCCTCGCCTTCGGTGAGCGCGCGCGCTTCGCCGCTTCAATTCCGCCAAAGGATCAGTCTCTGTTCATGTTCCTATTGCACATGCGGCCGCGGTGCGCTTCCCAATTGATTAAACATACAGTGACTGTGCCGCGGCGGCTAGGCTCCGGGCTGCGCATGCGCGGAGCTCATCTTGTCGTACGATGTATGACCCGCTGTTGCTAAACGCGTATTTCCCTGTTATCGTCGCGCGGCGCGCTTCCTCAGTACGCTTCCTTCCGCGCGCTTCCCTTCTGAGTCAGAAGGGAAGCGCGCGCGGCGCTCGACGGGCGATGTCCGTCCCTTTCTCCTGACTTGTTGTTGGACGCAAAGTGACGTCCAAATGTGGAACGTTGCGCCGCGCGCGCGAGGGTAGGGTAACATCCTACGACGCGGCGCGTACACACACCTATGCGGGCTTAGGAAGTGTTTTGCAAGAGTGTGTGGCGCAATTGCTAAAATGAAAACAATTTTATATCTGATAACAATAAATTCATCTGATATGAATAGAAAATAAATGTGCCAAGGTTTCTGGAAGGAGAGTGAAAATGAAAAAGAATGTTTATTATTTTCTGTTTTAGAAACCAAATTGATTTGTGAATAAATATAAATCTGAAATATCACAACACTCCACGTGTGAATCCAATATTTTGAAAAACTTAATTAACGATGATCTTAAGGAACTAGAGAAGTGGGAAAACTTATGGTTATTAAACTTTAATAAAACTAAATGTAAAGTCATGCACTTGAAATATACAGTGGGCTGTAGACCTTTACATTTATCACCAGGGCATTTTTTCAGTGCTACTGTACTGCTTTTTCTTTAATTAAATCTAAAATTCAATGATATACTTCAAACTTTTTTAAAATTTAAATTCTACTTTGGATTATGATATACTGATTGCTGTTATTGCGATACACCATTCATTATGAATGATTGGTGCTTACTCGGCTTATATATTTCTATAATATTTGACTCTCTTCGGAGATTTTTGACACGGAAATATAATAAAAATCCAATGAATTGTTACTCTTTAAATGGCAGTAGTTTAGAAGTATCTGATCAGGAAAAAGATTTGGGGATTCTCATCTCAGATTCCCTCCTTTGGAATGATCAGATCAATAAATGTATAAGTAAAGCGGTGCGCGGACAAAACCCCACCCGGACAAAACCCCACCCGGACATAACCCCACCTTAGAGCACAAATTGCGCGAAAGGGACGCTCGTGCGTAATCCTGTGACGCAATGGTTACGGTTAGGGTTAGGACATATGGTTCGCACGAACGTTCCCATCGCGCAATTTGTGCTCTAAGGTGGGCTTATGTCCAGGTGGGGTTTTGTCCGGGTGGGGTTTTGTCCTACCATCAGTAAAGCTAATCAAATGATGAATTGGATTATTAGGAATTACTCTCTAAGGGAGAAAAACGTTATGCTTAAAATATATAAAGCTTTGATAAGGCCACACCTTGAATATGGAGTGCAGTTGTGGTCCCCGTCTCCTGAGCATGGAAACTGGTCTCTGATTCTTGGAATCGAAAGTGTCCAGAGGCGCTTCACACGACTTATTGATGGGATGGGCCACCTACCTTACTCAGAGAGGCTTGGGCATCTGCAGCTGACAACTCTTGCCGAGCGTCGTTTCAGGGGTGATCTTATTGAAACTTTCAAGGCTTATAGAAATATTAATGGCTTGAAGCATATTTTCAATTTTAGTAAACATAGAAGCAATATTATCTCCTGTTTGAAGACTACTAATGATATTTCTAATGATGTCAGAAAGCTGCACAGAAGGTTTTTAACATAGAAAGAATTAGGAAATTTGGAATAAGTTGCCTACTTTGTTCGTGAATCTGATTCTGTAAATGATTTTAAATGTAACTTAGAAACTTTTAAGTCCACATGTATAAGAAATGGTATTCATTCTGTAGGATATTATTGGAATGTTTCTTATGAAGTTTTATCAAGAATTGATACTCCAACATACCTTGTAAATAGATCAAAGCAAGTTGAGTACTTAAGGGAGCATCCTTTTTTAGCTAAGAAGAAATACTTCAATTAAAGATATTGATCAACTTGGGGAATTCAGGATACGTTTCTTCTATTTTGCAGGTTTTTATTCTATCAGGTTCTTCTTATTCATACTATAATTTATGTTATAATTTATACAGATAAAATTTAAATTCGCCATTAAATTATTATGTTTATCAGTAAATGTTAATTTATTAAATTGTATTATGTATTTTTCAATGTTAATGTCTATATAATATGGGCTGGAAGATCCAGCATAATGTTTATTGAATCATGGACACTGTTTTGTGAAATGAGTGTTGATGTCAAATCAAAATTGTTTATCTTTATCTTTATCTTTATTACCCTTCTGTGGTGGGGGTTGTTGAGACTGTAATTGACACGAGGTTGGTTAGTTGGTAGCTTTCAAATAGCATGTGCTAATCGTCTTCAGCCAGGGGTGAATGATGTGTGGGGTGTTTATGTAGTGTGGTGATGGTGTCAGATGGCAGGTGTGATGGAAATGTGAGTATGTGTGTGCATGGGTCGAATGTCGGTGATGGAATGATGTGGGGTGATGAGGTGTAAGGTGGTGTGAGATGAGAGATTGAAATGGGAGAAGATGAAGTGGGATGTGTGAGAGAGGGTGGTGGCTGTGAATCTTAGCAGAGTATTATTATCTACAATAACAAATACTAAAATACAACAAAAGAACACACACATGATGAAATGGTCACTGTACTGATGTTGTAGAGGGGAGGGAGATGCCTGCGGGTCAAGGCCTAAAGGTGGATGTGATTTTGGGGAGGAGGGGATTCCAGAGGGGGCTACAGAGAGGAGCAGCCTCTGTTCTGTTCAGGGAGGGTTTTTGTGTTTGTATGGCTGCATGCTCGGTCAGGTCTAGGTGTCTAGAGGACTTGGTGTGGGTAAGGATAGAAGTGTTATTCCATCCAATGGAATGTCCTGTGGTCTGGGAGTGATGAGCTGCTGCTGATTTGTTGGAGAATTGGTTAGAGGGCCCCTCAGGTGATCAGTAGAGTCTGTAGTCTCGCTCATGTTCTGTAATGCGTTTGTGGATGGGTCTGAAGGTCTGTCCATTGTAGGATACAGGACAGTTGTTGCAGGTGATTTCGTAATTCACGTTGGGGGTGAGGTGTGGAGGAGGAGTGGTCTTCGTTTTGGTAAGGAGGTTGCGTAGGTTGGAGCCACTGGAGTGTGTGGTTTCAATATTGTGTGAAGAAAGTATCTTCTGTATGGGTTTGGTGAGGGAGGGGTGGAAGGGGAGAGTCGTAGAGATGGATGTGATTTTGGGGAGGAGGGGATTCCAGAGGGGGCTACAGAGAGGAGCAGCCTCTGTTCTGTTCAGGGAGGGTTTTTGTGTTTGTATGGCTGCATGCTCGGTCAGGTCTAGGTGTCTAGAGGACTTGGTGTGGGTAAGGATAGAAGTGTTATTCCATCCAATGGAATGTCCTGTGGTCTGGGAGTGATGAGCTGCTGCTGATTTGTTGGAGAATTGGTTAGAGGGCCCTCAGGTGATCAGTAGAGTCTGTAGTCTCGCTCATGTTCTGTAATGCGTTTGTGGATGGGTCTGAAGGTCTGTGCATTGTAGGATACAGGACAGTTGTTGCAGGTGATTTCGTAATTCACGTTGGGGGGTGAGGTGTGGAGGAGTGGTCTTCGTTTTTGGTAAGGAGGTTGGTGAGGTTGGAGCCACTGGAGTGTGTGGTTTCAATATTGTGTGAAGAAAGTATCTTCTGTATGGGTTTGGTGAGGGAGGGGTGGAAGGGGAGAGTCGTAGAGATGGAGGGGGCTGTTCTGCTGATCTGTCGGTTGAATTGTCGTGCTGTTATTCTGTTGGGGTGCTCGAGTTTCTGTTTAACTTTCTGCATGATGTTGGTGACTCTGTGTGGGGGATGACCATTGCTGAGGCACGTGGAGTAAACTATGTCGAGTTCGTTCTGGAGGTGTTGAGGTGAACAGATCTTGTGGGCTCGTCTGGTGAGGGATCTGATCACTCTGTCCTTGTTGGATGAGGGGGCATCCTACAAGGAGCGTACATATAGGAGCATATTAGATTAATTAATTAATAATTACAAGGATGCCCCCTACAAGGATGCATCCTACAAGGATGAAAAGTAAATCCAAACATTGGTTAGGTTTAGGATATTTTTCCAGACCAAATTTCAATTAAATTAATAATAAATGATGACAATTTATCTTGCCTTGTTGAAAATTATCAGTTTGGTTTCACTGAATTTTGATAAAGGTCATAAGATTCAACCATGACCATTTCTCCTCATGACATTATAGATCATGATCAAGTATTCAGTTGAACTGGGTCTGAGCATTTCAGCCAATATGTTTATATGTATTTAATCTAATCTGATTTAATCCAATTACCTTATTGGGCCTTCCTTAATCAGCTCTCGAAGACATAAATGACTGACTTTTTTTTCCTAAAGGGCTGTTTCAAAGAAGCCAGTTAAAGTGGTTGCATTGACGGCTGTTATTTTCTAGTCAAATGGAGCTTTTATCAAACCATTAATAACAAAAATTGCATGGCATAGGGCAGCATTTTTCTAGGGACTAGTTTTATAAAGGCTTTGTACATGTTATTTTAGCTCTCATTGATCTTTCACCTCTTCTGAACTCTTTCTCTCCCTTCCAGCTTCCCTGGGTGGCCCAGCCTTGCAGATGTAAGCTATGAGGGGTATGGTGGGCCAAAACCCCTCTGTTTCCCCTTGTCACCTGCTGATGGGACATCTGCATCGCAGATGACAGGGAAGCCTTACAACTGTAGGGTAACCGCTGATGATTCACAGTTTAGTCTCTTCCACCTATGAAGTCAATCATTAAATTAGAAATATTGATATGCAGTATCTTGTTTTTGGATTTAATGTTTTACTTACACGAACATTGGCATGGTTTTTCAAATGTATAGGTTATTTAATTATTTCTATTTATTAAGTCCTTAGAATATTATTTTTTGTCCTTTTAGTGACACAATGTTTATGTAGTAGAAATAATAAATAAACAATACTTCGTTAACCAGCTAGACTGATCATGGGCCCATTCCATGCGTTCAAGGGGTTGGCAATGATTAAGAGGGGGGTGAAAATGACCGAATATTGATTATGTAATATGTATATGTTCGAGATCCCTATGATATGTCTCATTTATGTAGTATTTATGAATAGAATAATCCAAGTTATGTTTTGTCAGGCATTATGGCAGAGGAGCAAATGGACATGTCCCTTGATGACATCATCAAAGCAAAGCCTGGTATGGTGAGTACTTTCTTAAGTAATTAATTAATTTTTTCCTAAGTTATTATTATGTCTTAAATGGGGGAGGGGGCGGTTCTAGTGAAATTTTTTGGATAAAGGTACACCCTGTGAGCCTAATTAAGCTATGGCAATAATGGATTGAACTTTAATTTAATTAAAACCTTTTGTTTAAGGTTTCACTAGATGGGGTCTCCCTCAGTCAATGCTATAAGCAATCAAGTTCAACAGTCAACACCTGTTATTAATCGAGATAACTGTTATGTTTAATCTTCCTGTGCACATCATAGATCAGTTTCAGATCTAAGATGCGCACTGTAATTACAGGCGAAATCGCGATTTGAAAAATTCATAACTTCGGCTGGGAACAATATTTTTTACATGGGGTAAAAATCTACTGGTAGCTGGCATTCTCCCCTATCAAAAACAACAAAAAACCGGAAATCGACCTCGGACCCCCCGGCCCCCTTAACAGTTTTCACAATTGCCTTGATGGCCCGTATGCAATGTTACTAGCTAGTAGTTACTAGGTAGTGACTAGGTAGTGACTCACTAGCTAGTAGTTACTAGGTAGTGACTAGGTAGTGACTCACTAGGTACTAGGAAGAGGCCCTCTGCAGGGGAATCTGTTTCTTGACATAATATGGGAGAAGGATCATGATATTGTTATTTAAGTGCTGTGAATAATTGATTTGGGGTTGTGTTGAAAAACACACTTTGTATATAATATATACCAACATTTGATACATTTGTTATTTTGAGTGAAATTGTCATCAAAAGTTGTGTGTAGCACTTTAAGTCCCAAACTGATCTATCATCATTTGTATCTTCCACTTCCACTCTATGTCCAATCCCTCTTCTTCTCAGAATTTGTGATGTAGGTTTTGTGAACGTTGTGTTTCCACATTTCAGCAGCAGGAATTTTAAATTTGCTGTGGCTACTCTAATGCTCCCTGTGTGGTGAGGGCACTAGCAATTGGCTAAGTTAGGAAAGTAGGGAAAGTACCATTCTGCCTCGAAAGGTATTTGTGACAGTTTATCAATTTAGCTCGCAATATTATGATGATGACATGCCTAACTTCAGGTGAGAAGAGGAAGGGGGAGAGGGGGCCGTGGAGCAAGCAGAGGTCGTGGTGGAGGAGGAGGAGGAGGAGGAGATAGGGGCTCCTCCAGAGGAGGAAACAACAGACGAGGCAACAACAGATCTACCCCTTACTCCAGGGTAAAATTTAATAAATAGTAAAATGCATTGCTTTAAAGCTATATCTTAACTTTAAATGTTAATATTTCAAAAGGTTTACGCAATGTCAATGTGCTTTTGTAAACAGTTAGGTGTGTTCCCAATTCTAAGTTTTCGAATAAAATAAGTAACTGTGAATAATCGGGCGTTTTTAGCCAACCGAAATCGTATTCTAATTCATTGAAAAATGGTAACCGGTTGCTTGCTAGTAACCATTCCTCAGGACACGCCGTCTGGTCGGTGGACGCATGACAGGTTCGAGGGAGGAGGTCAGGGTGGTGGAGTCAGTACGGGAGGCCGGGGCGTTGCCAAACTCCTTATCAGCAACCTCGAGTACAGTGTCAACGACCAGGACATCAGAGTGAGTTCTTTTCAAACGAGTTATGTAGAATCATGTGAGCTTAGAGGGAGTTCAAGATGAAGTATTTCATCTATAGTAATGATTCAAAGTTTTCTGAATGCATTTGAGTATCTGTCCGTGGAACCCTTTTGCAGAGTGTTTACAATATTTGGGAGTGATGCTTGCTAGAAAATGTTCAACATAATGGGATGGTTGTTTTGCTGCAACTTGCAATAAAATTGAACGTTGCGTCACTGTCCGTTTTGCCGGTGAAAAAGTAACAACGGATGCGGACAAAGCGGGCATGAAAATTCCATCCGTTTAGTCTGCTTTTTTATAGCAACAACGAATAAAACAGACAGAGTGAAAAAACATGTCTGTTTTGTCCCCCCCCCTATATGTTATGAGTTATTCATCGATTGAAATACGCACGCCCTCAGGAGTTATTCAGTGAGGGAACTGCGTACGCCCTCAGGACTCAGGAGTTATTCAGTGAGTGAAATGCGTATACCCCTCAAAGTTATTCAATTGAGTTCCGGTCCTATCAAAATTACTCTGTGCACTACGACGAATCAGGCCGGTCCCTCAAATACAGCAGATGTATCTCGTCAACAAGTCGGACGCAGCCAAAGCTCTTAAGACCTAAGCAACGTCCCCTGGATGAAGCCCATGATAATAGAGCTCGTTACTGACGGCCCTGTGTTCAGTGCTGATAGAAACAGGAGTAGCAACAACAACAACAACAGTTTCAGGGCGGCAACAGGCGTCATTCGGCAGCAATAGGTTGTAAATTTAATGCTGCGGGAGAAATGCGGCATTTGTCAAAAAATTTTGGGCTAAAAATCAAACATATTTTGCTAAGTCAATGTTTCCGCCCCTTTGGGAAAAAAATTTGGGAAAATAATTTGGGAACAAAAAATGATACAAATTGCTGACATATACCCAAATAGGTGAAATGGTCAATTGATATAAAACCCATCAAACGTGTTGTTAACATCAAAACCAAAAAATTCCTAAGGTTCAGAAAATTCAACCCCTGATTTTGGCCTTGGAACCAAAAATGAGACAAATCTTTTACAAACTGCCAAAAAAGAGACAAAATTTTGACATTGCAAAAAAAAACATATACCTGGAGCCCCTTCTAAATCAAATAATTTATCAGACGACCAAAAACCCTTATTGACCATCCCAAGCCTTTTAAATTTCTATCTGGCTGATATATTGTGTTGGAACAAGTTTGGAACAAAAATGCTGACATACTGCGAAAATGAGACAAAATGCTGACATATTTTTAGGGCATAAATCACTGAAAATTGACGTAGTTACACATTGATCGTTTTGTTTTGAGGTTTCATTGGTAGTTCTTAGGCAATATCGGACGAAAAATCGGTTCTAGTGGCAGGTAAAACATGTCAGCAAATTGTTTCATTTTTGTTCCACTTTTGGCGAAACATCATATGCATATGACATCATATCATTGCTAGTGAGTTCATGAATCCGCGTAATTACCGGCAAATTACCGGCATGTAACAAAAACGTGACAAAAACGTGACAAAGCAAAATAACGAGTTTCTGTCTACTTTGACTCACTTTAGTGATAAGATATCATAGTAGGAGGTCCTTAGACACTGTCTGAGCCGTTTTAAGTCAATGATGACACAGTGATGACATGATGACATCATGGTGACACAAAAATAAATTTTCAAAAATTTTCCAAATTTGTTCAGAATCACTTTTAAACCGTTCAGAATGTCAAAGTAAGTCATCAAAACATGATTTTGATTCAAAATTTTCGATTTTGTCAGGTTGTATTGCGATATTGACATAGCCTGAAAATACAGTAGAAAAACGAAAAATCGGTCATCACGGACGAAAATCGACTTTTGTTAAGATGGCGATTTATTTCTTCTAATAAACATTCAACTGACTGTCGGGAAAATTTGGTGTAGCTATCTATTCCAGAACTCGAGATATGGCACTTGTCACCATTTTCATGACCTGAGAGTATCCCTAAAATTACCGGCACTTGTAACAAAATGTGACAAAAATTGAAATGCGTGTTTCGGGTGTTCTAATATGCTCTGATGATTTTATATGATCAGATAAAGATTGTTCATGGTCATAAGATACTTTTGAATCTTGAGGCCTTGATTCTGAAAATGGTGACCGTGACACCTTAGTGACATATGACACCCATTAAAAAGGAACTGACCCCACTTACCTTTCCATTTGTCTAGGTCCAACTATAACTCCTAGGTCCCGGGGTCCACGTTCCCTGGATTTATAAGATGAAAGGAACTGACCCCACTTACCTTTCCATTTGTCTAGGTCCTAACTATAACTCCTAGGTCCTGGGTCCACGTTCCTGGATTTATAAGATGAAAGGAACTGACCCCACTTACCTTTCCATTTGTCTAGGTCCTAACTATAACTCCTAGGTCCCGGGTCCACGTTCCCTGGATTTTATAAGATGAAAGGAACTGACCCCACTTACCTTTCCATTTGACTAGGTCCTAACTATAACTCCTAGGTCCTGGGGTCCACGTTCCTGGATTTTATAAGATGAAAGGAACTGACCCCACTTACCTTTCCATTTGACTAGGTCCTAACTATAACTCCTAGGTCCCGGGTCCACGTTCCTGGATTTTATAAGATGAAAGGAACTGACCCCACTTACCTTTCCATTTGTCTAGGTCCTAACTATAACTCCTAGGTCCCGGGGTCCACGTCCCTGGATTTTATAAGATGAAAGGAACTGACCCCACTTACCTTTCCATTTGACTAGGTCCTAACTATAACTCCTAGGTCCCGGGGTCCACGTTCCTGGATTTTATAAGATGAAAGGAACTGACCCCCACTTATTTCCATTTGTCTAGGTCCTAACTATAACTCCTAGGTCCCGGGGTCCACGTTCCTGGATTTTATAAGATGAAAGAACTGACCCCACTTACCTTTCCATTTGTCTAGGTCCTAACTATAACTCCTAGGTCCCGGGGTCCACGTTCCTGGATTTTATAAGATGAGGAACTGACCCACTTACCTTTCCATTTGTCTAGGTCCTAACTATAACTCCTAGGTCCCGGGGTCCACGTTCCCTGGATTATATAAGATGAAAGGAACTGACCCCACTTACCTTTCCATTTGTCTAGGTCCTAACTATAACTCCTAGGTCCCGGGGTCCACGTTCCCTGGATTTTATAAGATGAAAGGAACTGACCCCACTTACCTTTCCATTTGACTAGGTCCTAACTATAACTCCTAGGTCCCGGGGTCCACGTTCCCTGGATTTTATAAGATGAAAGGAACTGACCCCACTTACCTTTCCATTTGTCTAGGTCCTAACTATAACTCCTAGGTCCCGGGGTCCACGTTCCTGGATTTTATAAGATGAAAGGAACTGACCCCACTTACCTTTCCATTTGACTAGGTCCTAACTATAACTCCTAGGTCCCGGGGTCCACGTTCCCTGGATTTTTATAAGATGAAAGGAACTGACCCCTTACCTTTCATTTGTCTAGGTCCTAACTATAACTCCTAGGTCCCGGGGTCCACGTTCCTGGATTTTTATAAGATGAAAGGAACTGACCCCACTTACCTTTCCATTTGACTAGGTCCTAACTATAACTCCTAGGTCCCGGGGTCCACGTTCCTGGATTTTATAAGATGAAAGGAACTGACCCCACTTACCTTTCCATTTGACTAGGTCCTAACTATAACTCCTAGGTCCCGGGGTCCACGTTCCTGGATTTTATAAGATGAAAGGAACTGACCCCACTTACCTTTCCATTTGTCTAGGTCCTAACTATAACTCCTAGGTCCCGGGGTCCACGTTCCTGGGGATTTTATAAGATGAAAGGAACTGACCCCACTTACCTTTCCATTTGTCTAGGTCCTAACTATAACTCCACGGTCCACGTTCCCTGGATTTTATAAGATGAAAGGAACTGACCCCACTTACCTTTCCATTTGTCTAGGTCCTAACTATAACTCCTAGGTCCCGGGGTCCACGTTCCCTGGATTTTATAAGATGAAAGGAACTGACCCCACTTACCTTTCCATTTGTCTAGGTCCTAACTATAACTCCTAGGTCCCGGGGTCCACGTTCCCTGGATTTTATAAGATGAAAGGAACTGACCCCCACTTACCTTTCCATTTGTCTAGGTCCTAACTATAACTCCTAGGTCCCAGGGTCCACGTTCCTGGATTTTATAAGATGAAAGGAACTGAACCCACTTACCTTTCCATTTGTCTAGGTCCTAACTATAACTCCTAGGTCCCGGGGTCCACGTTCCCTGGATTTTATAAGATGAAAGGAACTGACCCCACTTACCTGATTTCCATTTGTCTAGGTCCTAACTCCTAGGTCCCGGGTCCACGTTCCCTGGATTTTATGAGATGAAAGGAACTGACCCCACTTACCTTTCTATTTGACTAGGTCCTAACTATTACTCCTAGGTCCCGGGGTCCACGTTCCCTGGTCCCTGGACGTCTGTCGTTGAAAAGAGAGTTCGGGATCGAATTTCATGGATTAATTATTGATGAATAATGGGAATGGTATTTCAACTCGAATTATGACACTGCTGTACAAAAGTTTATCCCCGTAACTTTTGAATGCATCTCAGAAAACGTCATCATTTTCTAAAAGCATGAAAGTCATATCACACTCAATGGCGGTGCACTAAGCATAGTCCAATGAAGTCTCCATGAACACTCTAATGAAGTATGATTATGACGTCACAAGACGTGACTATGAGGGACCGTTCTCATAGTTGATAGTGCATAATCAATTTTTAGCCGATTTCAACCCCCTCCCTCAAGTTTACAGTTGTTTTGCAGTTTACAGTTGTTTTATCGGTTACAATAACATTTAGCGTAATCATTCGGAACCCCCTCCCTCCCCCCCCCCCTAGGTGATTACGGAATATTATGTGAACGATCCCTTAGCGGCATGTGCAGCAGCATGACGTATTGACATGAGTAAATGGGGTAACAAGCAACAAATTACTGGAAATTAATCTGAAATAATCTCAATGATTTTCACCTGGTGTCCGTGGCCGATCCTGAATTGAGTATGCTGCCGAAACTTTATCTGCGTTCGTAAAATAGAAGCTCTCCGATTTGAAAGACAACATAGTCTTACACTCGTCATTTGTAAAATCAGTACTGTATGTTACCGTCGAAAATAATATCTCGTTAAGCTCAATTGTGAATGAGCTTTCAGTTCTTGTGAATTTCCAAACATTACCATCAATAGATGGAATAGCCAAAGGATTTCTTGATATAAGATTTTGATGGATTTCCTTATCTAAACGACACAAAAGATAGGATGTTGACACTTGTCTATTTCTAAAATAGATTATTAAACCGGTTTGAAATGGTTGGGGATTGCCAGCTACGTTTTTTTCACTATGAAAGCGTAAGTCAATTACTTTGTCACCCCCCAGATATACAAACGGGACACATTTCACACTCAGTGATGATGTCTCTGTATCCAAATATATGTGATCTGCTTTTGACCCCACAGGAATCCAATCTGGGAAATGTGAAAATGTAGCTTAGAATTTTAACAGTAACGTTAAATATAGCATTCTTAGCAAGTTTGAGAATAAAGAGAACGACAAAGTAAGATGTCAAAAATTTCATTACGAAAATAATGACACTATTTTACAAAGCAACGTTTCAATATGATCAACATACCATGTTCACGCTAATACGTTTCTCCATTTCCTCGTATAATTACCGACTATGAGCTAGAAGCTGTCAGGTCGAGTCATATGTTTAATCAGAGAAGTCGTTACCAACATTTTGACATAAATTTTTACGTCAAAAATCCAGGCCCATCCGCTCATTTGGAAGCCCCACGTATATTGATTACATTTTTAAATTCCCCTGACGGCTTACGCCAATACACTTTTTCGGCCCCTTAATCAAAGTAATCATCATTACTTACCTGGGGAATCTACTTTGTAACAGGGGAAGCAGCACAGGAGAAACAGTAGGCTTAGCTTCCTCATTCCGGTCTCTTTCAGTCTTGATTCCTGTCTCCAACCTTTCTATGTCTTGATTCACGTCTCTCTAGTAAGTCTTGATTCCTGTCTCCAACCTATCTATGTCTTGATTCACGTCTCTCTAAAGTCCTGATTACGAACTTTTTAAGCATTCATTCCTATATGCAGTGCGATCGGTTGACAGTTCGTCTATCAAAAACAGCGGTTGTGAGGCTTAGAAATCAAGAAATGAGAAATGATGAGCAAAATCCTTCAAACTGATTTAAGGGAGATTGACGATTGTATTTCTCATTGTAGAGGATATGCTCTGACAACAGCCACTTAGTCGGTAAATATATCAAAGAATTAGATCTGCTGAGCCTAATAAAATGATAAAATGTCAAAGGAAATCTTTGATTTTAACTGGTGAATTCCTCCAAAATTTGATAAACGGTCATTAAAATCCATAATATTTTACACACCTTTATTTGAGCATTGTTTTGAAGGTAATTTGCTGATAGAAACTTAACTGAAATATCGGATAATTGTTTATGAGCCGCATAATAGAATGAATAATTTTCTTTATTCTCTTCTTAGCTCAGCGAAGTGAAACGAACTTTTCACTTCGCTGAGCTAAGAAGAGAATAAAGAAAATTATTCATGCTGATAGAAAAATCGCTGCAGTAGGTCTTTGATCTTTACTTTTGTTTTGGGCATGAGCTATTCATTTATCAGTGAGAGGGTCACTTAAAATTAGCAGCATGTCTAAAAATTCAGAGTATTTGAGGATTGCGGCAGAGTTTGATTTTCATTTCCAACCAACTTACCTTATTCATCCATGTTGGTTATGTCAGCTTGCTAGCTGCTTCCTGCAATGAATTATGTGAACTTTTAGGGAACTTTTAGGAAAGGAGTAGGAGAGGCTGGTCATCACTCGTCAAGGAAGACATCATATTATCATAGGAGTCGGAGGGGCTGGTCATTACTCATCAAGGAAGACATATAATTGGAAATGTAGGAGGGGCTGGTCATCACTCTTCAAGGAAGACATGGAAGGAGTAGAGGGCTGGTCATGGGGGGGATGAAGCCCAAAAAAAACCAAGCCCCACCCTACTTTTCCGATTCTTGGGCTAGGTTTTTTTTGGTTTTTTTAGGTTTTTTTTGGTTTTTTTTGGGTTACATTTATTAATTTCTAGCACCTTTCCAAACGATTTTAGGTTAAAATTGGTGTTTTATGATGTCTACCATACTGTAGATCCACAGGGCTTGGTATGTAGCCTAACGACCTATAATTGTGTAAGTTACTGAATATAATTGAATATTTTCCTCATCTAATCGTTCTGAAATTGGTCCATAACTCCTTACACTGGAGTCTGGTGGGTACTTTTCCAGGTCAGGTCCAATCGAGCTTAGCCTAGGGGTCATATTACTGTTCTAGGACATAAATGTTTATCAAAAGCTGTTTGAACATGGTCCTTATTATAGAGTTATGAGGCTTATCTGAGCTTCTTGTCAATTGTATTTGTACATACTTAGGCTGATCCTCTGCTTTATTGCTCCTGCTTTATTGAGTCCTGGAGAGACCTTTTTTGGGCTAACATTCCTCCCTGCTGAACCAAGACAATCATATCCTAACACTACCTGACTGAGTGACCCCTAACCCCTGGGGATACTTTACAGAACCTTTCCTGGCCCTTAATTTTGAGCATATTATAACTAAAGGCATATACATCGCAACATTATTACCAGAAGGTGCAGCGCTAGCCCTGTATGGAGCCCCACGGTTTTCAGTTCCTTGTTTAATGAGCCATGCAGCTAGGACATCCACCACATTCAGCCAGGCAGAGTCTTGCCTGGCTGAATGTGGATGTCCCAACTGCATGGCTCATAAAACTATGTAGGTTCTCTCCACTCCAGCATGGACATAAGTTGCATATGATATACCGCCAGCACAGGAAATATTTCTGCTTTGTTTACACGGGCTTTGTCCCTATGTTCCTGGGATTGGCTGACAGGAGTCAATCGGAATCAGCTCAGGCTCAGTCATCACGTCATGGCAAACTTCCCTAAGAAACGGCATTCGTGTCTGAACTTTGTTGTGTCGGAAGATTGGTAGCCACCATTTTTACATGTTAAGGTGGTCTACTGAATTCTTCTTTCCACAAACACAAATAGCCGGAATGTTAGGGATCTGCCACCCATATCTGAGCCTGGGTGCATCACGAAATTCTCCTTGTTCAGCACCCATCCCAGTGAAGCAATGGGGAGAACAGTAAGCCAAGCCCCGGCACCTTTCTCTTGGGCCAATGTGATGGACCTCTTCAATCTGTCATCAGAAGAGCCAGACTTAATATTAGACGAGATTATGGGGTTTTGATGAAATTAAGAATAAAATTAATTCCTTTTCGCGGCTATTTTTGAGCAAAAAATTTATGGGTTTGGCAACCGCCTGATTTTTTTTGTCCAAGGGGCCGGTTAAAATAGTTCAAAAGTGATTCGATTTTTGTCCATTGGGCCGGTTAAAAAAAGGGCCGGTTAAAAAAAGGCCGGCTAAATAAGGGCCAATAAGGTATTCGTCGTTCGAGCTCAAAATTGCCACAAAGATCAGTCCTCGACAATGTTGCAGCGCACTCATAGCTCGACACAAGCCAGCTGATACGTCACGGAATGTTTCTAAAATATGGATTTCTAATACCTTAAGTTTCACTTGTATTTTACCAGCCCAGGGCAGGAATGTCAGGTAGTAGTAATGCTTTGTGTTATGACGTCATACATTCATATTATAATGCCAATACTTAGTGTGATAATAAACAAGGTTTTAAATAAACAAAAGCCCCAATAACCAAAAGTCTCAATGCTGTAAACACAGTCACACTATCTGTCTAGATGCATCACCTTTTTACGTAGTATACCTCAAATTTGATTCTATAAAGTAGTATTCAAAAGTGTTAAACGTTATGACGACAAAAGACCTCGTGAAGGGTGCTTCACCCAAAATCACTTGCTGACGTTCTGAAAGCCATCGATTATCATACTTGTCTGTTCCCCTTTTGACCAATGGCAAAACTTGACAATACTTGGTTAAGTCTTTGACGAGTGATGACCAGCCCCTCCTACTCCTACCAAGTCTTCCTTGACGAGTGATGACCAGCCCCTCCGACTCCTATGATGATATGATGTCTTCCTTGACGAGTGGTGACCAGCCCCTCCTACTTCTTCCACTCTAAAAAAGTTCACATAATTTGCAGGAAGCAGCTAGCAAGCTGACATAACCAACATGGGTATAAAATGGAATGTGGATAGGTAAGTTGGTTGGGAATGAAAATCATGTCTAAAAATTCAAATATTTTGAGTTTTTAGACATGCTGCTAATTTTAAGAGACCCTCTCACTGATAAATGAATAGCTCATGCCCAAAACAAAAGTAAAGATCAAAGACCTACTGCAGCGTTTTTCTACCAACAAATTACCTTCAAAACAATGCTCAAATAAAGGTGTGTTAAATATTATGGATTTGAATGATCGTTTATCAAATTTTGGAGGAATTGATCAGTTAAAATCAAAGATTTCCTTTGACATTTTATCATTTTATTAGGCTTAGCAGATCTAATTCTTTGATATATTTACCGACTAAGTGGCTGTTCTCAGAGCAAATCCTCTACAATGAGAAATACAATCGTCAACCTCTCTTAAATCAGTTTGAATGATTTTGCTCATCATTTCTCATTTCTTGATTTCACAACCGCTGTTTTTGATAGACGAACTGTCAACCGATCGCACTGCATATAGGAATGAATGCTTAAAAAGTTCGTAATCAGGACTTAGAGAGACGTGAATCAAGACATAGATAGGTTGGAGACAGGAATCAGGACTTAGAGAGACGTGAATCAAGACATAAATAGTGTGGAGACAGAAATCAAGGCTTAGAGAAACGTGAATCAAGACATAGATAGGTTGGAGACAGGAATCAAGACTGAAAGAGACCGGAATGAGGAAGCTAAGCATACTGTTCCTCCTGTGCTGCTTCCCCTGTTACAAAGTAGATTCCCCAGGTAAGTAATGATGATTACTCTGATTTAGGGACCGAAAAAGTGTATTGGCGTAAGCCGTCAGGGGAATTTAAAAATGCAATCAATATACGTGGGGCTTCCAAATGAGCGGATGGGCCTGGATTTTTGACGTTAAAATTTATATACCCTTTAACGTGTCATGGACAAATTATTACATATTTGTGGTCATAGGCCTATGATACTCCTGTAAAGCAAATTCATGGGTCAAGTATCAAGAAATCAAGCGACACTTTCCAGATGACAGAATTTGCAAGCAAAACTTTTTAGCTGGGATGGATTTGAAATTTACAAGATCAGTTTAGCGAGGGAGATTCTTACAAATAATCTCTACTGTAGAGTAACTCACTATCTAAAACTGATAATTAATTCTAATTAGTATGTGGGTGGTAACTATTAATTAATTGAATATGTCGTTAGTTAGATTATTAATTGAAATCAGGGAAAATCGTAGATATGTCGTTAGATGAAGATATTTGCACTGTTGTTATTAGGTGCGCCTGTACCTTGCCGTACACTATGGCAGATAAGTAGATAATGCTGAATCCTTTAGTAGCTAAGAGTGTCATTTTATTTGGTCAACTGCGTCCTTTGGCAACTGATACTATACGGATCAGGGAATTTATTGAAGAGATACTGATGTCATAACAACACTGTTTTGTTGACAACCCACATTTTACAGATTGGATTCCAGTGGAGTCAAAGTCAGAAATCATATATTTGGATACAGAGAAATCGTCACTGAGTGTGAAATGTGTCCCGTTTAGAGATCTGGGGGGTCTCAAAGTAATTGACTTACGCTTTCAAAGTGAAAAAACGGGAGGTAGCAATCCCCATCCATTTCAGATCAGTTTAAAAATCTTTTTTAAAAATAAACAAGTGTCAACATCCTATCTAACTTGTCTTTTAGATAACAATCAAGCCCTTGAAAGTCTTATATTAAGAAATCCAGTGGCTACTATATCTATTGATGGTAATGTTTGGAGGTTTACAAAAACTGAAAGCTCATTCACAATTGAGCTTAACGAGATATTATTTTCGACGGTAACATACAGTACTGATTTTACAAATGACGAGTGTAAGACTATGTTGTCTTTCAAATCGGAGAGCTTCTATTTTACGAACGCAGATAAAATTTCGGCAGCGTACTCAATTCAAGATCGGCCACGGACACCAGGTGAAAATCATTGAGATTATTTCAGATCATCGATAGCAGCCAGAATGCAAGTTGGCCATTTTTGACACTTAAAGGCTTCTGTGCAGTGAAATAGGCATCCCAGATGGCTGGAAACAGTCTTATATGAAAGAACTCATTGATATCTATCATTTGCAACAAAATTATCAAAATCCGACCTTCGCGTTGAGATTTTATGAGGTTAAAACCACCTAAAAGTAAACTTTCGATTTGTGACATGCGACTCGATTTTCCCTCACAAAAGAGCTCATAACTCAAAAACTAAAAGAGATACAGCCTTGGGACCTATCTCAAAAATTCGAGAAGACCCTCTTGCATAAGAAGAGTCTTCACTGGAAAGGTCAAGCCCTTCGTCCCCCGGTTGAGGTTATCGAAGGCTGTGTACGCGCGCGCGCGCGCGCGTAGACCGGCCTTCTTAACCTCAATATCCAACCTGAAGAAAACCAATCCTACACCAAACTGTAGTACCCATGGCTGCTACAAGTTGACATGGATAGATCCTGGCTACCTGCTTTACTTTTTCCGTGGTCTGGTCAAAGAGGCGGTGTACGCGCGCGTAGAGGACCTATTATTCCCAGAGGGAGAGGGCCTGACCTGAAGTTGTCTTACCAACTTGTAGTACCCATGGTGGCTACAAGTTGGTGGCATTAAACTGGTCCTACCTCTTTATGTTGTCCCTCAGGGGTTAATCTTAGGCCCGTTTTCCGAAAACCGGGTTTTCGGATGTCGCGACAAAAATTTAGCCTCAAGACCACCACAGAAGCCAATGAAAACATAATTTTGTTACCAAGATGAAGCTGAAACTGTCAAGGATTACCTCAAACAAAAATTTTGCACAATGGGATGAATTTGTGGCTCTCAGGTGAGGTTAAGCGATGTCCTCCCGGGAATTTCATCTTAAAATTTGGCCTTGTTTTTGCCTCAAATGAACAACGCAAGGTCAAAAACTCCCAACTTTGAACCAAGGAAGTATATTCTGACCTCTTGATTAAGACTACATTTCTTTAAGAGGACTGAAGCACCTCCATGAGGTTAAAAATGGCTAAAAACTGTAAAATCCAGGTTTTCAGATGTCGCGACACAGTTTTAGCCTCAAGACAGCAACAAAAGCCAATGAAAACAAATTCTTGATGGCAAAATGAAGCTGAAACTGTCTAGGATCACCTCAAACCCAAATTTTTCACAATGGGATGGATTGGTGGCTCTCAGGAGGGTTAAGTGACTTCCTCCCGGGATTTTATCAAAAATTCAGGCCATTTTTAGCCTCAAATGGACAGCGCAAGGTCAAAAACTCCCAAATTTGACCAGGGAAGTATATTTTGACCTTTTGATTGAGACTGATAACTTTGGGAGGACTCAAACACTTCTTTGATGTTTGAAGTGGCTAAAAACAGTAAAATCCAGGTTTTTTGAGATGTCGCGACAAAGTTTAGCCTCAAAACAACAACAAAAGCAAGTTAAGACATATTCTTGATACCAAAAATGAAGCTGAAACTGTCTAAGATCACCTCAAATCAAAATTTTACTCATTAAGTTTGTTGGTAGATCTCAGGTGAGGATAAGTGTCTTCCTTCCCATGTTTTTATCAAAAATTGGATTTTTGTGTTAGCCTCAAATCAACAACGCAAGGTCACAAATTCCTAAATTTTGACCTAAAAGGTGGATTTTGACCTCCAGATCAAAGAAAAAATACTTTTGGAGGACTAAAACACTCCTTTGATGCATTAAATGGCCAAAAAGCTGTGAAATAAGGCATTTTTGCTCAAATCAGCCTCATATTTAACCTCACAGTTGCCACAAATAAGGTAATATCATGTTCAAAAAGTTTTTTTGGTCTACAGATGTCCAAACTAACTTTTTATGTGAAAAGATTGGCATTATAACCTTTTTGAAAAAATGATGTATAAATAAGCCAATGCCACAAATTCCTTACATTCTGGCTGCTATCAATGAGATTAATTTCCAGTAATTTGTTGCTTGTTACCCCATTTACTCATGTCAATACGTCATGCTACTGCACACGCCGCTAAGGGATCGTTCACATAATATTCCGTAATCACCTAGGGGGGAGGGAGGGGGTTCCGAATGATTACGCTAAATGTTATTGTAACCGATAAAACAACTGTAAACTGTAAAACAACTGTAAACTTGAGGGAGGGGGTTGAAATCGGCTAAAAGTTGATTATGTACTATGAGAACGGTCCCTCATAGTCACGTCTTGTGACGTCAAAATCATACTTTATTAGAGTGTTCATGGAGACTTCATTGGACTATGCTTAGTGCACCGCCATTGAGTGTGATATGACTTTCATGCTTTTAGAAAATGATGACGTTTTCTGAGATGCATTCAAAAGTTACGGGGATAAACTTTTGTACAGCAGTGTCATATTAATTAATTCAAGTTGAAATACCATTCCCATTATTCATCAATTATTAATCCATGAATTTCGATCCGGAACTCTCTTTTCAACGACAGACGTCCAGGGACCAGGACACGTGGACCCCGGGACCTAGGAGTTAGGACCTAGACAAATGGAAATCAGGTAAGTGGGGTCAGTTCCTTTCATCCTTTCATGGTCGTATCAAAGTTTACCGATGACCTGTGGCTGATCCCTGACGGGATTCATATATTAAGTTCTAGTAAAAATTGTGACATGTCCCCCCGCACCATGTTTATACTTTTATACAAAGCGTGTTTCTCAACACAACCCAAGATTGACGGCTGATGACCAGCCCCTCCAGCTTCTACCACGCCTTTCTTGATGAGTAATGACCAGCCCCTCCTACTCCTATTATGTCTTCCTTGAAGAGTGATGACCGGCCCCTCCTACTCCAACCATGTCTTCTTTGACGTGTGATGACCAGCCCCTCTAATCTTACCATGTCTTCCTTGACGTGTGATGACCAGCCCCTCCTACATTTCCAATTATATGTCTTCCTTGACGAGTGATGACCATCCCCTCCTACTCCTACCATGCCTTCCTTGATGAGTAATGACCAGCCCCTCCTACATTTCCAATTATATGTCTTCCTTGATGAGTAATGACCAGCCCCTCCGACTCCTATGATAATATGATGTCTTCCTTGACGCTTACCTTCCAAAAATGAAAATTCCCCCGTCAGCAGCTTTTGAAAATTCCCCAGTTTGCCCAAAAATTTCGGTCGGAAATTTAACATACAAAGCGTGTTTCTCAACACAACCCAAGATTGACGGCTGATGACCAGCCCCTCCAGCTTCTACCACGCCTTTCTTGATGAGTAATGACCAGCCCCTCCTACTCCTATTATGTCTTCCTTGAAGAGTGATGACCGGCCCCTCCTACTCCAACCATGTCTTCTTTGACGTGTGATGACCAGCCCCTCTAATCTTACCATGTCTTCCTTGACGTGTGATGACCAGCCCCTCCTACATTTCCAATTATATGTCTTCCTTGACGAGTGATGACCAGCCTCTCCTACTCCTACCATGCCTTCCTTGACGAGTGATGACCATCCCCTCCTAGGCTCCTACTCCTACCATGCCTTCCTTGATGAGTAATGACCAGCCCCTCCTACTCCTATTATGTCTTCCTTGAAGAGTGATGACCAGCCCCTCCTACTCCAACCATGTCTTCTTTGACGTGTGATGACCAGCCCCTCTAATCTTACCATGTCTTCCTTGACGTGTGATGACCAGCCCCTCCTACATTTCCAATTATATGTCTTCCTTGATGAGTAATGACCAGCCCCTCCGACTCATATGATAATATGATGTCTTCCTTGACGAGTGATGACCAGCCTCTCCTACTCCTTCCCTAAAGTTCCCTAAAAGTTCACATAATTCATTGCAGGAAGCAGCTAGCAAGCTGACATAACCAACATGGATGAATAAGGTAAGTTGGTTGGAAATGAAAATCAAACTCTGCCGCAATCCTCAAATATTCTGAATCTTGAGACCCTCTCACTGATAAATGAATAGCTCATGCCCAAAACAAAAGTAAAGATCAAAGACCTACTGAGCGATTTTTGTATCAGCATGAATAATTTTCTTTATTCTCTTCTTAGCTCAGCGAAGTGAAAAGTTCGTTTCACTTCGCTGAGCTAAGAGAATAAAGAAATATTCATTCTATTATGCGGCTCATAAACAATTATCCGATATTTCAGTTAAGTTTCTATCAGCAAATTACCTTCAAAACAATGCTCAAATAAAGGTGTGTAAAATATTATGGATTTTAATGACCGTTTATCAAATTTTGGAGGAATTGACCAGTTAAAATCAAAGATTTCCTTTGACATTTTTATCATTTGATTAGGCTCAGCAGATCTAATTCTTTGATATATTTACCGACTAAGTGGCTGTGCTCAGAGCAAATCCTCTACCTACAATGAGAAATACAATCGTCAATCTCCCTTAAATCAGTTTGAAGGATTTTGCTCATCATTTCTCATTTCTTGATTTCTAAACCTCACAACCGCTGTTTTTGATAGACGAACTGTCAACCGATCGCACTGCATATAGGAATGAATGCTTAAAACGTTCGTAATCAGGACTTAGAGAGACGTTAATCAAGACATAGATAGTCTGGAGACAGAAATCAAGGCTTAGAGAGACGTTAATCAAGACATAGATAGTCTGGAGACAGGAATCAAAACTTAGAGAGACCTGAATCAAGACATAGATAGGTTGGAGACAGGAATCAAGACTGAAAGAGACCGGAATGAGGAAGCTAAACCTACTGTTTCTCCTGTGCTGCTTCCCCTGTTACAAAGTAGATTCCCCAGGTAAGTAATGATGATTACTCTGATTTAGGGGCCGAAAAAGTGTAATGGCGTAAGCCGTCAGGGGAATTTGAAAATGTAATCAATATACGTGGGTCTGCCAAATAAGCGGATGGGCCTGGATTTTTGACGTGAAAATTTATATACCCTTTAACGTGTCATGGACAATTAATTATTACATATTTACGGTCATAGGCCTATGATACTCCTGTAAAGCAAATTCATAAGTCAAGTATCAAAAATGACAGAATTTGCAAGCAAAACTTTTCAATGAAATTGATTTGAAATTTAAAAAATAAATTTTGATAGTTTACCCATCATTTCTCCCCCAAAATTTAAACCTCAATTGCCTTTTCGATATCCACTTGGGGGTTTATGGGGTTTAATTATCCAGAAAAAGGTCGAAAGGACTTCAATGAAAACGTGGTACCATTTCAAAAATAGTGTGGAAAATCGTCAAGGCAAAAAATGGTATCATTTCAGAAAAGGCTTGAAAATCGCCAACAAAAAAATGGTACCATTTCAAAAAAAATGGTCACAAAGATTGTCAACAAAAACCGGTACCATTTCTAAAAAAATGTTTCGAAAATGCTTCCCATTTTAGGAAAGTTCGAAAATGCGCAACAAAAAAATGGTACCATTTCAAAAAAGGCTTAATCGCTGAAAAAAAATGGTACCACGCCAGAAAAGAATTTGAAATTCATCAACAAAAAAATGGCACCATTTCAAAAAGGCCAAAATCGTCAACAAAAAATGGTACCATTCGTAAAATGCAAAAATCGTGAACAAATCAGTCATAAAACAGCAAATTTTAACTAAATTAAGCCCCCATAAACCCCCATAAACCCCAAAAATTAAACCCCCATTTGCCATTTTTCGATATCCACCGGGGGTTTATGGGGGTTTGCCCCCCCCCCCGGAAGATTCTTACGAATAATCTCTTCAGAGTATCTCACTATCTAAAACTGATAATTACTTTTCATTAGTACGTGGGTGGTAATTATTAATTGAATATGTCGTTAGTTAGATTATTAATTGAAATCAGGGAAAAATCGTAGATATGTCGTTAGATGGAGATATTTGCACTGTTTTTATTAGTTGCGCCAGTACCTTGCCGTATGCGATGGCAGATAATGCTGAATCCTTTGGTAGCTTAGAGTACAATTTTTTTGGTCAACCGCGTCCTTTGGCAACTGATATACGGGTTAGGGAATTTATTGAAGAGATACTGATGTCATGATTAGATTCTTGTAACAACACTGTTAAAATTCTAAGCTAAATTTTCACATTCTCCAGATTGGATTCCAGTGGGGTCAAAGGCAGATCACATATATTTGGATACAGAGAACTCATCACTGAGTGTGAAATGTGTCCCGTTTGTACATCTGGGGGGTGACAAAGTAATTGACTTACGCTTTCATAGTGAAAAAAACGTAGCTGGCAATCCCCAACCATTTCAAACCGGTCTAATAATATATTTTAGAAATAGACAAGTGTCAACATCCTATCTTTTGTGTCGTTTAGATAAGGAAATTCATCAAAATCTTATATCAAGAAATCCTTTGGCTATTCCATCTATTGATGGTAATGTTTGGAAGTTCACAAGAACTGAAAGTTCATTCACAATTGAGCTTAACGAGGAAATATTTTCGACGGTAACATACAGTACTGATTTTACGAATGACGAGTGTAAGACTATGTGGTCTTTCAAATCGAAGAGCTTCTATTTTACGAACGCAGATGAAATTTCAGTAGCGTACTCAATTCAAGATCGGCCACGGACACCAGGTGAAAATCATTGAGATTATTTCAGATTAATTTCCAGTAATTTGTTGCTTGTTACCCCGTTTACTCATGTCAATACGTCATGCTACTGCAGACGCTGCTAAGGGATAGTTCACATATTACGTAATCACCTAGGTGGGAGGGGAGGTTCCGAATGATTACGTTACATGTTATTGAAATAAATACAACTACTGTAAACTTGATTACGAGGGGGAGGGGGTTGAAATCGGCTAAAAAATTGATTACGTACTATGAGAACGGTCCCTCATAGTCACTTCTTGTGACGTCATAATCATACTTTATTAGAGTATTCATGAAGACGTCTTTGGACTATGCTTATTGCACCGTCATAGAGTGCGATTTACACGGGGGTTGATATGACTTTCATGCTTTTAGAAAATGATGACGTTTTCCGAGCTGCATTCAAAAGTTACGGGGATAAACTTTTGTACAGCAGTGTCATAATTCAAGTTGAAATGCCATTCCCATTATTCATCAATTATTAATCCATGAATTTCGATCCGGAACTCTCTTTTCAACGATAGACGTCCAGACGTCCAGGGACCAGGACACGTGGAGGCAGGAGTAATAGTTAGGACCTAGTCTAGTTATTTCAGGAAGTTGGGACCCTAGACAAATGGAAATCAGGTAAGCGGGGTCAGTTCCTTTCATCTTAAATTCATGGTCGTATGAAAGTTTACCGATGGCCTGTGGCTGACCCCTGAGGGATTCATATATTACGTTCTAGTAAAAATTGTGACATGCCCCCGCGCCATGTTTATACAAAGCGTGTTTCTCAACACAACCCCAGATTGACGGCTGATGACCAAACCCTTCTGCTCCTACCACGCCTTTCTTGATGAGTAATGACCAGCCTCTCCTACTCCTACTACACCTTCCTTGAAGAGTGATGACCAGCCCCTCCTACTCCTACCATGTCTTCCTTGAAGAGTAATGACCAGCCCCTCCAGCTCCTACCACGCCTTTCTTGATGAGTAATGACCAGCCCCTCCTACTACTACCATGTATTCCTTGATGAGTAATGACCAGCCCCTCCTACTCCTACTACGCCTTCCTTGAAGAGTGATGACCAGCCCCTCCTACTCCAACCATGTCTTCTTTGACGTGTGGTGACCAGCCCCTCTACTCCTACCATGTTTTCCTTGAAGAGTGATGACCAGCCCTCTACTCCTTCCATGTCTTCCTTGAAGAGTGATGACCAGCCCCTCCTACATTTCCAATTATATGTCTTCCTTGATGAGTAATGACCAGCCCCTCCTACTCCTACTACGCCTTCCTTGAAGAGTGATGACCAGCCCCTCCTACTCCAACCATGTCTTCTTTGACGTGTGGTGACCAGCCCCTCTACTCCTACCATGTTTTCCTTGAAGAGTGACCGGGGGATGGGCCCAAAAAACCAAAAAACCAAAAAACCCTGGCCAAGAATCGGAAAGTAGGGTGGGCCTTGGTTTTTGGTTTTTTTGTATTTTGGTTTTTTTGGTTTTTTTGGTATTTTTGGTTTTTTGGGTTAGGTTTTCAAAAATTTTGACTTTTTCATGCCAATATGGATTGTTGATGCTATAAATGTGTTGTTATTGATATTACTATAGTTTCAAAACAATATTCGTTAGTTTTATCGATGTTTTTGGGTGATTTGTGGTGTTTTATATAACATAATCAGTACATTAAGGCATTGTTTTTTGGTGAACTATCAGCAAAGCACTGCTCAAGAGTTGCCGAGGTCAGCCAGCATGATCAGCAGGGTTAATAGTGGTCCAGACTTGAATCACCAGGCCAGGGGGCCACTCAGTGCTGAAATAAGGACACTTAAGGGGCCCTGCAAACTGCCAAGTGCTAGTGAACCAGGGGGTTTTTCTTAGGGCTCACTGGTTTTGCTCATGGCTGATAAAGTTCAGACTAGTGTCATCTGATATCAACAAGGTGTTTTGGAAAAGTCACCATTTCAAAGGATAGCCAAGGGTCGCCAGGGAGACAGTCACTTATGATTGTCCAATATCAAGGTACTGTAATGGTCAGAAGGAGCCAGGAGTTAGACAAGGTTAAGCAACGGGTCGTCGGGTCGCCATGCTACTATGGGATCAAAAGGCTTTTGAGGGAAGAAGTTGAGTGAGGACAATCAAGACATCAGATAATCACTCATTCAGTTGTTATAAGGGACAGCCAAGGTTCAGCATGAAGTCAGCCAATGGTCATGAAGGGACCACTATTGCAGTCAGAAGAGGCAAGAAGGTCACTCAGGTTTAACTTCTTGCCTAGGGGTAAGTGAAACGTCAAATAGGTATCAGGAAAAGGTCAGTCAAAATTTTCTCTCTGGGGTTGGTAAGGGTTTGCCAAGTGCAGTTTCGCCCTTGATTCACCTACCCTCCAAAGCAAAAGAAATATTTCCTGTGTGCTGGCGGTATATCATATGCAACATGTCCATGCTGGAGTGGAGAGAACCATATCTTTAATGAGCCATGCAGCTGGGACATCCCACCACATTCAGCCAGGCAAGACTCTTGCCTGGCTGAATGTGATGGTGTCCTAATGGCTCGATAAACTGAGAACTAACCGTGGGGGCTCCATACAGGGCTAGCGCTGCACCTTCTGGTAATAATGTTGCGATGTATATGCCTTTAGTTATAATATGCTCAAAAATTAAGGGCCAGGAAAGGTTCTGTAAAGTATCCCCCAGGGGTTAGGGTCACTCAGTCAGGTAGTGTTAGGATATGATTTGTCTTGGTTCAGCAGGGAGGAATGTTAGGCCCAAAAAGGTCTTTGAGGACTCAATAAAAGCAGGAGCAATAAAGCAGAGGATCAGCCTAATTATGTACATAAAATACAATTGACAAAGAAGCTCAGATAAGCTCATAACTCTATAATAAGGACCATGTTCAAACAGCTTTTGATAAACATTTATGTCCTAGAACAGTAATATGACCCCTTGACTAAACAAAGTTGGACCTGACCTGGGAAAAGTACCCACCAGACTCCAGTGTAAGGAGTTAAGGACCAATTTCAGAACGATTAGATGAGTGAAATATTCAATTATATTCAGTAACTTACACAAATTATAGGTCATTTAGGCTACATACTACCAAGCTCCTGTGGATCTACAGTCATATAGTAGACATCATAAAACAATCAATTTTAACCTAAAAATCGTTTGGAAAGGTGCTAGAAATTAATAAAATGTAACCCAAAAACCAAAACCTAAAAACCAAAAAAACCTAGCCCAAGAATCGGGAAAAGTAGGGTGGGCTTGGTTTTTTAATTCATCCCACTTGACCAGTACCTACTCCTTCCATGTCTTCCTTGAAGAGTGATGACCAGCCCCTCCTACATTTCCAATTATATGAAATGTCTTCCTTGATGAGGTAATGACCAGCCCTCCGACTCCTATGATAATATGATGTCTTCCTTGACGAGTGATGACCAGCCTCTCCTACTCGCTTTCCTAAAGTTCCCTAAAGTTCACATAATTCATTGCAGGAAGCAGCTAGCAAGCTGACACAACCAACATGGATGAATAAAGGTAAGTTGGTTGAAATGAAAATCAAAACTCTGCCGTGGCAATCCTCAAATACTCCTGAATTTTTAGACATGCTGCTAATTTTAAGTGACCTCTCACTGATAAATGAATAAATATTACCCAAAACAAAGTAAAGATCAAGGCCTACTGCAGCGATTTTTCTATCCCAGCTTTTGAATAATTTTCTTTATTCTCCTTCTTAGCTCCTTAGTGAAAAGTTCCGTTTCACTTCCTTTGAGCTAGAAAATGAAAAGTATTCATTCTATTATAAACTCGCAAACAATTATCCATTTCAGTTAGTTTCTATCGGCAAATTGCAGCTAAAAACAATGCTCAAATAAAGGTGTGTAAAATATTATGGATTTTATTGACCGTTTACTTCAAATTTGGAAAATTTAAGGGGGCCTGAATCCAAATGTTCGGAATAAATAATGAATATGAAATAGATTACCCGCCTCACTGCCTCAGGAAAGGTTGGTTTCCCGTTCAGATCACCCTCATGTCTTTAGATAAAACCACATGCCTTTACAACGAGAAATGGCATTTTGGCCTCAGAAATTCCATGTACTCAAAGAGTGAGCGTGATCAGAAATGGCCAAAAAGGTCAATAGCCTTAGATGATGCTCAGGAATCGATTCCACGTCCCAGAAAACATGGGTTTAGAGTACCCACAAACCATATATTGTGAATTATCGAGAAATTACATTTTGGCCTCACAACCTATACACAAAAAAAAGTGGGCGTGGTCAGAAATGGGTCAAGAAAGATCGATACTTAGATTATGCTTGGAATCATTCCCCCATGCCAGAAAACATGAGTTTAGGAGTACCCATGCCATACATTGTGAATCATCGAGAAATGACATTTTGGCCTCCAAGAACTTCATGTGCATAAAAAAGTGGGCGTGGTCAGAAATGGGTCAAGAAAGGTCGATAGCGCACATAATGCTTGAATCGATTCCCCGTCCAGAAAACATAGGTTTAGAGTACCACAACCATATATTGAGAATCATTGAGAAATGACATTTTGGCCTCAAAATTCATACACGCAAAAAATAGGCGTGGTCGAAAATGGGTCAAGAAAGATCGATAGCGCTTAGATTATGCTTGGAATCGATTCCCCGTCCCAGAAAACATAGGTTTAGAGTACCCACATGACTTATATGAATGTAAACTTGGATTTTCGATTTTTCACCAAAATTTCTCACGGTCAAAAAAGGGCATGGCCCTCCTGAAATTTCCTCTGAAAGGGGTAGAACCTTAACACTCGTTGGAGACCTTCATGGGACCCATTAGAACACATTCCAACACTAAAACCTTTGTAAATAATTTTTGCACAGATGTCCCCATTTTTAGCAAATAATGACCTTATAAAAGGCCAAATATCAGTAGGTTTGAATTTCTGAACCTTAAGAACTTTTGGTTTGATGTCTAATCAACATGTTTGATGGGTTTTTATATCAATTCTGACCATTTCCCACCTATTTGGTATATGTCAGCAATTTGTATCAATTTTGTTCCAATCGCGCGGAAACATAGCTTCCGACCATTGAAAATCCGTTCGGAGGGCAGTTATTTGCCCAAAAAGGAGGGCAAATCAACGCAAAAAGAGGGCAATATTCCATACAAAAGTGGAGACCTTTTTTTTTTTCTTTTTTTTGGACACCGCCTAAAAAATGCAATCCGAGATAGTGCCTACCTATTAAGTGTATTTTCACAACCGTGGGTGTATTTCGGGAACTTCAGGTGTATTTTAGGTGGATTCAGTGAAAGTCTATTCACAGGATCAATCCGAGATAGTGCTTGTTGGGTGTATTTTCAGAGTCCAGAGTGTATTTCGGGAACTTAAGGTGTATTTTAGGTGAATTCAGTAAAAGTGTATTTACAAAATCAATCCGAGTTGGTGCTTGTCAGGTGTATTTTCACAATTATGGGTCCACTTCAGGAACTTGAGGTCTATTTTAGGTGAACTCAGTAAAGTAGATTTCCAAAATCAATCGGAGCTAGTGCTTGTTAGGTGTATTTCCGAAATATATGGTCGACCCTTTTTTTTTTTGGAAACCGCCCATAAAGACAAAAGGCCATATATGTTAGGTGTATTTCGAGATGGGTCAAAAAGGAGGCTAGTGTCCCATATAACTGGGGGGGATGAAGCCCAAAAAAACCCAAAAAAAAACCTAAGCAAGAATCGGAAAAGTAGGGTGGGCCTTGTTTTTTGGTTTTTTTGGTATTTTTGGTTTTTTTGGTTTTTTTGGTTTTTTGGTTTTTGGGTTAGGTTTTTTCAAAATTTTGACTTTTTCGTACCAATATGGATTGTTGATGCTATTAATGTGTTGTTATTGATATTACTATAGTTTCAAACAATATTCGTTAGTTTTATCGATGTTTTGGGTGATTTGTGGTGTTTTATGACATAATCAGTACATTAAGGTATTGTTTTGGTGAACTATCAGCAAAGCACTGCTCAAGAGTTGCCGAGGGTCAGCCAGCATGATCAGCAGGGGGTTAATAGTGGTCAGACTTGAATCACCAGGCCAGGAGGCCACTCAGTGCTGAAATAAGGACATAGGGGCCCTGCAAACTGCCAAGTGCTAGTGAACCAGGGGGTTTCTTAGGGCTCACTGGTTTGCTCATGGCTGATAAAGATCAGACTAGTGTCATCTGAGATCAACAAGGTGTTTTGCACTGGAAAAGACACCATTTCAAAGGATAGCCAAGGGTCGCCAGGGAGTCACTTATGATTATCCAATATCAAGGTAATGGTCAGAAGGAGCCAGGAGTTAGACAAGGTTAAGCAACGGGTCACCATGCTACTATGGGATCAAAAGGCTTTTGAGGGAAGAAGTTGAGTGAGGACAATCAAGACATCCTAGATAATCACTCATTCAGTTGTTATTAAGGGACAGCCAAGGGTCAGCAGGAAGTCGCCAATGGTCATAAAGGGACCACTATTGCAGTCAGAAGAGGCAAGAAGGTCACTCAGGTTTTTACTTCTTGCTAGGGGTAAGTGAAATGTCAAATAGGTATCAGGAAAAGGTCAGTCAAATTTTCTCTGGGGTTGGTAAGGGTTTGCCAAGTGTAGTTTCGCCCTTGATTCACCTACCCTCAAAACAAAAAAATATTTCCTGTGTGCTGGCGGTATATAATATGCAACTTATGTCCATGCTGGAGTGGAGAGAACCTACATGTCTTTAATGAGCCATGCAGCTAGGACATCCACCACATTCAGCCATGCAAGACTCTTGCCTGGCTGAATGTGGTGGATGTCCTAGCTGCATGGCTCCATTAAGAACTGAAAACCGTAGGGCTCCATACAGGGCTAGCGCTGCACCTTCTGGTAATTATATTGCGATGTATATGCCTTTAGTTGTAATATCCTCAAAATTAAGGGCCAGAAAAGGTTCTGTAAAGTATCCCCAGGGGTTAGGGTCACTCAGTCAGGTAGTGTTAGGATATGATTGGCCTTGGTTCAGCAGGGAGGAATGTTAGGTCCAAAAAAAGGTCTTCCAGGACTCAATAAAGCAGGAGCAATAAAGCTGAGGATCAGCCTAAGTGTGTACGTAAAATGCAATTGACAAAAAGCTCAGATAAGCTCATAACTCTATAATAAGGACCATGTTCAAACAGCTTTTGATATACATTTAGGTCCTAGAACAGTAATATGACCCCTTAGGATAAGCTTGTTGAACCTGACCTGGTAAAAGTACCCACCAGACTCCAGTGTAAGGAGTTAAGGACCAATTTCAGAACGATTAGATGAGTGAAAATATTCAATTATATTCAGTAACTTACACAATTATAGGTCGTTTAGGCTACATACCAAGCTCCTGTGGATCTACAGTCATATGGTAGACATCATAAAACAATCGAATTTTAACCTAAAAATCGTTTGGAAAGGTGCTAGAAATTAATAAAATGTAACCCAAAAAAAACCAAAAAAAACCTAAAAAAACCAAAAAAAACCTAGCCCAAGAATCGGAAAAGTAGGGTGGGGCTTGGTTTTTTTTGGGCTTCATCCCCCCCATAACTCTGTGCTCTTCATTATCTATGATAATGACGTCAGTCAGAAAATTATAGTTAAGCGCATCTAGCGCTTTAAAGGTTAGGGTTAGGATCAGGATTAGGGTCAGGATTTGTTAGGTTTAGGGCCAGGATTAAGGTTAGGGTTTTGGTTAGAGTCATATTTAGGTTTAGGACACAGAAAAATTGACCTTTTGATCTGTGACGTCACTCAGCCAGAGTTATATGGGTCACATACCAAAAAGGAGGGCAAATTGGGCCTAAAGGAGGGCAAAAAAGAGGGCTCGGAGGGCAAGACCCAAAAAGGAGGGCAAAGAGAGGGCATGAGAGGGCGCCCTCTCAAAAAGAGGGCAGTTCGAAAGCTATGCGCGGAAACATTGACTCCTAGCAATAATATGTTTCAGCATATTTAGACCAAATTTTGTACAAATCGCCGCATTTCTACCGCAGCATTCACATTCACTAACCTATTGCTGCCGAATGACTGCCTGTTGCCGCCTCTGAAACTGTTGTTGTTGTTGTTGCTGCTCCTGTTTCTATCAGCACTGAACACGGGGCCATCAGTAACGAGCTCTATTATCATGGGCTTCCCATCTAGGGGCACGTTGTTGTAGGTCTTAAGAGCTTTGGCTGCGTCCGACTTGTTGACGTAGGAAACATCTGCTGTACTGAGGGACCGGCCTGATCTGTCGTAGTGTACAGAGTACTCCTTGATAGGACCGAACTCACTGAATAACTCCTGAGAGCGGGAACGCATTTCAATCATTGAATAACTCCCGAGGGGGGAACTTATTTCAATCGATGAATAACATCTAACAGATAGAGCTGACAAGACGGAAATGTCTTTTTCTACTCCGTCCGTTTTATCTGTTGTTGCTATAAAAAGCAGACTAAACGGATGGAATTTCATTCCCGCTTTGTCCGTATCCGTTTTTACCGGAAGAACGGGCAGTGGCGCAACGGTCAGTGACGCAATGTTATTTATTGCAAGTTGCATCAAAACAACCATCCCGTTAGGTTGAACATTTTCTAGCAAGCATCACTCCCAAATATTGTAATCACACTGCAAAAAGGTTCCACGGACAGATACTCAACTGCATTCAGAACACTTTGAAATCATAACTATAGATGAAATACTCCATCTTCAACTCCCTCTAAGCTCACATGATTCTACATAACTCGTTTAGGGAGCAAGTTAAAACGTTCAATGATACGATAGAGTTTAAAAATCAGGAGCTTTCGAAAATCATGTGATTATCGTCGACATAACTCGGATGAAAAGAACTCACTCTGATGTCCTGGTCGTTGACACTGTACTCGAGGTTGCTGATAAGGAGTTTGGCAACGCCCCTGCCTCCCGTACTGACTCCACCACCCTGACCTCCTCCCTCGAACCTGTCATGTGTCCACCGACCAGACGGCGTGTCCTGAGGAATGGTAATACTTGCAAAGAACCGGTTACCATTTCTCAATGAATTGGAATACGGTTTCGGTTGGCTAAAAACGCCCGATTAAACGGTAGTTCGGTTTCGGTTCGGTTAACCAGTAGTTTCCTAGTAGTTATTAACTGTATTACTCACTTACTGACTTACTGTATTCGAAAACTTAGAATTGGGAACACACCAAACTGTTAACAAAAGCATTGACATTGCGTAAACCTGATATCAACATTTCGCTTTAAAGCAATGCATGTTACTACTGTATTTATTTAACTTTACCCTGGAGTAAGGGGTAGATCTGTTGTTGCCTCGTCTGTTGTTTCCTCCTCTGGAGGAGCCTCTATCTCCTCCTCCTCCCCCTCCTCCACGACCTCTGCTAGCTCCACGGCCCCCTCTACCCCTTCCTCTTCTCACCTGAAGTTAGGCATGTGATCATCATAATATTACGAGCTAAATTGGAACGATTAACTGTCTCAAATACCTTACGAGGCAGAATGGCACTTTCCCTACCTTCCTAACTTAGACATTTGTTAGTGCGCTCAGAACATAGGAAGAATTAGAGTTGCCACAGCAGATTTAAAATTCCTGCTGCTGAAATGTGGAAACAAAACGTTCACAAAACCAACATCACAAATTCTGAGAAGAAGAGGGACTGGACATAGAGTGGAAGTGGAAGATACAAATGATGATAGATCAGTTCGGGACTGAAAGTGCTACACACAACTTTTGATGACAATTTCACTCAAAATAACAAATGTATCAAATGTTGGTATATATTATATACAAAGTGTGTTTCTCAATACAACCCCAAATCAATAATTCACAGCACTAAACAATATAATGATCCTTCTCCCATATGTCAAGAAACAGGTTCCCCTGCTGAGGGCAGACATCAAGGCAATTGTGAACTGTTAAGGGGGCCGGGGGATCTGAGGTCGATTTCCGGTTTTTTGTTGTTTCTGATAAGGGAGAATGCCAGCTACCAGTAGATTTTTACCCCATGTAAAAAATATTGTTCCCAGCCGAAGTCATGACTTTTTCAAATCGCGATTTCGCCTGTAATTACAGTGCGCATCTTAGATCTGAAACTGATCTATGATGTGCACAGGAAGATTAAACATTATAACAGTTATCTCGATTAATAACAGGTGTTGAACTTGATCGCTTATAGCATTGACTGAGGGAGACCCCATCTAGTGAAACCTAGTGAAAAGGTTTTAATTAAATTAAAGTTCAATCCATTATTGCCATAGCTTAATTGGGCTCTTGAATTGAATATCATTTTCAAACACAATTTAAAGGGGGAGGGGGGGGGTTCAAGCCAAATTTTTTGGAAAAAAATGTTTGAGACAATGGTTGAACCAAAAGGTACATCCTGTGGGCCAAATTTTGGGCTGGCTTTGGCACCCCTAGATGTAGAGGTAAAAAATGATTATGCAAAAATATCAATAGAAGCCAAAGTTATAAGTGTTTGAGTAAAGTGCACTCTAAAAAAATGAACTGAGAGAATTGTGATTCTGTGGTTTTTTGGACCTCAAAATGCCATTTCAGGAGCAATCAACCCCAAACCTGCAGCACTATTTATGGAATAAAGTAAGTTTCATTCAAAAATATTAATATTTGTCCAAGTCATGGGCTAAAATTGGCTTGCAGGACACGCCAATGCCCATATAGGGGCATAAATTTTTCGGCCATAACTTGACCATTTTTGAAATATTGACTTCAAATTTCCCCAATTTTGGATAACTCAGGGGACCATTATCAATTGATTGCACACCTCAGATCCATCTAAGTTTCTTTTTGAGAAAATGTGCCCATTTTGGGCACACTTGTGGTGCCAGCGCCATGGCAGCACCAGTGGGTCTGGGAGCATCTATCCCAGCCAAAAGGTTGGCTCACAGGGTGTACCTTTATCCAAAAAATTTTGCTAGAACCGCCCCCTCCCCCATTTAAGGCATAATAATAACTTAAGAAAAAATTAATTAATTTCTCAAGAAAGTACTCACCATACCAGGCTTTGCTTTGATGATGTCATCAAGGGACATGTCCATTTGCTCCTCTGCCATAATGCCTGACAAAACATAACTTGGATTATTCTATTCATAAATACATAAATGAGACATATCATATGGATCTCGATCATATACATATCACATAATCAATATATTCAGTCATTTTCACCCCCCCCCCTCTTAATCAATGCCAACCCCTTGAACCCATGGCATGGGCCCATGATCAGTCTAGCTGGTTAACGAAGTATTATTTATTTATTATTTCTACTACATAAACATTGTGTCACCAAAAGGATAAAAACTAATATGATAATGACTTAATAAATAGAAATAATTAAATAACCTATCTACATTAGAAATAACCTATTCACATTTAACATTGAAGAGTTAACAAAACCATGCCAATGTTCATGTAAGTTAAACATTAAATCCACAAACAAGATACTGCATATCAATATTTCTAATTTAATGATTGACTTCAGAGGTGGAAGAGACTGAACTGTGAATCATCAGCGGTTACCCTACAGTTGTAAGGCTTCCCTGTCATCTGCGATGCAGATGTCCCATCAGCAGGTGACAAAGAGAAACAGAGGGGTTTTGGCCCACCATACCCTTCAAAGCTAACATCTGCAAGGCTGGGCCACCCAGGGAAGCTGGAAGGGAGAGAAGAGAAAGAGTTCAGAAGAGGCGAAAGATCAATGAGAGCTAAAATAACACATACAAAGCCTTTATAAAACTAGCCCCATGGAAAAATGCTGTCCTATGCCATGCTTTTTCTGTTATCAATGGTTTGATAAAAGCTTCATTTGACTAGAAAATAGCAGCCGTCAATGCAACCACTTTAACTTGTTTCTTTGAAACAGCCCTTTAGAAAAAAAGTCAGTCATTTATGTCTTCAAGGGCTGATTAAGGAAGGCCCAATAAGGTAGTTGGATTAAATCAGATTAGATAAAATACATATAAACATATTGGCTGAAATGCTCACTGACCCAGTTCAACTGAATACTTGATCATGATCAATAATGTCAAGAGAAGAAATGGTTGAATCTAATGACGTTTATTAAAATTCAGTGAAACCAAACTGAGAATTTTAAACAAGGCAAGATAAATTATCATTATTCATTATTTATTTAACTGAAATTTGGTCTGGAAAAATATCCTATACCTTACCAATGTTTGCATTTACATTTCAACATTGACATTGGCAAGGGTTTTTTAGTTTTTAAAAATATTGGATTTATATCTATTCACAAATCAATTTGGTTTCTAAAGCTGTAAACATTCTTTATTTTACCCTTTTTAATTTTCAATCTCCTTCCTGAAACCTTTAAGATAAGATAAGATAAGTATTTTGCCATAAAGCAACTCAATTAGGCATAAAAATTACTTCATCACATTTTATCATTTTAGCATGTACCCTTACTAAGGTACTCAAAATATAACTATATATATTGCATATCAAAATTGTTTGAAAATCCATAGAATATTGACAATCAGTGCACATTGCACCCTTGAGTTCAGGTGCTTGATAACACCATCTTCTCAACACTGTTTACAATCCCGCCTCTGATGAAATGCCGCTTGTTAGGCTCATCAACCTTCTTCCTCTTCAGCTCTGCTACTAGAGTCCTTTGTGCAGCCCTCTCATCATAGGATCTGTCTGGAGACAGGAACACCATCTTATACTTGTCCTTCTTGCTAAGTTGGCGAGACTTAGAAATGACATCTGAAACAATTGACGAACTGGTCAAGGTAACCCTTACAGGCCGAGGTCTACCATCCTTAACTTTGCCCACTCGAAAAACCTCCATCTTTGGTTTTTCTCCAATCTCTTCCATGATGCTGCATATCTTCACATTGAGGTCCTCCTTGTCCTCCTCTGCCAGACCAAACACCATGATGTTACGGCTCCTGTCCTCCTCCTCCACAACTTCCTTTACTAGACACTATGCTTGCTGGTGTGACTGATGTCTGCCCTTGCTGTCCTGACTTCACAACAGAGCTGTAGCTCTTGAACTCCTCTTTGACTGTTTCCTGGACAGACTGTTTCCTGGACAGATGACTTGACACATGATGTGACTGCACACAACTGATCATCTTTATTCAATTCAATTATAAATTTTTACAGCACATATTTGGAATATATTCTCCCCCACTACCGTCGGTTGTATAATGATGCATCTGTGGTGTGCTGAGGGCAGGCACCAAGTCAAATTTGAAATCTGTTGAAAGGGCCTCCCATCAAGGACTAAATATACGGTATTTAATCATATTGAAAAATGGCTGAAAAGTGAAAAGTGTCAAGGTATTAAAGAAACATCAGCATAAAGTTTACCCTCCCTCTAAACTGGTAAATACTGGTAAAATAATAATAATTTAAAAAATAATTCGTATTGTGTGTATGTTATTGAACATATGTACATTAATAACTTAATAAGTTATAAGGCTGCAGTCTCATGACTTGCCGAGGTCAGGCCGCATCAGTACCTGGTACACTTGCCCAAGGAAAAAATTGCAAAACATAACAACTCCAGCAACTGCTTCTGAAGCAGCACCACATTCCCCTGAGACTCAATCAGCTTCCTTTGCAGCACAACCATCTCATCAGAGGTTTGGTTGAGTGGAGAAGTCTTCAGAGACTCATCATACTTCACCTGCATATTGTGATTCTCCTCTTCCATCCCTCGAACAGTATGGTGCATGTCTGATATATGGACAAATGCTTGACACAACATTGCAGCAAGTTTACTCTTTTCAATTGATTCACAGTGGTCAACAGTCAAATCCTTGGTGCTTGGGCAATCCAAAATTTTCATTTTCCTCTTTATCCACTTATCCCAAAAGTCCACATTATCTCCAGTATGATCCATTGCAACAACAAAACTTCGTTAAAACTTTGCACATTTATTTTCTATTCATATCAGATGAATTTATTATTATCATGATCAGATATTAATTTGTTGTTATTTATTGTTATTGCGATACACCATTCATAATATAAATGTTCGGTGCTTTAGCTTTCTCGAGTTATAAATAATATTTTACCCTCCGGAGATTTTTTACACATTACCAAAACTAATAAACGATTGCTAAACACGTATATCATGTCTGTTTTACGTCGCGCGCATACGCACACTTATGCAGGCTTTGGAACATGCATTTCCTCATGATTTACAACTCTTTGTTCGTGTCACCAGTTGCGCGGCGCGCTTCTGGCTTCCCCGTTGCATTGGCAAGCGCTGCGCGCGCATACGTTCACTTATGCGAGTTCCTAAGCCCGCATAGGTGTGTGTACGCGCCGCGCGCTTCCCTACAGCGCTTCCCTGTGCTGGGGAAGCGCGCCGCGCGAGCCACACAGGGATATACGTGTTTAGCAATTATGCGAGCTTAGCTAGAGCTTTTGAAAGCGTCAAATTACTGAATTATATTAAGTTAAAGCAACTTTGGAGGATGAGCGCCGCGCAGCCCGGAGCCACCGCGGCAACGCCACTGCACACTTAAATAATTGGAAAGCGCGCTGCAGCTGCGCGTGCGGCCGCATTGATCCTTTGGCGGACGCGGACGCGCGCGCGCTTGCAGAAGGCGGAGGGCCGGGGTCAGTCAATGAGTCAACGCCACAATTACAGAATAGATTCCCAACAATAACAAATAAGTGGCGTGTAATAAAAATTGACTGATGGCACCCATTCCTAATATCAAAAACAATTACATATGTATGAAACCATATGCTGAATACGTTCGCGCCGCGCATAAACTTTCTTAGTGTTGTCCATCTCTCTCATCTTTTACTCCGCAGGCAACTTATTTGCGCGCGCGCAAGCCTTATTGCTTCACAAATTATATCCATAGCAACTCACATATAATCGTGTTAATTTTAACTTTTCTATTTCGTGGTAGCTATCTTTCTGAAATTTGTTGCAGCTTGTCAAGTCAATCACTTGTACCAATTAAACTCAATGGCAATTTTATGATATTTCTAATCTGTCGCTTCAGTATGAACGTTCTGACTAAATACTAAATAATATAACGTGTGTTGGTATTTTGTCGTCCGAAGAACTTATCAAATATCAGACCCATCCTTGATTGATTTCTTTTATGACATAGACTCTTAGTTTTACTTTGATTCTTGAAAATAAGATCTTATTTCAAGCAAGAAGGTGAGTTGATTTACTGATTTTTGTGCGATGATTCTGTTTATAACTATTCAGCCTTTCAGTTATAATCGAGTAGTAGTAGTAGGTAACACGTTCTCTCATTGAATTACGATTTCCAATAAAGTTTACAACCTTTCCGTGCTTTGCTGCCTCAATTGCCAACTTTATTACCCACCCACATTGTTAATGATGGCGGGCTTTTGTCTAGAACTGAAGAATAAATCTGCAGAGTAGGTACACTTAAAACGTTAAAACTTGCACTCATTTGACGTTGAAGCGTTTACCTATAAGGTCTGTTACTTTTCGAATAGGTCCATTTTGAAAAACAGACAAATCGTACCTACATGTCCTTTTCGTCACAAAAAAAACTGTCCAGAAATCAAAATTTTCTAAACAGACTTCGACAAAATGGACATTGTCGCCGCCCTAGGTAGGCTATAGTCTATACATAGGTATACCTATACCTACATCGTGTACATTCTTACATTGTGTACACAGTGGGTACACTGTACAGTGTAGGTACTAGTGTACGCGTGTTGGTATAGACTGCCTGTGGCTGCACTCCAAGTGTAATGCGATACTTTCTTTCTCTTGCAATTGTATTTTTTTATTTTTGCTGGCATCCGAGAATTCCAAGCGCGACAATTTGAAATTTCAAACACCTACCCACTCAAATAGTAAATAGGTGTACCTACATAACATGCCCACTGCCTCAATAATCGCATCAATCATCCCCCTTACTATGAAATATGACGGATCACGGATGTAGCAGTTCTGTACTCTGGTTTGCAGATCAAAATACATGAATCAGGGCTTGGTAGATAGTGTCAAGTTTATTTTACAGGTTTAAGATTATTATGATAGCTATCATGAATCATCAAATTCTGCTGTCAGAGTGAAGTGGTGTCAGAGTGAAGTTGTGTCAGAGTGAAGTGATCTCAGAGTGAAGTGATCTCAGAGAGAAGTGATGTCAAGGTTGAGTGGTGTCAGAGTGAAGTAGTGTCAGAGTGAAGTGATGTCAAGGTTGAGTGGTGTCAGGGTGAAGTGAGGTAAGAGTGAAGTAATGTCAAGGTTGAGTGCTGTCAGATTAAAGTGACGTCAGATTGAAGTGATGTCAAGGTTGAGTGTTTCAGAGTGGAGTGATCCCAGATTGTAATAATTTGAAGGTTGGTTGGTTTCAGAGTGAAGTGATGTCAAGGTTGAGTGGTGTCAGAGTGAAGTGAAGTCAGAGTGAAGTGATGTCAAGGTTGAGTGGTGTCAGAGCGAAGTGATGTCAAAGTGAAGTCATGTCAGAGTGAAATTGTGTCGAGAATGAGCGGTGTCAGCTTGAAGTTATGCCAGATTCAAGTGATGTCATGGTTGAGTGGTGTCAGAGTGAAGTAATGTCAGAGAGAAGTGATGTCAAGGTTGAGTGGTGTCACAGTGAAGTAGTGTCAGAGTGAAGTGATGTCAGAGTGAAGTGATGTCAAGGTTGAGTGGTGTCAGAGTGAAGTGAGGTAAGAGTGAAGTAATGTCAAGGTTGAGTGCTGCCAGATTGAAGTGACGTCAGATTGAAGTGATGTCAAGGTTGAGTGTTTCAGAGTGGAGTGATCCCGGATTATAATGATTTGAAGGTTGGTTGGTTTCAGAGTGAAGTGGTGTCAAAGTTGAGTGATGTCAAGGTAGAGTGGTGTCAGAGTGAAGTGATGTCAGAGTGAAGTGATGTCAAGGTTGAGTGGTGTCAGAGTGAAGTGATGTCAAAGTGAAGTCATGTCAGAGTGAAGTGGTGTCGAGAATGAGTGGTGTCAGCTTGGAGTTATGCCAGATTCATGTGATGTCATGGTTGAGTGGTGTCAGAGTGAAGTGATGTCAGAGAGAAGTGATGTCAAGGTTGAGTGGTGTCAGAGTGAAGTAGTGTCAGAGTGAAGTGATGTCAGAGTGAAGTGATGTCAAGGTTGAGTGGTGTCAGAGTGAAGTGAGGTAAGAGGGAAGTAATGTCAAGGTTGAGTGCTGTCAGATTGAAGTGACGTCAGATTGAAGTGATGTCAAGGTTGAGTGTTTCAGAGTGGAGTGATCCCAGATTGTAATGATTTGAAGAATGGTTGGTGTCCGGGTGAAGTTGTGTCAAGGTTGAGTGGTGATAGTGACATGATGACAGTAACACACTATACAACCAACCTGCCCTCTCTGTAAAGCAGACGCTGAAACTGTCCCATCTTCTTGAGCAATATCCTGCGCTCGGGGCAATAAGGGTTGAATACTTCGACACTTATTGATACCACAGCAATGGATATTGTTGACAGATTCAAACAAAGGCACAGTACACAGGACCAAGCGATTGGAACTGTGAACCATAACTCTTGATTGCAAAACTTGAAGTGACGGAGCCTTGGAAACACCCTCCAGTGTTGAAGAGGACATGAAACTTCGGACTGCCATCCCTACACTGCCCAATGACCCCGTGGGAGGGAACGGGACTTGTTCCCATTCACCGGGCTGCGGCCCATCCCTCTCCAAGAATAAGAATAAAATTCACCGGTGATTTCGGATTAAAGTTGCGTGTTGTAAGAGTGAAGTGATGTCAAGATTGTGTGGTGTCAGAGTGAAGTGATGTCAAGGTAGAGTGATGTCAGATTGAAGGATATCATGACGAATAATTCTATATAGGTTCATACTCTCTATTTCTTCCTGCAGGGAGTTATCGGCCAAGGTGGGAGTATGTAGAATGCAGACGGAGGAAGGTAAGAGGGAGGATTGTCAAAATAGTCGAAGTAGCTGAGGCTGAGGTGGCATGATGAAACGTTTAATTTTTAGTATCTACTCAGGACTGCTGGATTCATTGCTCTCTTTTGAAAAGTTGAAATCTATCATCACTGGGCAGGGGCTGTTATCTTGAGGCAGATTACTTCCTTCAACTTGGGATTGTGTGATACGGTTCACGCATTCGGTATTCGCTTCTTAGAATGTAACTTCCTGTTCTAATGGCAACTTGCTATTGAAAACTTGCTGTTTTCATTTCTGGAGCATACCATGGCCCTGCTGAAACGTTTGAAATGAATGATTTCCTTTATTTATAGTCTATTGTTAATATGTAATTAATTTGTGTCTAATTACATTTGATTATTATTAGTTCCATTTAGCTGTTTAGCTGCAGCTCATTGTTCCCCGACGAGTTGAAGAATGTCTTCTGATTGATAGTCGTTACAGTACACCATATGCTCTTTAATATCACTATAATAAGCCTTTTTTCATCAATTGAAAATGATTCATGTAACCATGAGGCATAATAAATGTTAATCGGAATGATCTTTTGCACTGCATGATTTGTAAAGACCTCCATTGTTAGCATCTTGTAGACTTGTTATTTGTGCTATAGTTGCAGGACACCAGTCTTACATTTACTAAGTTACAATCTGATTTGCTATCACGCATTGCTAGCGAACATTTTAACTTTCAGTTATCGTGTGCATGTTACGACGGACAAAGTAGTAAATCACAATCGTTGAGTGGAGTTTCATCATGTCGCCAAACTCTGAATTGTACATACTCGCCCCCTTAGGATTAACCCATTTCAACAATATGTATATTGTACATTGTACACACAATACACAATAAATATACCCCTCCACTCTTCAGACTTCACTGACCCATGATATGGATTCAACTTACCCATTTCACTTATTCCTGTCCCAAACATCGCCTCACAAGTGCTAACCCCTTATTAAGAAGTCAACTAACCCATTCCCCCATTGCAGTTCTAAGAATGGCCACTCAAGTGCTTACCCCTTCAACTAACCCACTCCCCCATTGCAATTCTAAGCATGGCCACTCAAGTGCTTACCCTTTCAACTAACCCACTCCTCCATTGCAGCTCTAAGCATGGCCACTCAAGTGCTTACCCCTTCAACAAACCCATTCCCAGTTGCAGTTCTAAGCATGGCCACTCTAGTGCTTACCCCTTCAACTAACCCACTCCCCCATTGCAGTTCTCAGCATGGCCACTCAAGTGCTTACCCTTTCAACTAACCCATTCCCCATTGCAGTTCTAAGCATGGCCACTCAAGTGCTTACCCCATTCAACTAATCCATTCCCCATTGCAGTTCTAAGTATGGCCACTCAAGTGCTTACCCCTTCAACTAACCCACTCCCCCCATTGCAGTTCTAAGCATGGCCACTCAAGTGCTTACTTTCAACTAACCCATTCCCCATTGCAGTTCTAAGCATGGCCACTCAAGTGCTTACCCCATTCAACTAATCCATTCCCCCATTGCAGTTCTAAGTATGGCCACTCAAGTGCTTACCCCTTCAACTAACCCACTCCCCCATTGCAGTTCTAAGCATGGCCACTCAAGTGCTTACCCTTTCAACTAACCCATTCCCCATTGCAGTTCTAAGCATGGCCACTCAAGTGCTTACCCCATTCAACTAATCCATTCCCCCATTGCAGTTCTAAGTATGGCCACTCAAGTGCTTACCCCATTCAACTAACCCCTTCCCCCATTGCAGTTCTAAGCATGGCCACTCAAGTGCTTACCCCATTCAACTAATCCATTCCCCCATTGCAGTTCTAAGTATGGCCACTCAAGTGCTTACCCCTTCAACTAACCCACTCCCCCATTTGAGTTCTAAGCATGGCCACTCAAGTGCTGGTGCCTGCAAGCAGGACCATCAAGAAGAGTAAGGACGATGAAGCTGAAGGGTTCACCCTCAAAGCTGGCATGAAGAACACCATAGTGAGAGGACCTCCCAGTGCTAACGCTTTCAAAGAACGCCCTGCCAAACCCACTTCATTCAGGAAGTTCTACGAAAGGGGCGACTTTCCCATCCAACTGGAGCACGACACCAAAGGGAACAAGATCGCGTGGAAAGTGGAGATTGAGAAGCTGGACTTCCACCACTACCTCCCCTCTTCTTCGACGGCCTGTGTGAGGTGACGCACCCCTACGAGTTCTTCTCCCGACAAGGAGTGCACGACATGCTGGAACATGGGTCCCACAAAGTCCTGCCAGTCATCCCCCAACTCATCATCCCCATCAAGAACGCTCTGAACACGAGGAAGAAGTCCAGTGTCTGCACTTCCCTCAAGATCCTGCAGCACCTCGTGATCTCAGCCAACTGCATTGGTGAGGCCCTCGTGCCCTACTACCGACAGATCCTGCCCATCCTCAACATCTTCAAAAACAAGAACATTAACAAGGGAGATGGCATCGACTACAGCCAGCAGAGGCGCGAGAACGTCGGCGATCTGATTCAGGAAACGCTGGAAGCCTTCGAGACCCACGGGGGTCCAGACGCCTTCATCAACATCAAATACATGGTGCCCACTTACGAGAGTTGTGTCAACAACTGATCTACCCCACGGACTGAAAAACTGAGTAAATTATTTGATTTTTTGGGTTGTGGCTTTGTGAACTTTATAATGTGTGAAATGCAATACACATTACTAACAACATACATAATAGGCGTATTTGATATATTACAAATTTAAATGTGCAACCTCCTTAAAGGGCTAATCATCCTTTGCAATGTGTTAGCCATTCAAGTTAATAATTTCAACCCCTTGATCTTTTACCCACACATGATGTATTTTGTCGTCGAACAAGTTGGATTTTATTTTTACTCTGTGGGTATTTCGTCCATCCTACCCCCTTCTTATAGAACGTCTAGTTGTAAATGATATTTAAATAGAATGTTTGTAAATAGCTAAATTTTAATAAGATAGGAATTTCTGATATATTATCTATGATTTGAGTTATTATATATTGTACTAAGAAATAAAGCCATGCATTTTCAGATCTCTGTATAAGTGCACTTCACAAACTTACCGGGATCTTATAGGATCCACTAGGCTACAACCCAATGATTGTCTAAGTGATATGCGTGTGTATTGCCGTCTCAGTCGAGCAGCACATCATCCAATCATTCACCATGGTTACCACATGTAACACTCTGTGCTTGGGAGCGTTTAAAATCTCATTCTCCTCCACAGTACAATGTGTTCTCACGTTACACTGAGAGTTTAATCAACATACTTCACAAAATGAGATGCACTTGCCATGCACATTGCACACAGCCAGACAAATATATCGGAAATTTGAATTGAATAATAACACAAAGATATATCATGATTTTCAAGAGTTTTTTTGAGTACAATTCTATCATAATAATACTATATGTTACTTAAAATTGTGCATGAAATACGTCAGAGATTTTATAAGACTTCAAAAATTAATATGCCAAAATTAATGAACATTGTTTTATTATTTCTAATATCAATTCTCTATGTTTTAAGTATTATTGCGTTAAATTGCAATGTTTCAAAATTATATCTCTTAGGAAAATTCTATTTTGAGCCCGAATTTATCCATGAATTCAAAGCAATATTTAATAATAATCAGTAATAATAGTAGAATAGATAATTTAGCCAATGTAAATTCATCTCTGCAAACCACAGAAGTTAAACATTTAACTATTGAGGATGTCCTGATGTAGAGAGCAGCCACCATGTCTATCGCTATCGCCAACCTCCGCCATGTCTTCGGTCTCAAGGGAGACGTTGCCAACAATGTCTCCTTCCAAGACGAGCAGACCATCATCTACCCCTCGGGGTCCAACTGCATCCTCTACAACATGGAGACCAAGATGCAGAAGTTCATCTCGAGTGTAGACAAGAGCTCGGGGATGACAGCCATGGCCCTGACCCCCAACAAACGGTACATTGCCGTGGCAGAGAAGGGCGAGAAAGCCACCATTACGATCTACGACCTGCAGACCCTGCGGAAGAAGAAGGTCCTGACGACCACCGAGGTGCAGTCCCAGCAGTACGTCAGCCTCGCCTTCTCCCCTGACTCCAAGTACCTCATCTCCCAGGGGGCCAGGCCTGACTGGACCTTGCTCTATTGGGCATGGGAGAAGTCCAAACCAATGGCCTCCATCAGAACTTCTACCAATGTCAGCAACGAAGTTTATCAGGTTAGTTTTTATTTTGATTTCCTATCATTTTGATTCCTTATTGCTGACATGTGGTCCTGTTATCAATTTTAAAGTAACATTTTGTGCAATGAAAATTTCTATCTCTGAAACAGTGACTCATCTATTCTAATCTCTCAGGTATCATTCAACCCGAATGACAACGCCCAATTCTGTGTGGTGGGGAATGGGGTCTTCAAGACGTACAAGTACAACGAGGGCACCCTGAAAGCCAACCCCATCCAGAAGATAGAACCCCAGAACTTCCTGTGCCACAGCTGGCTCTCGGAAGACAGGATCATCGTGGGAACTGACTCCGGGAGAATGCTTCTCTTTGAGGGGCAGGAGCACAAGAAGGACTTCTACGTCAGTGCTCCGACTGAGGCCGCGGCTGTTGAGAGGTAAAAGTGTTTCATCTTGTTATCATCGTTCAGATTTTGAAGGTCAATTTATGGCCAAAATGTAGAATATATCGTTGTTGTTCATCGGAAATCCTAATCTTTCAAATTCGAGAATTTATGTTCATTCAGCCACAATTATTGCTTACAATTCGTCATCTTAACTGCAACCTCAGGTCGGGCACCACTGGGCAGAGTGAGTCAAGTGAGGCTGTCAAACAGGGACAGACAGCGGTTCTCTGCCTGACGAAGTACTCCAAGGGATTCCTGTGCAGTGCTGGCAACGGGATTGTCTACATGTTTGAGAAGACAGACGAGAGGGAGCTGTACAAGAAGGCCAGGGAGATAAGGATTCCTGTGTCTGCGGATACTGCGCAGTCCACTGCTAATCTCAAGGTAGGTGGGTGGCGGGGGTTGGGGATGTATTCCAGTACTTGAATCAGAAAATTGAATTTCTAAAAAGTATTTCTGCTTTCCCTGCTGACGTCACTCTATCCCAGGGAGCCCTCCACGAGATCATGCACATGACGATCAGTCCCTCCGAAGAGACCATCATCGCAGCTTCCCGGAACAGTCAGCTCTACACAATAGGGCTGACTGGGGCTGAGATCTCAAAGGGAGAACACTCCCTGTTCGAGATGCTGTCCCAACCCTTCCATTACGATCAGATCACAGGTCTTGATGTGTGCATCAGGAAGCCTCTGATCGCAACCTGCTCTCTAGATAGGACAGTCAGGATCTGGAACTATGAGAATAAGTAGGTGCCTGAACACACCCATTACCTTTTTTGATCAAAATACTGCCCTTCAATTCGTAATTTCTCGTAATTCTTTGATGCACTTTTGAAGTGAAGTTGTTGGAATGAGTCGAATGACAATGTTTTTTTCGTCTGATTAAGTCATTTAAAAAATAATCATCCCCTTCTCCCTCAGCTCCCTGGATCTGACGAAAGAGTTCCAAGAGGAAGCGTTCAGCGTGGCTCTACATCCCTCAGGGCTCTACGTCCTAGTGGGATTCAGCGACAAACTCAGACTCATGAACATCCTCATTGACGACATTCAGCCCTTCAAAGAGTTCACAATCAGAGGTTGCAGGGAGGTTAGTTGAATTTAGTAAGTGGCATTGGCAGCCAAGTCAGGCTTTCGAGATACTGCTGTCATTTTCAGTGCTGATCTGTTTTCAGCTGTCGATTGTGTTGAAAATTAAATGGCTTAGGAGCATGATATTATCAGATCATCTAGTTACAATTACAATGTTTGAGGTAGCAGCACAATGTTACATCCCACCACAAAATACACTCCAAGTTACACACTCGTGACGTCACCACTTGCATCTCATTTGTTTTGAAGAAGGAGCACTTTTAAAGTGTATCACCATGCTGTGCACGCTTAGTGTGGACACATTGCTTGGTGCGCACAGCTGCAGTGCTGGCTTAGGAGCATTGGGATATTCATTGCTCATTTAACTGATGGAATGGATTAGGTCTTGCTGCATGCTTTCATTAACTGATTAACGTGAAATGAATAGAGAAATCGATCTGGAAGATAGGTTGAATCATTTTCAAGGTCTCATAAAATCAAGGAAAAACAAGGGCTCAACGCTGACCTACTGCCTTTAAATATGCCAATATGTATTTCACAATCGCTATTCAATCTTTTCAACCCATGTCCCCATTTCAGTGTCAGTTCAGCAATGGCGGGCATCTCTTTGCCGCCGTACACGGCAACGTCATCCAACTCTACGCTTCGTACACCTTCGAGAACGTGGGCAACCTGAAGGGTCACAACGGCAAGGTGCGGAGCATCGTGTGGTCGCAGGACGACAGCAAGATCATCTCGTGCGGGGTGGACGGGGCTGTCTACGAGTGGTCCGTCTACACCAGCAAGAGGGACGGAGAGAGCGTCCTCAAGACTTGCTCCTACACCTGCGCGGCTGTCTCCCCAGAGGGCAACACTACCTTCGCTGTGGGGTCTGATAAGACACTCAAGGAGATATCTGATTCACAGGTTCGAGTTAGGGGCTGATTTTCAATCTCTTTTAGTGTGTAATGTCGTAGACTCACAAAATGAAAATATTCGTACGACAAACGCGTGATTTTATGAATTATACCAGGGAACTGATCAATGAATTCCTCTTCAGATCCAGAAGGAGGTGCCGGCAGCTGACACAGTCCTCACCCAAGTAGCCATCTCCAGGTCTGGTCGGATGTTGTTCGTGGGTACCGCCCAGGGCTCCATCCGAGCCATGAAGTTCCCGCTCACTGTCCCCGGAGAATGGACGGAACACCAGTGCCACGCCTCAGCCATCACCAAGATGCGGATATCTTACGACGACGGATTCCTGTTCACTGTGGGCGAGGACGCGTGTCTCTACACCTTCAAAATAATGGACAAGGAGGGACGGGGCCTGAAAGCCAAGGACATCACTTACGCTGAGGAGATCCTGATTTCTAAGTCTGATCTGCAGGAAAAGGACACTGCGATGAAGGAGCTGAAGACGCGAGTCTATGAGTTGAACATGGAGAACGAGTATCAGCTCCGTCTCAAGGACATGAACCACCACGAGAAAACCAAAGAACTGACGGAGAAATTCATCCAGGAGATGGAGTCCCTGAAAACGAAGAACCAAGTCCTGAAAACAGACAAGGATAAGGAAGAGGCAAAGCACGAGGAGGAAAGACAGGAACTGGTGGAGAAACAGCACCAAGAGCTCCAGGACTTGGAGTCAGCGAATAACCAGAAACTCATGGCTGAGTACGAGAAGTACCAGGAACTCCAGGCTAAGAGCCAGAGAATGCAGGAGGAGTACGAACGACAGCTGACTGCCAAGTCAGACTCCCACAAACAGGCACTCCGAGAACAAACGGAGCAGTACGAAACGAAGCTACACGAGAAGATAGGGCAGCTCGAGGCGGCTCATGACGAAATGAGGCAGACGATGAGGATCCACGAGGAGACAAAGAAACAGATAGAGGAGGACGCGGACAGGGAGATCCTGGACATAAAGAACATGTACGAGAGGAGACTGAGGGAGGAGAAGGAGGGCAACATGCGACTCACTGGCGAGACTGGCATCATGAAGAAGAAGTTCAAATCTCAGGAACAGGAGATCGAGGCGCTCAAGTCGGACATCAACAACCTCAACACGGAGAAGAACAAACTGAACGGCGTGATCAAGTCCCTGGAAAAGGATATCCTCGGCTTGAAGAAGGAAATCCAGGAGAGGGACGAAACGATCCAAGACAAGGAGAAGAGGATCTACGATCTGAAGAAGAAGAACCAGGAGCTGGAGAAGTTCAAGTTCGTCCTGGACTACAAGATCCGGGAGTTGAAGAAACAGATCGAACCCAGAGAGTTCGACATCAAGGCCATGAAGGACCAGATCCAAGAAATGGACACTGAACTCGAGCGATACAACAAGAACAACACAGCTCTTGACCTCAAGATCGAGGAATCCAAGCAGAAGCTGAAGGCAAACAAGGAGGAAATGGCCGTACAGCGGCAGAAGGTCCATGACATGGAGGCTGAACTGAAGCGGTTCAGAACAGATGTCAGCAACTGCGTTCAATACATCCAAGATCCGCAGAAACTAAAGGCTTCCATTGTCTCACTCAACAAGAAATATGTGCAGAGCGAACAGGTTGGTTTCAGTTGTAACATAATAGTAGATATTATCTACTATCGTGTTCCTTTGTGCCTAAGTTTTTATAGGACCTGTCTATGTTTTTATTTATGTGCACTTATTGCTATAGAAAGCAATAGTTGTTTCATAATTCCGTTCAATCAATAGCCCATTCCAAACCCTCTGTACTTGATACTATTCTATGCGATGAATAAGACTCGATGATCGTTGGTAAGTCAAGATAAGTCGATACAATTTAGGACGATAGGTCGATAGAACATGAAAATACATCATCCCAGTTTCTGTATTTGTTTCGAATCATGTCAAAATATTCAGACTAGTACTAAAGTCAGTCGAGAGAGCAATGTGGTGAGCACAGCCAACCTAAAACTTTTTAGAACTTTAGAAAATATGCCTAAATGCTTAGCTTTTTATGCTCGACTATATTCTGAATCTTGTCTTGTTAAGTTTCTTTTAGTGTTATGCGTAGCCTTGAAAATAGATGCATGACATTACAGCAAAGGTTAACTAGCACTTTTAGAATGAAAATTGCAATGTTAACATAACTTCTTGCTGGCATCGAATCCTTTTTGAGGAGGGAATGAATCTTCATAAAATGTTTCCAACATTTATTTCAATGTTTTTTAATCCAAGTCTCATGAGATTTTGTGTTTCAGTCCGTGGAGTCGGCCGGCATGGACGTGGACATTCAGAAGGAATACGCGAGACAACGTGACCATCTGGAACGAAGTGTTGCTTCCTTCAGAAAGAAGCTGACCAAGGACCAGCAAATCCACAGGGCTGACAACGTCCGAATCATGCAGGAAAACTCCATTTCGAGGTTTTCTGGATAAAATTCGCGACTTGAATTTTATCCTTGTGGAGTATTTTGGGGGTGTACAATCATGGTACCTAGAGAGCTAGGGTAATCACTCATGAATTTATTGAATACAAGTGCATAACTTCATGAAAAGTTGACGGCTGTGTGTACTCATTCAACAAAACTTTGATCCTTTTACTTTTTACTGCGACATATTTCATTCCACATTGTTGAATCAATGAATCCTTTCCCAGGAAAATGTGTCCCTCATCAAAGAGATTAATGATCTACGACGGGAACTGAAGATTGCCAGAACTCAGGTAAATGCACTGATTCTGGGTTAATTTGTTGTTTTACTCATGATACATACTATCTAGTGACTCCAGGGGTATAGAAATTCGTTCCTAGAAAATGATAAAATGGTACAAGGTCTGATATTGTTGCAAACTTTGGTTTTGCTTTTTTACGTAGGGGCAATGCGCGCGCAGCGACTTGTCGCAAATTTTCATAAAACTCGCCAAATCATCTTTTTCTACTAGCAAAATTTTGCTTTATGCGCATTGAAAGCACATTTTTCGCGCGTTGCCATGGCAACCTTAATATCATCTTATCAAACAAAGTTGCGACTGGTAACAGGATCTGGTGGTGGCCTTGATTGTTATTCAATATGGGTTCTTGTATGTAACTTTATTGGATTGTAATTATCTTCCGATGTAACTTATGAACTAACCTACGTTTAACAGATATCGTCTCTAAAATATGCATTGAATTTGGATCAAAACAAGAAGGTTTGATGGCATATCAAGTGATTAACAAGTCCTTTGTAGTGTAATGTGGCGTATTACGTGATTGTGATGTTACACTCACCAAAATGAACCTAGTTTTATAAGTTTGGGGCAGTTTGACTTGATCACTAAAGCCAATGACCGTCCAAAACTTCTGCACACCGTTAGCACAGTAGAAGTTTAGTTGTTAGAAAGCACCTCATCCTTTTTCCTTTGATATACGCACATAATATACATCCATCCTGATTGAATTCATCTCACTTTCGAGTATATCGCCAGTCATTTCTTAGTATTTCACCTGTGCACGTTTTTTGAATTCGTAACAATGAATGGCATTTTCATGAATAATAGGGTACCTATTTACATAACTCTTGTCTGTAGCAGATAGCATGTTTTTGTCATTTGGCTTGTTCTGAGCCGTGGAAATGAAATTATTTCTTAAGATAAATGTTTTAGTTCGTTCACACACGCATCACTGATTAAAAAGCATACATTTCTTCGCCTCTTGATTTGTTTTCAAATTCTTACTCCCTTTAACTTCCCAGGTCCACGACTTGGAAGCTAACAGTAACGTACTGAAGAAAGGAGGGCCGCCTCAAGGCCCAATAATAACAGTGGAGGAGCTCGACCAGACCAAGAAAATAGTAGACATTCAGAAGGGGGAGATCAAGCGACTACGGGATGAGTTGAGGCACTCCCTCAATCGGCCGCTCTCGTCCGGCAACAAGCTGCCCCCCATGGAGGGAATCACAGCAGCCCAGTGAACTGAGAGCGCTAATTTATAGTGCCTAATTCATTGATTCCATGGATGGTTAATCTGGGTTTTCTACACAGAATCGCATTTGGATGAGTAGAGCTCAAATATATAAAATGGTTGTTTTTGCGTTTTGTTTGTATTTGTGGAACTTTATAAACAGAACGTTAATTTGACGGCGTATTGTGGCAAGTAGAGCGGCTAATAAAACGTTAAAACTTACCCATATTATATGGGCCGGGAATCCCAGTATTTAATCGATTTGAAATGCATTAGACTTTGCAAAGAATTATTTATAGTGGAAATGTCAACAACATCTGACACGGATTTTCTATCTTTTGCACATTTGCTGAGCCACACCAATCAAGTTTGGTGCTGGACTTTGGCATTGTCACAATAAAACTGAGTCTATCCAACATAACGGGAACTGGGGATGTGTATTTGTTTTATCAACTTGGCTGTGTAAAAAGTGTAAATACGTGTACTAGAAGTCGAGGTTTTATTATATTTTCCAGTTTTGATGTTTATATATGCAATTCATTTAGATAACCAATTAAATATGAATTTTAACTGATGCTTTTACTTAAATTCAAACATTTTTCTGTTTCAACGTATCATATGGTCATTGCATTGGTGATGGTCATACATCAGATCATACTGCGAAAGGAACGAATGCGATTCTTTGGGAAACTGAAGAATATTCGTTGGATCAATGATTGGTCTTGTCTTTTTTTGTGCAAAGAAATCTACTATAGAACATACGAACTTGGATTATCTCTTGAAATTTTGTATGCCTTTCGAGTACGAACCGATCAAGGTTACAAATTGGGGGAAAACTGAAAAACAAACGTTATCGTTAAATTTTCAAATCCAATAACTATTAAATAAAACTATTATAATAATATAGTCAACCTGAGGCCGATTTCATTTAAGAATAATTACGCGAAATATTCACAGTGACAGTTTGTGCGAATTTTGTGTGCCATGTGCGCGGCGTAAGTTTGCGCGGCTTATAACAAAATGTTATATATCTGTTCATACGCCGCGCACACAAAAGACACTTACACATAGATTAAAAATTGCAAAACTGAAAGTTGCAGGTCATGTTCACAGTCTCAGAAGCAACAAACATTACGTTAAGTTTTGAAATGATAAAATCAATGAACCCAACGTGATCCGCCCTAATCCAGATGGGGACCCGGCTTTTTCACTTTCAGCCCATATTAAATTTGCCAGGCTTTTTCAGCCCATATTAAATCGTTCAATTGAACCCCCAACAATTTTAAAATAAAAAGAATCCAAAGATCATTCAATTCCATTTCTACTACTACTAGATCTCAGATCAGTGACGCTAAAAAGTCTTATTTTATTTTTTCTACTCTCGTCTCTCAGTGTCACTTGTCTACCATCTACCGTCAAAATCAAATCTTCATTGTACCATTTATGAAAAAGGATATATACAAAAAGCGCTAGAAATAAAGCATTTCACAAATTATCTAAAAATACGAAAATAAGTAAAAATACAGTCACAGGTTCTTAGAATGAGATAATTTTTAGACTTAGACTGTCACAGAGCCATTGATCACGATAATACATGATACTGACAGAAGGGATACAGAAAGGGCTTCTGGTCTTAAATTTTTTCATTTTTCGTGATGAAGATTGAAGATACATCAGTATAAATCGCCTTTCAATTTCATTTTAACTGAAATAGTAGGTTTTTCGAAACAATTCCCGAAAAATAAAAAAATTCCGTACATCGGAAACGATTAGATCGATCACAGACTTTAAAAATATTTCTAAATCAAAATACAAATTTTTCAGTCGACAAATGATTGAATTTGGCGAGTTGGCAAAGTGATCGGTCTCTTGGTTTCCTATATAGTACGAAACAAACAAGCCGCATATAAGCTCCTCTACAAACATAAAAACTGAAAATAATCTAGAGTTACAAAACGAGTTCTAATCGTGACCTCTCCCCGATCCATTACTCCGTACTGCGCCCGTATCTCAGATAGCAATAGAGTCCTGTCACGGCCCCAGCGATGATAACCACGCTCCCGATAGCAGCCAGAACGATGATAACGGCCGTGTCGTCCTTCTCTGAAATGAGTTGGGTCAGTGAAATAAGTTGGGTCAGTGAATTTTAAACGATACGGATAAAAACACGCAAAAAAGTGAAACAAAAATTTTTATTTCTAATTCTATGAAAAGTAAATTGCACGCAATGCATTATGCAATTGTAAAATGATCATCTCTTTACCGATGCATGTGCACACAATCACATATGGATCAAAAGGGTGCATCTGATACTGGCGGTCCTTTAAGTTTAGGAAAGCTGACTAGAACTAGAAGCTTTAATCTCAAATGGTAAAATTCAGCAACTTATCAAATAGCAGACACCTACTTTCTTGGCAGGTGGGGTTGGTCGTATAATGGTAGCTCTCGTAGTTCGAGGCAGGTCAGGACCTCGGAGCCATACAGGACGAGGTCCTTGTCGACACACGTCACAGAGACAGTATCGGCCGGCGACACCGGAAACTTAGTCGTGGCCTTCAGAAATGTGAAGGAGTCTGGTAGCTTGGTACAATCTGAAAGGAAGGAAACATGATATTCTGATAATAGATTGTCTGAGAAAATGGCCACCTAAAAATGTCCCTGTCTACTGGCATGCGCCTCTAAAAGCCCCTAAAGCTCTTGGACACAAAATTTTCCTCGAATTCATTCTGCACCCTGAATTTGCCATGCAAGTTAATCCCTATGCCTTATTATTGATCTTTGGTGTCCCCTAAAGCACCCTAAACGTTGCATTAAATTGCGCCCTCTCAATACAACGCTAACATGATCATTTTGCACCCATTTAAATTGAATGCAACCTGAACACAATCTTTTGGCGTCTGATAAAAATAATATATTCTTGCAAAATTGAATGACAGGTTGCCTCGAAGTCTAATGATACGAATCAATAATGGAGATGAAATACGAATTAGAACTTGCAATGTGCAAAGATTTAGATACGCCTCATACTCCAAATGAAGGAGAAGGGAGATATGAACCTACCCTTGTTTTCTGAACTGGAAGTCAACGTTATGAGCAGAATAAAAAGCAGCATCCCTGCACATCCACGGCAACTTGAACTAAAACATCCCTCTCCATTCATTTATACTCACACGATAAAAACTCATCGACCGGCGCTCTAGGAAAGTGACATTGACAAAAAAGAGGGGGGCTATTCAATAGGAGTTGAGAAACGAACAATTGCCTGTGTGTTCGAGAGCTCGAGGCTGCTGTACAAGCTAATGTTGAGCGCAGTACGCCCCGCAACCTGTGAGTTATACAACTAATCGCCTCCCCTCCCTCCCCCTCCACCAGTAGGGGGCGTGATGACGTCATTATCATGGTGCAAGGTGGGAAGTTGGGGAGGTGGCACCGCCAGTGGTTGGCGGTAGCATATAGATGCATTGCGCCCATTTATCATTATTGTACACTCTATTTGGGAGTATGCCGCGTGAAAAGAGAGTGTGAGAGAGGGGAAGAATTATCAAATATTAGCATTCCCCTCTGCTTCTTTATCCACCTTTTAACCCCGCATTGTTTGCAAAAGAGATGTGTATTTCAGAGGTGAGTATCGTAAAAATTGACGCTGTTCTAAGAATCGCCGCATAATGCACAGCTCTCAGGTCCAGGTTTTATGCGAGCAACAATTAGCTTGGAGTTCTCGCAGTGTCTTTTCCTGGGCATTATAGCGGGCTAATGAGCGGCAGAGAGGGGTCCATGCGTTAGTGAGAATTCCTGGAGAGGAGGGCTATTATTCATGCCAATCATTGCCAGGAACTGTAACACCCGGAGTATGCTTCATGCACCAGACTAATCTATTCTTCACGGACCTGCTTAAAGTAGGTCCGTGAAGAATAGATTAGTAGTACTATAGGATAGCCAATCACTACCTGGGTTCCGTGGTATCCAGCCTTATTAACTTGGTAGCTACACATAGTACTTCTCTACTTGGCTATGTAGGTAAAATGGAAAAGATGCACTCAGATCTATTCATAAGTGCAATACTTCGGCTTCGTCTTGGGATTTCAACTAGAGAAAACCGCGGGATTCTGTTGAAAAAGGCTGGGTATCTTAACAACACGACAGAAAACGAAGTTAATTTTATCCATTATCGGATAGGACAAAACCGGAGTGGTAAAGTGATGAACATTGACCAATCAATTAAGATAATATATACAATTGCTAATGAAATATATAATAACTTAGATTCCTGTTTAAATTATTTCATGGGTAATTCGATCCCATTATCAAATAATGAGATGAAAGACGATTTAACCTTGAGGGAATAAAATTTAAAATAATAAACTGTGCTTCAACTTTTAACTTTAAGTTCAACACTGAGAGCGTTGATAGGCAGTGTAAAAATAGAAATAAAATTAATAATGCTATCTAACAAAACTTATAGCATTATGTTTTAAAATAACAATAATTCGACTGCCAAACTTAAAGCGACATTTCCTATGATGATGGTCATATGATGAGATAGAAGTGCCCTTGTTTGCTAAAATTGAGACGTCGAATGTAAAAAGATGAGAAATATCACTATGAATTAGCAAAATTTTCAAGTTATACAAAAAGAAAAAGATCTCTAAATAACTGAGACTGAGAGTGAGAGCTAAAGATGGAGCCAGTGTCTTACGTAATGAGACCGTGGCGCCAGAAAACAGTGGGATATTCTCAACTAATAACATTGCTTCGATGCAAAGCTGGCACTATTTGTACGCACAGTGCAGAAGAAGTCTCATCAACTATCTATATCACAACTTAAAAAGTGCCCTTACGGAATCACAACCATATCCAACCATAGCCAACCCCCATAGGATTGCAATCGTCCAAAAGCTTGCATCAAACGTGTCCAGATAATTAGTCACATCGTCACAAAGGATTCAGATATATAATAGGCCCTCCTGTCATTAGCCAAGGGCGTGTTTTAAACCATTAGCATAAATCTAAGAATTCTACAACGGTTACTCAGAATATCCAACTAATTAGTAATAACCCGTTGCATTATGCTGAGGTAATCTACATTGTTTACGACCCTCTGCTATCTTTGAGAGATACCCTGTCACTCTGGATTTAGTGTATACTAAGTTTACTAGCCCCTGATGCCCCCCGTACTAGACACGTCTTTATGCGACCCTCTGACGCTGACATTGGTCTCAATTACAGAAAGCCATTTGCCTGATCGGGTTCACATTGCTTTTAGATCCTCACCCTACGGAATGCAGGTCAAAACCGATTCATTGACTACCCTTGGCAGTTGGTGTGGCTAAAAGGCTGCGTCCCTCGAGAAATGAGAATTCTGAAATTTCCGATCGCTCTGCTTGGAGTTCGTCAGGTTGAGTTGTGCAATGTGCACTGTACACTGTGCAGGAATGAACTATAAATCTATCCAATGAATATACTAATATACAGCAAAATAACGTGGACTGTTTCGCCAGAAGCAACAACCTCTATTGATCGGAAACCTTGCCTTACGTCGATATCACCGATGACCAACAGTCGACTATTCTAAGCCTGGAACATCTCTGGAGATCCCATCAAGATGGCTCATGGCTGTTTCTGTCAAAAGCACCAGTTTTTCACAAAACCAAGCCAACAGACGGGCCAGGAATTTTCTCCTTTTTTTCTGTTTTCGGACCAATGACCATTAGATTAGCAAAACTAAGGTGTCACTACGTAAAAATACGCGTGCCCTTGGCTGGTACCATGGCCCTCTGTTTATATGGACTGCTACCAAGGGGCGGTCAGAGGACTACAACATTACACTGGTATTCTACCTCAAATAGTTAGCTGCATCATGCATGCATACCATGCATTGCATGCAGCGCAGCGCGATGCACGGATGCATTGAATTGCAAATATGGCGCGCGCGCGCGCACATACGTGCGCGCTAATACGTCAGATCAAAATGTTGTCGCGTCTTACCTAAATGCGGGCTGAAACTCTGCGAAATGTCGAATCAGTAGCTCAGTAGATGTTCCAGCCCAAAATAGCCATTATATCTTCAACAGAAGTCAAAACATGCAGCACATACTAAGCAGAGCTACAAAGAGCTGCTATGCATTTCTGGGAATTCAACTCCAGATTATCCTCAAACGGGTAAGGTTTCATTCCACCAAGAAGGCGATTCGGTGTATTCGGCCCACTAACACAAGTAAAATGCTATGGATTTAGGTCCACAGGCTTTAGATTGGGCATTGGTGATTGAAACAATGCTTTATGATTACTACGTCCTTAAGCTTAGGATGTGGTATCAAGCAGCACGATGCAAGCCACAAAAAGACGAAGAGCTCATCAATGCTAACAGAGCTAAAGTCATTGTTACTTTAACTTACAAGATTCTGGGAAATCCATGACGAAATGCAGCCTAAGCCCCTGTAGATCATGACAAATCCATGCAAGAAAACCTTCTGCGCCTGGCACCCACGGCAAGGGTAGGTTGGTCAGCTTTCCTTTCTGGGATGTGTCCTTGGGAATTATGCAGCCTGCTCAAAGCTGGTTCTCAGTTACGTCTTTATCACAGTTCATAATGGCCAAATGATACCGTCAGGTGAGCTATTTCATTTCGTACACGCGCATGTAACGCCAACACTTGCTTGCTTCTCAATGCTTACCATGTCAAGATGTTATTATCAGCGGTAGAGCACTCCATCACCTGCTAACTATCTAATGGCCTCGTGTAACCGAATCCTCTTTTGGGATGTATTATGCGACTTATTAACCGTGTGCTCTTCAAGAGAGGGCCGTTTTAAAAGGACCGTTTTAAAGAGACGAGTTGTGGTTTGTCTAAACACTTAACCACAATCGCTCAGCTATTGAGCTAAATATAGAAGGGGATTCATGGTTCTTGTAACCACTTGTTAATATTCCCAAGGCGCCACAAAATATGCGAAAACTCAGGGACTGCGTTAGCAGCGCCATCATTGTCCATTTTAAAATACAAAATATGCACCGCAATGGAGAAAAAGGTAAATATGGCCATGAATCATCGTTTAGGATTCGATGATCACGCTCCAATGAATTTCTAGAAGGATAATCCATATGAAATATTGATCTTACAACTTCAATATTCACCGTTATTAAGTTTTTATTTATTAATTTCTAATACTCTAATATTAGTTATTTACGAATAATATACATAATATAGAAATTACGCTAATCTAACGGCGAATATCATTGTACGGTGAGAAGTCGAGTGGAAATCAAAAAAATAATTTCGTGAGGAAAGCCGAGTGTGAACCTTCGTTTCAATGTATTTTGATACATATATGACTTGGCAGTTGGCTGCGCCTTGTTATGCACTAAATATAATGTAAAGGAGGTTCTCCTTTGTGAATTGAGAGTTTCAAGTTAATTTGAGTAACTGCCCTACTACCCCAGGTATACATCATACTTATTGCACCGTGTTTAATACGCACTTATTTCTTGATAACTTGATATCTTAATGCGCTAGTACCTGGAATATCAACAGAAGACTTTGAGGTTTTGAGTTAGGTCCTGATACACTGTGACGATGTCTGTGCTGATGTCTGAACTCTAAGTCGATGTCTGAGTCGAAACTCTGAGCTGATGTCTGACCTGCTCTAACGATGCACATAATCCGCGTCACAGCGTCGCTAGAAGGCTCCCTCCGTCACCTGAAATATCAAAAACACGCATTAACACAGGCTCCCTCCTTCACCTGAAATATCAAAAACACGCATAAACACAGGCTCCCTCCGTCACCTGAAATATCAGAAAAACACATAAACACAGGCTCCCCCCGTCACCTGAAATATCAGAAACACACATAAACACAGGCTCCCTCCGTCACCTGAAATATCAGAAACACACATAAACACAGGCTCCCTCCGTCACCTGAAATATCAGAAACACACATAAACACAGGCTCCCTCCGTCACCTGAAATATCAGAAACACACATAAACACAGGCTCCCTCCGTCACCTGAAATATCAGAAACACACATAAACACAGGCTCCTCCGTCACCTGAAATATCAGAAACACACACAAACACACTTAAAATCTGTCTGAGACACCTTGCTAACACTGACAGGTAAAACCACATATCGTTATGTCGAGTAGTATTTATTAAATACTCAGATTTAACACTAAAGAGCGCGCTAAGTAGCACTTTATAATACCTACTTCAGTAACCGTTTAAAATCAACTTCCTGGTGAGATGTTGCTCGGTGTTTTAATACACGCTCAGATAAATTATAAGCGGTCGCCATGATACGTCACTATCACAGTGCAAGCTGCCAAATTGTAGGAAATAACTGTCTTTTGTCCGCGAGCAGCGTATAAACGTATAATGAAGTTCGAAGGAGATGATGATAAACAATATTTAAAACTTCGCTAAGCAATAAGCATATTTAATAGTGAGAGATGATTCGAATTCATTCGGGGGGTATTCTTGCCAGATAAAATTATTTCACTGAAGTTTTAATCACTAAAAACTGGTATCGCAAATTCGAGAAATGAGAATCTAACTGGATTTTCCGAATTGTGCGGAACATATGTGGATACATATATTGCAAATCAGCATCACGCATGTAAAAATAGCGGTCATGTGGAAATTTCAGGAATTTTCCCCGAAACTCTCGACATATTCTACGTATCAGTGTTAAATGTGTGCCGTACGGCTTTGGCTAACTTCAGAACACATAGGAACTGTGTCAGAATGTAGGAAATCTGCCAGAATCTAGGAAATGTGGCTTGACTTGTGGTAAAATCAGTTTAAGCAGTAGGTGTCAGGACCAATTCTCTTGACAATACTCCCAGACAATGCCTCACACTTCACCTGACGTCATTAACAAACCATTTAAAACCATGATAATGACGTCATCCCAGCTGTTAATTGCTGCATATAGCACTAGTCATGCTTTAACATATTACTTGCATGCTTCACAAAGCTAGTTAAACTGGTTAAAAATTGAAATCCAAGAACTCAAATTTAAGAATTTAGTCCATCGAATTTATATAAATTCTTAGCTCAGACAATATCCGCACGAATGCTGTATTATGCAATATTCTGTACTGCATAACATCTTGGCGCACACACTCACACACATATGCATGAAATTTAGAGATATTCCCATGTCTACGTCAGAAGTAAATTAAAAGTTCTATTATCACTCAATTAAAAGGAATAAGAAGTTGGTCAATACACTCGCCGGTATCTTAGATTCTAGAACAATGAACTCTGTCTTTAAAGAATAGTAGGAGGGTGAGAGCGAAGTCATTATCATGCTTCACAATGAGGAAAACATGATTTTAAACCGCCTTTTAATTTACTTTCTTCCGCATTACATTCGAGCGCGTCTCTCACAATAGTGTCTTTATTTACTTTATTATATTGGTGCTATGAAAGTAGGGAATATCACATCGGTAAGGCCATTTACATCTCAATGTTAGTAAGACCATTTTAATCTCACAGTCTCACACGCTAGACAATCTTCACTTAGGAATAACAGATGCACTTAATCTGGAATCGCCCACATATTTCAAATGAATTGACAGAATTGAAGTAAGCCGGTTTGAAGGATGAACTTTTGACTTTTTGCGTTTGACTTGAACGTGACAATAAAAGTTACAATCCGTGATGGAAGCTTTCAACTTTTCAATCGATTCTCTTGGTCACGAGTTTTCCTTTTCTTCCTTCAATGATCTCGGTCAATATGGTATAATCACGCTAAAACAGTAAAATGTACGCGCACGCAATTCGAATTTACGACTAATAAATCAATGCATCAACCACTGTGCAACTTCCAATATTCTCTAATCTCTTCTTTACTCGGCGAAGTGAACCAGTTTAGGTAAGGAATTCTTTCATTTATTTCATCGATCTACAGCGTCATAAGGAATATGTTCAATTTGGCTGGATAGGATATGAAGCCTTCTTTTTCTGCGGTCGCCGGTTTTTAGTCACCGGGTCCCCAAAGGCAAACTCCTGATAGCTCAACCCCAGCGACTCCATGGATATGAAGCCAATGAAATAGTCAAAAAATCGGAAAAGTAGCTCGGGCATGGTTTTTGGGCCTCATTCCACTTCATTTGTGAAAAGCAATGTCGTTTACAACTTTCACCTTTAAAAACTGCTTTATGCAATAAATTTAACGCTGTTAATCAACTAAATTTAAGAATTCTTAACATAAACCGACAAATCGTTGCCCATATGCGGCAACGATTTGTCAAGACGAGAATTTCGAAAATCACACATTCAACTAATATGCGGTACATTTGAAACAGTTTTTCATTCATACAAATATAATTATTCGAATTCTATGAATTGATTGTAATGCGCCATAAAATTTATGTATATTGTTTAACCGACTTTCCAACGAAAATTTACGACCATTCAGTCCTAATGAATTCCAATCCTACTGAGTTCAAATTTACTGTAAGTTAATTAATATAACTGTATGGATAGATAGTTAACATTGTTGCAAACGAGTGCTGTTCGCAACTGCAGTCCCACTAATTGATTTAAAAAGCACTTAACCATCATTGAATGCACAAATATGGTTATTCTTATTCCCAACCGCACTCATTGACCAGTTTAAAAACGTCGGGAACCTTTCTGTTTTGCTGGGAAACCACTTATTGCAAATCTGAGGATTAATGAACGGCGATTGTAACAGAGTAACAGTCTATTAAAGAGAAATCGGTGTATGAATTGTGCAGCAACTTTCTCACAATATTTCTCAAGATAGTTTCTCACGGTTGTTTTCTCCCAATGCTGTGGTTATATTTGAACTCATACAGCAATAACTGTCAAAATGGAACTTGACAACACCCAATTCAGCAGAGGCTTTCAACGACAACCTAACAACGGTTTTGGAGTGGCTATTTCTCATAATAACTTCTGCAACAGTTGATTAGATAAAGGGAAAATAATGGATCTAATCATTGAGCAACAACTTATACATTAGGTACTTCATTGAAGTTTCATTTCATAGATTAGTTTCATTTCTCTAAAGAGTTTGATTTCCTATGATAAATTTCATGAAGAAAGTTATAATTTGTTGCTGGCGCACCTGCAAAACTAGCGGTGCTTACCAGAAGCTTCTAGATCATTAAAACCACTCGAGGCCACTAAGGCTGTTCTGTTTATTTGAGAAGGCATGTAACAGATGTTGTAAGCTAATAATACGGTATCTTAGCAACAAGTAGCTCCGTGAGTGTAGCAGATCCAATAACAAAAAATATGCACATTTTCTTCTGCTGGCACAAGTGGCACAGCAGCCATGTCATCAACCCACAACTATTAAATTTGATAATGACGTCATCAACACACAACTATAACAGTTGATAATGACGTCATCAACTCACCACTATAACAGTTGATAATGGCGTCACTCTCAACCCAGAGTATGGCATTAGTCAGAGACTTGCTCCTAGAAAATGTATAAACATACCTGGGTGCGCCTGGCAAACCCCAGACTCCCTTTACAATACTGTGTACTGTGTACTTCGTGCCGTGTGTTAGGTATGTAGAGGAATGTATGCGTTATATTTACCAGGGGAAGACTTACAGTATCTCCTCATACTCTTATTATATCTCTGGCACTGGTTTTGTGGATGTATGCGGCCACCAGAAAAACTTAGGTTTCTGGTAGCATCAAGTGATATGCACAGTATTGTTGCTTGGAGTCCGTGATACTGAAATACGTTGCATAAACTTTCAAAAAAGGAGTTCATCAAAAGTCATCAAAGTGATCCAATGACCATTTTCCCGATACATGGTGCGTCAAGTTTATTGTGCTGAAAGGGTCCTTGTTCGCCGTTATTTGCTCTACAAGTGTGATCAACCAACAACTAGCATCGTTCAGAAGCCACCTGAGAGACTGATTCATCCTTAATTATGTTGCTACTATAATAATAATACGTAATTATTAATTATAATATAATGCACCCATGTCCCACAGCTTATAACAAGTAAATCCTCTTATAATAAGGATGCTTGATGATAATCAGGCAGGCACCACTAATTATTCTTGCAATTATCATATTCAAGCTGAGAAAGTTAGTACTTTGCAACTATCAGAGCTTTGGAGATAACCAAAGCAAAGGGTGTCACTAACAGTTAATGAATCTAACCTATATATTTCCAGTTTAAACTCATGCTAACAATAATTGACAGCCAGGTCATACTTCGAGCAATCTTGCAACCGGGAGTTGAATTTTATAATATACGGATTACGGGGCCTCTGTCCAATATCAATGCATACAGCATAATGTCTACATAATCAGGGCCCCAACTATTCTTCATGCCTTTTACTTTGTGGACTTGTTAAGTTATTATACCCAGTGGCCAGCGCTTTGCCAGATAGCTTGGTAAAGCTAGATACTCTGCATATCATGTCAATATTACACAATTGTGTGTCAAATAAAACATGCTTCTCTGGACCCGTGTGTTAAATCTACAGCCTCCTAATAGAGATTACAGAGTACCATTAGTACCTAACCCTAACAACATTACAGTAGGGGATCCCAATTCCAGGAATTAGGATTCTAAAGATGAACTAATTACCAAGAGGGTCACCAGTCACCCGTCAATGCTTTAAACTCGCATTAGCTCAGCTGGAATTAGCTCCTGGATTCTGGAATTAGCTCCTGGATTCTGGAATCAGCCGCTGGCGTATAGCGTGAAATACAATACCGGAGGATTTGACTATATAGTGGTGGCTGGGTCACAATTTGACTTATTAATAAACGTGACGCATTTAAAAGTACCGGCTTGGTAAGGTGTCCTTAAACTTTGATCTGATCTGGAGCAGTAACTGAAGGACATATCAACTTGAAACACTCAGTATACGGAATTACGGAGTGTCGCATCCAAATTGTATGAACAGGAAGTTTCAAGTCTATAGGCGTTCCAGCCTCGGTCCCAGCTCAGTTCATAGTTTTGGGTCACGTGACCAAGCCAGCATGGCAGCTACATTATAAGATTCTTCGAGTTCCTTTGAGCCCTGGGCGAGTTCATTGTGCAGCCCCCAGCAGGGCTCAGACGCTTGGGCCAGTGAATATCTCAATCTAACAACATATCAACATAACACTGGTTTCGTGCGTGATGAAAGCATGAATAGAATGAATATGTAAATACTCCCTTGGTTGCTGTACACAACGTAGCGTGCCTGGGGATCCTTCGCTATTCATGATTTATTGTTTACACACTCCCTCCCATTGTATAAGGCCATACAAAGCAGTGTACACATGATACATATCATACAGTACATTTCACACTCAAATCAGGTGGCATGACACATGGAACATATCAATATGCAACATTTAGTCTTCTCAGCGTCTTCACTCAGCAATATATTGAGTACTCGTGGATTGTGGATGTTTCCACTTATCTAGTCTGCAGTCTATGCAGAATACCAAACTTTTTGTTTTGCTATAACATGCAGATATGACCTACAATTAATGACCGGTTTTGGTAAAAGTTTCCGCTATGCATCAGAAATAGAAGTTTTCCGATCGTACGGGATGGCTGAAAACACGCTGCAAATAACCTGGAATCAGTGAGTGAAGCGTTGGTATCGCATAGCAGAGAGATAACAGGTGTTCCGGTTGGCCTGACTTCCAAAACACCCGTGGATATTTTTAAAATATGCCATAACGCTCCATGCTTAGACAAGGGATTGAGCAACCTCCACAAACTCCATATAAACCTCGATAAATCAAAAACCCGTTTTGACTACTTGAGAACTTCTCCGTCATGAATGATGAAACAGAATTTCACTGATATCCTGAATATTTTGCTATCTGAGATCTCAGAATTTCTTATTCAACATTATTCAGCGCTATTTAATTTGCCAACTCCGAATTTCGCAAGGTTAATATTAAAATATTCAGCTTAGTATTTCAGAGTTTCCGTTCAAACAAAGCAACAAGTTCTGAATATTTCGCTTTTCATTTCATTATACTTCTTCTAGAAGTAGGAGTTCATTGCAACGGGATATAAAGTCCTCCACTTTGTCAACAACCCCTCTTTGAGGAGCTCCGGGCAACTTTTAAAAGCTTTGAGGCTCATTATGCCTCAAAAGGAGGTGACTTATTTATCATTACTAACAATGACTAACGAACAGCTTCTAGCGCTATCATGCTACAATGGATTCTCGATCCCATTTATCGTAGCGTTAGAAATGTCTCTCAAAGGTGTGCTTCTGATTATATACGAAGTGATAGAGCTGTCAGTTTGAGCTCTAAATTTCACCTGACAGCATCTCGAGCAAGGAAATAGACTGTTAAGCGCCAAACATTGAAGCTTTTGACTTTATGCTATGATCATGTCGATATCCTGATATCGCCAAAATCTATTTAACTGCATGATCACCAACTTTTACTTTATGTCAGAATCTTTGATTCGTCCGGGTTATATTACCTGAGGGAGGGGTTTGAAAATCATACAACTATTTGATAGAATTTCGCATCAAATTTACTTCATAAATGCAATTTAAAAGCAGCGTTTATCAAACAGATTACCTTGATGGAAAATAATTGCATGAAATCTGTTATAGTTTGAAATAATCAGAACTATTATGACAGGTATTTACTTTCATGACAGCCGGTTACCATGGCAAACAGTTAGCATGGAAACAACTGGTTGTTACCATGGCAACCATTTACCATGGAAACAACCACTTACCATGGCAACCAGTTACCATGATAACAACCAATTACAATGGTAACTAGTTCACAGAACATCACGCTTCCATGACTCAAGGTTACCAGGGCAGTGTGTTGAAGAGAAATTAATTACGATGTGTGATATATACTGATCTAGGTGCTACCTTCACATTTTCAAAATTGAGTCTTCAGTCCTGCTAGGTGCGTTTATTTGAATTCTCAGCATCATATAGTTATAAAAGAGGGACTTTAAATTTTTAAATGTCCGAGAAAACGAGTATCCACTTTGACATTGATATTTCCATTTTACAATTTTCTGAATTGCAATATTCAATCATAGCGTAAATCTGGAATGGTTATTTCACTATTTTAGTACTTTTCGTCACAGGAATGTGAATGTGTACAAATAAAACTCAGCATCTTTTGCTGTGGAGAAGTCTACTTGTATTATCATATATTTCTTGATGATTCTTCAAAAGAATATTAAAAAAAAATAAAACTCAGCATTAGTGAAGCAGTTTGCGAGGCATTATTATGTAGGAATGTAGATTAGTATTTAGTGCTGTACACTACTATATATGGTAAATCTCAACCAAAGTGCCGTGCGTACATTAACTGGTAAGTGTTTTGAAATTTATCAACATTCAAGATCCTGCAAAATAAAGTTTATTCCCACAACTTTGAACTTTCAGGACGTTATGATTATCATATCAATGGAAAAAGTGGCGGTTTCTGAGGGTTCAAAACGTTTCCGAGCTTCACTCTTGATGTCCACTACAATAACAAACTGCTTTTTTATAGCTTTTTCTCGAAACATCTCCCCTGAGAGAGAGCGAGCTAGTCGTTAGTGTAACGCTTACATTGCTGCGTGTAACTACTCCTCATTATCAATGTTAATTACCCGGAGGTAATCCACCAATGAGTCAATGATCTGCTCTTATTGTAGTTATCACAGAGCAGCATTAAAATGCTTAGCAAGGGCGTCGCGATGGTGAGGGTCACCGGTGAAATTCACTGCCCCCTGATGAGGGTCACTGGTGAGGGTCACTGATAGGGTCATGGAAGATCACTGGAGAGGGTCACTGGTGAGGGTCACTGGTGGGGGTCACAAGTGAGGGTCACTGGAGAGGGTCACTGGTGAGGGTCACCGGTGAAGGTCACTGCCCACTGAGGTCAGTGGGTCACTCACACCAAAAACAGGCCAGTCAAGCCATCTAATAACGTTTTTAAGTGAAACCCAATTAACTACGAGAATTCAATCCAAGGAGCCATCCATAAACTACCTACCTTAGGAGGTTTATTTATAAAGCTTGTAATTTGGGGATTTTTCACACACCATGACAGTTCAAAATGACGTCATAATCATATGTTAACAAGAGTAATGATTGATAAAATCCCCATATTTTCAACTTACCAAAATTTGAAACCTAAATAATTACGAGAGTTCAATCCAAGGGGCCATCCATAAACTACCTACCTTCGCCAATTATGGCGGGGGAAGGGTGTTCTCAAATTTCTTAACTTGCAACAAGGGTAGAAGGGGTTTACCTATTACTGCACCGTGAGTTCGTTTGTCTGCCACTACCAACCACAGGTAATATCCGGAGTTTAATCGAACTTCACTAAATCATACGTCATGATGATCATACATGACCGTGCCTGATAATTATCTAATGGCCTCATCATTAACCGGAGATCAATTTCCATGCTGCATACAGGTAAGAGTTTGCTGTAATGATTGATTATTGGATTTGGTGTATCATTGCTTTATTGGCAGTAAAGCATTATCTGGATTTGAATGTGTAGGTACATACTCAACCACAGAGATCATGAATGTACAATGAAATGCGTGATCGCATGAAAACTGTTTATCATGTCTAGCCTCCAGAAATAGAACTTCACTATTCTAACTCAACCAAAATTATCCTCATAAGTTCAAAATTAATGAACCAACAATTAATGTCTAGCCTATCTGTTCGATTATCCTTTAGCTGGCATTCTCGCCAAAGAACTTAAGAACTTACTTCCTTAATGCCCGTTTCATCCTTTGAGGAAGGTTAATTATAATTTGGTCGATGGATTCAACGTTTTATTACAATCAATAGATGATGAAACACAATAAATGCTACACACAGAAGTCAGAATATTGCCTTCTTTTTCTTTTGCTCCGACGAGCGCTTACAGTTTACAATTCCCTCCCCCATAATGACGGAGGTGGGTAATCGCAAAATAATAACACTCTTTCCATTTTCCACTTTCCAGAAGCAGGACTTAACGGTGATTTCATTTTCCGGACGCATTTCCGTTACTTTGACTTATCTCAAAAGAGAGAAGTTAGAGCTGAAGTAATGCTCGAAAATAGGACACAGGACACAGCTGTGGTAGGCAGCAACATCATGCTTTATTATGGGTCGTTACATCACTTTCTGGTTTTGGAAGGCTCCTCATGCACTAGAGGCCCCCACACAGTCTTATCAAAAGTCAGATTACATGCACCTTCCCATATAACATGGAGTGAAGTGGTCTGGATCCTGTTACAAAACGTCTGAAGTGCCACACAACCGGGCTTTCCTATCAGTTTGTAAAATGTAAGGAAACACCTGTCACCTAGGTTACTCAGTTACCAATTTACACGATCCAGAGCAGGTAAACATGATTCTACCCAAATAAGCTGCTCCTATAGAGCCCAAATGCGACTAGCAATCCTAAACTAAATTACCTGATAATTGTCAAGTTTAAGCCAATACGAGTTTAACACACTGGATTTTAACAATGGTATTTGTTTACCTGCGATTGCTCAGTCTAAGTCACATTCGTATCACGCACTGACTTCTGATTGATGACGTCATTATCACAGGTTAGAGTGGGGTGTTGATGCTGTCAAGCACCTACCTGTTGTACGTGGAGTGTGTGCTATAAATAACTCAGGAGATATCTAGCTGGCAGGATGCCAGCAGCTAATTGCAGGCTAGGTGTTACACTACTGACGTGGAGACACAGTATTTCCTGTTCTCAAATACACTGAAATGTCTTGAACAGGGTAGGCTGTGTAACAGTACCTGCCAATATCTTGTACATTTTACCTCTGAGTTCTGAAATGCGCTATCTGATAGACTCTAGTACTGATCACAGATTATATCAGTACATATCCTCGCTTTAATAGGGCCCCAAACAGCTGTTCATGCTGTGACCAATCTGCAGCCCAAGAGATTGGGTTGTTGAGGCAGTGGCACGAGGGCGATAAGACATTAACAAACCTTGCTCGTGAACATGAGGATTGGGCTCAATTTTTTCATCTTGCTAAGGTAGTAAAACCCTTGTACTACCTGAGAAACGATTAGAAAATGATGCAATGGTCAATCAATCATGTTTAAAATATGACTTGAAACGTATAGTTCCATCCATTAGCTTAAATCCATTGGCTGAACTGCGTCAATAAAACTAGTTCAGTAGTATCCTGACGTGTAATATCACAGCTACGTTTTGAGCTGGATATCATAAATACTTGTGCCAATTAGCCGAACACAGAGAGCAACTATTTGAGATACGAGACATAGAGAACGTAATTAAACCCGGTCTTCCGACAGAGACTATTACATGTCTGGAGTTATGAAGCAGGGGAGGGAGACACTCTGATGGTCAAAGTTCAGACACTCAGAGTATTTCCACATCCCAAAGCAGAGTATTCCTTCCTTTCGACATTCTCCAAAATATGGTATTTGTGCACAACAAATGCAATCACATTTCATTTTGCTCACAAATTGCTAAATTGTGTAACATTGTGTAACATTTTGCAGCCTTCTCAAGTGACGTTCTCCAAGTCACGCACAGCGTTACGCAACATCAAACTATTCGAGGGAGGAGCACTGTTTCAGAAGCTCACTCAGCAGCCACGTTACGTTAATAAAGAAATAAAGTCACCGAGAAGAGCTGCCCCCATCCAAATAAAATGAGCAAATGGTTATATTTTTCTACTTTTTCATCTCTCAAAACTTCTGTTTGCTCTCAGCTAAACATGGCGTCTGATAAACCCGTCAGTAATTCCAACATTCAACGCAGAACTAAGAGATTCACTTTACATTAGCGACACCTGGTGACAGCACTTCCAGTTGAGAACAAGGCCGCATCACTTCAAACGCTCATCCGACCTCGCTGTAACAGAGAGCATGTCATGGGAATTACTGAATGCTCTGATAATACTAAATCCGAAAAAAGGGATGATTTATCGCTTTTGGCACATTTCCAATCCCCGTCAATCAAAGATTATCACACTGGAGATACTGAAATGGACTCGGTATAAGAAACCGGCACGCTAAATCTCAAAAAGCGTCCAGAATATGGGCATGGCGAAATTATTAGTAGGTTAATGTTTTATCATGAGAAATGAGTTAGATCATATTGCAGCACTTATATTGAAGAAAAATATCAAAAAAAGTATGGAATATCAAACTTGAGCTTTTTACGCACATAAAGTTAAAAACACAATATATATCCCGTTGATGATAAGCGTAATTGAATTACTAGGGACACACAGCAGTGTAAATTGGCTTTTTGATTAAAAACCCACATGAGGCACCACTAAGGGCTTACAAAATATAATATGACTAATTATATTCAGAGATATTATTAATAATATCAATTTATTGTAATGAACTAATAATAATGAATAATTAGATATTATTATTCAAGATAATTAGATATTATATTCAGGAATAGAAAGCGTTAGAGTGGCAGTGTAGTATGGCAGTGTAACCAGTACACTACTGAAATGTATGATATAGCTTATGAAAGTTGAGGTAGCAAATAGATAACACCATCTTGATATTCTGTTGAAATTCAGCTGAGTCGAAGTGATGATATAAGCCAATGCCAAGTTCCCCAAGTTTTACAACAATTTGATTAAAAAACGATTGCAAAGGTCTTTGTGTTCATCCTCAGAGCATCAAACATGATTTGAAGTTCTCACTTCCTTTAGAAAGACTTATGATTATGTGTGAGATCAAGGATAAGGAATTGTCAGAGCATCAATCATGAATCATGATATTCTGAAGTTCTCACTTCCTGTAAAAAGACTTATGATAATGTTAGTGTGAGATCAAGGATAAGGAATTGTAGTGACGCAAGTCACAAAACCAATTTGTTTTGTGTCTTTGAATAATTCAATCTCTCACAAAGTTAAGATACTTATTCCTTATCCATACACATATCACTGTGTGTACTTAGGTGTCTATGTGTGTGCGTGTGTGTGTGTGCGTGTGTGTGTGTGTGTGTGTGTGTGTGTGTCTGTGTGTGTGTGTGTGCGTGTGCGTCTGGCGTGGACAGAATTTACTGATTTTACACGGAGTATTTGATTTACAGATCACCATGTGTCCTCAAAAGCTCAAATATCGCAGAAATATCGCAACCTATGGCGATACAACGTGCATATATGTAGCTTTAACTTCTCTAGGTATTCTGATGATATGCAGGGATGGCAGATCTCCTTGCTGAAACATGTACAGACTGAACAGTACAGTGTACACGCTGTACACTTATTCTACACGTGTAATGCCGCATATCGTACAGTCACAGCGACAGTTCGCCACTCTAACCCATGAAAATGACATCACTCAAGGCAGTCATGTGTAACCATGGAATGAAGCACCTGGTGATGTGTTGCTCCCTACCCCCTTGTAACAAGTTTTAGTAACTCACTTATCTCAAGCCCCGCCTTCGACCTTATTTTCAGACTCATCCAAGTTTGTGTGTGTGACTCAGGCATTTCAATTTGAAAATATCACTTTTCACTCGAAACACTCAGTGGCACTTAAAGGTGTTTGGTCATTAAAAATTCACTTTCTTTAATTATGATCTAGTAATAAAAATATGTGCAATACTATTTTGTTAGTATAACAGTGAAATTCCGGTGTTTCTAGCATGTCTGTGTCATTTGATATCCGGGATTATATAAAGTAGCGCGTGACGTAATCAAGGTAAGTGATACGACCGCAACACCCCTGCAGCTCTGCAGGAGCCCGTATCCTGTGTAATGTATAAGCAAAATATCACTATTGTGTGTTTGGGTGCTTGTTTTGTTTTACCGTATCTGACTTAAATAACGTTTAATTTTGAGAATAAACTGCAAGTTTTATTCATGGGAGATATTTCTTTTCTAAAGTTTGAATATTGTAGGTACGGATGCAAGTAAAACTTTGAAAAAAGGTCTGTTTCAAGGGCATTATCTGTGTCGGCTATTTTTGGAGGATTTTCGTATCTGCCACAGTCATCAGTGATCACAAAGTGATCAGTAATCAATCCATGGAATAAAGGTGTCATCTCTACCTTCCTATAACTCCTTACCCCGACCCCTAAAGGCCTAACTTTGGCAAAAAACGGCTTAATTCCAACGTGGTGTATGGTTTAATCTTTCACTGGTCACCCAGACAGATCGGAAATCACTCTTAGAGTTAGACCAGTTAAGGATAAATCTGATGGTCTTCTCTGATCACTTGTTAACATTTCACTGGTCAGCCATAAACCAGACCGATGAGAACACTCTTGTCTCTTGACCAGTCCAACAATCACCATCTGAATGCGCGCCCTGACACGGGACACTAATTCAATGATCAATCTGATGTCAGGTTACTGATCACTCATCACTTTAAAACTGGTTGCCTGTCACTGGTTGCCTGTCTCCAGTTCATTGCTCATCCTGACACCAATTCACTGATCACCCTGACACCAATTCACTGATCAACCTGACAATTCACTGATTACCCTGACACCAAATCATTGCTCACCCTGACACCAATTCACTGATCAGCCTGACACCAACCACTGATCACCCTGACACCAGTTCACTGCGCACAGTGACACCAATTCATTACTCACCCTGACCCAATTCACTAACACTGTTTACGCTGACACCAATTCATTGATCACTGACACTCCAACATCAATTCACAGATCACCTGATACCTGATTACTGATCATACCGACAACAAATTAACTGACCACCCTGACAATGATTCGCTGTTCGCTCTAACACCAATTCGCTTAAAACTGATACCAGGATGCTGATCGCTATGAAACCAGATAATTTAACACTTTGGCAATAAATCTACTTTTCATTGACGGATCTCTGGATACCATTCTACCAAGAACCTTCAAACCAGGCAGCTGTACAGTGTACTCTGTACAGTACGGGGAACAATTGCTTTACAAGTTTGAAAACGCTTGTTTATTTAAGTAAAGATTGTGATATATACGAAGTAAATGACTTGATAATACGAGTAAATAATAATTAATGCAACATAATAATTATGTGAAATAATTGGGTGAAATTAGCTGGGCGTAAAACAAACATAAACACGGAATAACGATGTTATATTATTGCAGATGTAGTGTTTATTCTGTGCTGTGGATATGTATAGAATATCGCGGTGACCGAACCTACGTCATCAGCAGAAATCTTAACATGCATATATCTTCCGCTATATAGGGCGTAGCGCTACCGGAATTTCACCGTGTTGTTTGTTGTGATAAGTTGCATCTAATTACGTCGATTAACTTGTACCTTAAAATTGGTGACCAAACACCTTTAAAAGGACTTCACACTTGTCGCGGAATGAAGGCGTGGTGGAGCGTGGAATTAATCTATTAATGAAGGGTTGAAAGGATTCTAGCTTATTGGTTAATTGCAAATGTTAGTAGGTATGACTTAGGTATAAAAGTTTTGCCATTTTGGAATGTGGGCAGTCACTTCACACTTTCATAACCATAACATTTCATTTGGAATAGTACGTGTCTTCTAATTTGTAATTTCTACAACCATAATAAGGTATTCCCTAACTCCCTATAGTTCTACTACAAGGTATTCCATGATAATTCCCTAGTTCCACTACACAGTATTCCTTTGTCTAACAGTGCAGAGCCTCATATAATTAGAGGAATGTGCAGTACGCACCCTTTACACACGCACCAGCATTACAATGAATAATCGGCTCTTGTTTCATCGGAGGAAGGGTCTGAGAGTCAGAGCCACATTGACCACCTGGGTCTACAGGTGTGTTGGACAGTGGACACAGAGCTTCAAAGGTTTCCTCATTGGAAAGGGGCAAAAACGAACTGTTTCATTGTTTATCTTTTTCAGAGAGCATGAAGGGTAGCGTACAAGTGATAATCCATACTTAATAAAGTTTAATTAATAATAAGTTAAAATCAGTCAGAGTAATCTCTCCCATACACTGAGAGTTCCTACCTCCTCTTTAGTCTTTCTTTTCCCTCTCACCTGCAGTACCCAAGGCTGATCACAGCCTCGGTGTTAGATATAATAACACCCAATAAAGGGAAGCCAAGCACATGCGGCCTTCATGGCTGCGGCAGAGAGTAGTAACTCGGGAGAAGGCATGATAACTAACATCCTTCCTTAATTATAAAGCACTTATATATATCCAGGGTGAGATTTAGTATGAGAGAGTTCCGTGTTGAACGTAAATATAGTGCGAAAGAGAGAGAGAGAGAGTTCAAAGTTAGAATGAGAGTGGGAAGGGGAGAGTGGGAAAGAGAGAGTGGGAAGCGGAGAGTGGGAAGCGGAGAGTGGGAAGGGGAGAGTGGGAAGGAGAGAGTGGGAAGGAGAGAGTGGGAAGGAGAGAGTGGGAAGAAGAGAGTGGGTAGGAGGGAGTGGGAAGGAGAGAGTGGGAAGGAGGGAGTGGGAAGGAGAGAGTGGGTAGGAGGGAGTGGGAAGAAGAGAGTGGGAAGGAGGGAGTGGGAAGAAGAGAGTGGGTAGGAGGGAGTGGGAAGGAGGGAGTGGGAGGGAGAGAGTGGGTAGGAGAGAGTGGTAAGGAGAGGGTGGGAAGAAGAGAGTGGGTAGGAGAGAGTGGTAAGGAGAGGGTGGGAAGAAGAAAGTGGGTAGGAGAGAGTGGTAAGGAGAGGGTGGAAGAGAGTGGGGAAGAAAATGGGAAATGGTTGGATAGGGAGTTGAAAGAAATTTAAGAAGAGAGTGCGAAAGTAAGAAACAGAGTTAGTAAGATTGTTAGAAAGAGTGTTACAAAGAGAGTGAGAAAGAGAATAAGAAAGAGAGTTAGAAAGAAAGTTAATAAGAGCTAGGTAGAAAGAGATAACTCAATAATTCATAGCAGCAGCTGATTTGGTTCACTTATGCATTACTTAGTGTGAACTTTAGAAATATTAAATATTCCCGATGAAACATGGAATGAAGAGCAGTTTTAGTCACGTAAGCGCTTAGCGGCTCTAAGGATCACAGCTTGGGAGCTTTAGTGGGGCAAAGTGAGGAGGTTAAGAGGAACTCTGTGTGAGGAAGAGAGTTTTATCATCGCTAAAAGTTTATAGCAAAAGGTTAGAAGCGGCGGTTGTGATTGGGCAGGATTTTCCAGCCAATCACCGCAATCCATCCGATCACGTGTTAGGCTAATCCTTTAACGTGATAGGCTGATGGCAACTGGCGCGCGCTCTGCACATCTTGTTCCGTGCCAGTATTATACTGTGGTATTATAGAACCTATAATATGGAGTGTTGCAAATCATAGCATCATGATAAACACACTCAACACTGTGAACAGGAATATCATTCGAAAAATCATCGTGGCGAATCTGTCTAGAGATAACTAACTACTCGCCAAAATAACTTAAAGACTGTTAAATACCCAGCCACTTTTCTAGGTATTTCAAATAGCAAATGGCAGAGGCTCAAATTTATGAATTTTCATAGTTTTTCATTGAAGGCGAAAGTCAAACGAGGTCATGAATCATCTATTCATTTTGATGTATTTCTCTCAGACATTAACTAAATCTCAAAGAGTTTATTTTCGAGCTCACATCGAAATCAACATTAAACATGTTTATCATTTAAACTTTAAAACGTTAATAAGTTAACAAAGTCTTTTGCGTCAGCTTTCAGCACATTAGATACGTCAAGTATAGAGAAATTGCAGTTTTAAAATGCACAGAATGTGCCCAAATGTATTAGGAAATGTTGACATATCCAATGACACGCAGTACTTGGAATCTTAAGTTTGCAAGCACTCATAATATTTTGAATCACGAATTGTGATTTTCACCAAAACTTTCTTAACCTTCCTCAGTTAAATTTAAATTTAATGAAGTCAGTTCGTGAAAAAATTCTGCAAAACCATTGGAATTTTCCTCATTCCTGGATTCCTGTAACTAGACTAATGACATTGACATTCCAATGGTGTCAATATTTCCGCTTTGGGAAATATTCTGGGAAGCAGGCATATTACCATGTAGTGTTGGAACAGAAATGCACGAGTAGAATCGCTATTCCCGGTTACAATTACATTACAGCCGCTATTCTAATTGCGGTTTCCGGTGGTAGTCTCAGATTTCTGAAGAAGAAAACCACTTTGGTACGGGATTCCACGACTCTGAAGAAGCGGAGTGTCTCTTTTTCCAAAACATTGCGAGAAAGAGACGAAGTCACCTGTCGCAATAAAATGACACATTACAACAAGACGCCCCAAGACCTCACCATGTGACAGGAGTTTTTAACTTATTTAACGTTTGGGAAACAAGCCAATCTCTTCGCTTAGCACGATGAAAATAATATAATCCATGTTATTTAGCTTTTTATGTTTTATGTCAAAACAGCACTGGTATTTTACGTGCTAATTACTAAGAAATTTTAGAAAAGAGAACCTGACTTTTGCTAACCAGCTAACACTACTACGCACACAACTCATACAATGATCGGTCATTCAGGATTGAGTGCTTCCAATTAGCCTGCCAAACCGTTAATTAAACCTTCGCCAACAACATTCGCTTTTACGTGAATTCCTAAGGTTTCACGGCCTGATCGGCAGGTTTTATACGCCGCGCAAAGTGATAAGGCAGAAGAAGTGACATCATTATCAGGGTTTAGCGTGGTGAGTTGATGACGCTGAACTGACCTATACTCTGCAAGGAGGTGTTGTAACGTACACACGAAATATTATTAAGTCGGTACACTTGACATACCTCGTAATGCCTTACAATTCCTTACATGAGGGCCATGTGATCAAACCTGCCAGATTTAGTCAATACTTTGAGTGTCGGAGCAATCGTTATACAGTGTGTGACTCGTAGTGGTACTCTTAGGCTCTTTTCACAATCATGGTGCAAGAGCAACTGAGGATTTGAATTATCATGAAAAGTGTTTAATAGCTGCCTCCTTTTGCGCTCCAATGTATCAAATCCGGCGGCCGGCATACCAAAGAGCAATATACCACTCGCCAGTTCGCCAGGATTTTGTGTCAATTTCACCCCAACACAACACGTACAAATTGCCACAACGCCTCTTAGAGCGTGTACAACAGCAGATTACTCAGGAGACATTAAATTTATTGCAAGATGTTAAATCCACGTGAATTATTACAGCGTGGATTACAAAGAAAGGGAGAGAAACTAGGAAGCTTGATTTTATCAACTGTCATGAAATGATACTTTTTCGTTTTTAAACGCTTGATGAAAATTAATAATGCCTCAAAAGATTTCCACGGTATCCCATGATGAAAGAATTTGAAAGTTTAGATTCTTTGACTCACTAACTTAAATTTCACAAAGTTCATGAATTATATTGTACAATACGACTGTGAAGGTATGAATATCGCTGTATCACTGCTAGGGTTTCTACAAGAGTATTGAATACCAGGCAGCCTCAGACACTTTAATAGCTTATTTTGGTAGTTTTAGGTTTTCCAGAAAGTAGGAAACAACACTTGCGACAGCATTATTTGCAATAATTGTTTCCTTCAAGATAATTCTAGAAGTAGAATCATTTGGATTTCAAGGTATCATTCCACTGTGGTACTAGATGCCAGAAATTCATGACGTTTTAGATTAATTTTGTTTCCCAAGCTCGTCACATAAACAAATAAATATTTAAACAAAGCTAAACGTTTTTCTGACAGATCACGTAGTTTGAAGAGCGCTATTAAAAGCTTGCTCTGTCTAGACAAGCAAACAAGCAACAGAGGAAGCTTTAATATCACTTGCAACTGCTCTTATTCTCATGATTAACACAGTGGACAGCAGTAAGGGAAGTTCCACGATAGTGGTACCAGAACATAGTCCAGTTTAGAATTCCGATGAAATAACAAAATATGTCAATTACTTCTGAGTGGTCTCTCACTGTGCGGAAACTCGCCAGTATCATATGGGTTCTTAGAAAGGGATGGAGGTTTGCAACATGAAATATGATTAACATGAAAAGTTATCATACAAAACTTTATTTCAGTTACATGGTCAGTATCTTGATGAAGAATTAGATATTCTGAGGTTATGTTATTAGTTTTCATCTCTAGCAGGATAGAGCTCAAGGTACTTAGGTATGTATAATATTGTATGTACTATCGACCTTTTGTCATCAAATTATGAGGTTTAACAGTAGGAGTTCGTGTAAGAAGACTATTACAGATGTGACAGATACAAATTTGATAAACATGACACAAGACAATAACTCCATGTACTGATAAAAAGGCTGCTTTCCATTACAATGACTACAATGACCTTGTTAAACAGACCCCCCAACAGACGCGCAAACCACATAGCTTTACAAGTGCAAGTGTGAAAATTTCTAATCGAGGCAATTATCCAATCATCGTAGAGTTGTCTAAGAAATATATTTAATAAATTCATATAGCATGCGTGCATTCAAAACTCACCCTAATGGCTTCTTGTCTTCTTAAATTCTTCATTTCTTAACTTCTTTCCTTCTATGTTTCCCAGGACTTCAATTCCCCTTGTCTTAGAGTCATTTCACCTATAAGGCACGTCAAACGTCTCTCCGATGTGCAGTCGTGTCCTCAATATGATACCTGACACGTATTTTGTATTATATAAGTTGTCAGGGAATTTAATTAATAACCTAACTCATGTCACATACTAAAGATTAACGTTGAATCAATCACGTTAAGTAATAAACCATGTAATAAATCACTCAATGAACCTCGGTAAACAGGCATCTATGTTCAGGATTTACAAAGGATATTTCCATGGTTCAAAATCATTTGAATTACGAATCCAAGTGGTTTTAGCATTGCGGGTTTTATAGTTATATAACATTATTACATCTTCGAAGAAGTCTCATTTCTCATCATGCAGGTAGTTAACTGCCCATTGTGCTCCGTGTGCTGCAAATAATACAAGATAAAATCCATTACTATCGGCACTTTAAAATTTAACGTAACATTATTTTTCAATGCGAGCCTGTGATGCTGATAAAAGTCGTGATTCACGTAAGAGTAAAGTAATTGACGTATGCTTGACTGAAACGTAGTGAGTTATTTTATATGCGGTACATTTCTTCCTTTTATGAGCAGAGGATTTTTACTGGCGTGTACTCATGCACCGAAATCAAAATGTCAAAAGTTGGGTGAACCGTGAAATCGCAGGTACTAGGTAGATAATGATAAGATTATACACAGTTTCATAACTTCATAATTGAACCACATATTTCCAATCATAAGGAGTGATAGTTCTTGAAGAAAAACTTCATACCTTAGCTTCATCACACATCAGTAGAGCAGTAGGCAGTAATCAGCCCATTCTCCTTTTTCAACAGCAAAATTCAGCTTACCTAAAATTTCAAGCAGCCCCTAATTTACATTAATCAGATTCCCCATTACTCCCCTCATATTCATAATTTCTTGATACTTTGATAAAACAAGTGATATCAAATGTCATAAGAAATGCAAAATTTTGATAAGGTGAAATCAATTTTCATTGAACAACAAGTAAAACAAGGGAATATATTTATTAAAATCAGTTGGTGATCCAATAAGGTATTTACAGGCATGGCATAGGTTAATACCTACAATATTAATTACAAATGTTTTAAATACATAATAAGATAATAGGCTTTCAATGAGGAAGACTTCACTAAAGTACATGGACCATGCTTTCATGCTCAGAAATTGCTCATCAATAAACCAGCCAACAAATTACCCACCAGTTGAAATAAAGCAAGATTTTGTTACTCTCAATTGATCAGATAACTGCTTATTGTATTTCTAAGACATCATTATGATCAAGGAATAATATTGCATCAGACTGAAGGCAGTGAAGTCTTGAGTGAGTTTTCAACTTTCATGTTAGGTATTGATACATCTTATAGGATATATCTATTATCAACAAATTTTTCATGAAATTTATGTCATGAAAATAATTTTAAAATAATTTTTAATTAAATTCATCTGATAATTTCTTAAAATAAAAAAACTCTGCAAACTTTCCACTTGTATGGTTTTATATTAATGATGTTTACCACTTAATTCTTATTTTTGGGATTTTATTCATTGGATAATTTCATTGATGGATGGTAAATGATTGGCTAGTTTACATTTAAGCATTATTCACTATGAAACATGATAATGTACTTAAATAACAAATTATAACACACCAATTGTAATCAAATGAAGCATATGATGCTCATCATTATACACTTCTTTATAAAACTTTGCCTACTTCATAAAATATTGGTCATGATCTTGAATAGAATCCACAACAACACATTAAGTTTTGAGAGTCCAAAACACTGCCAAACTTTGTACATCATTCAAAGATGAATATTCATAATTTAATAAATCTACTAAAATCAACACTGGTTATGAAATTATTCCTCTGTATCCTTCATTATCCAATTGCAACTTGTTTAAATTTTAAAACTATTAAATATGTAGACAACACATCAAACACAAATAATTAAGTCTTAATACCTAGGTACTTGACTTAGGGGAATGCCTAAATTTCAAGTAATACAATGAATGTTTTCAGTGAAACAGACAAAATGAAAGTTACCCAATTGATATGATAATGCCACAGAAAAGCATAACTTGTAATTTATAGAATTGTACTTAACTCTAGCTTCAAACAATTGTGGTGCTTATTGATCAAGAAACTCATCTCAAATTGCTGAGATTAAGAAGGACTGGTCAGAGTATGATTAAAAATTATCTGAATTGAAATTAATTTTTAATAAAAATTGTCATTCTGATAATTTAAACAAAATCATACCACCTCAGCCATTTGTGGTTCATCTTCATTACACATATTAACCTGAATTTCTGATTGAGGACCAGGCACTGGTGTCTGAGTCATATCTAGAATTATGATAATTTGATTGGCTGCCTTCCATCGATTGAAGTAAGTCACATACATTTTGCATTGTGAGTACATAAATGAAATTCCTCCAACAAATCCAATGAATACAACTCCAATTTTAGTCCAAAAGGCCCAACCAATCTCATTAGCTTGGGCCTCTGAAATCAGTTTGTCCATCAAGACCCATATTGACCATATCACACATAATACAGCAAGGAGATGAAATGCTATTGAACATATCACTTTTTTCCGTTCATAAGCTGTAAGATTTAACATTTTCCATTTATGAAATGGTTTGAGAGTACTCTGTAACTTAAAGTCATAATGACATAGTTCACACTGTTTTTTGTTAGATTTGCCTGACATATTTAACCAAGACTGTAAACATGTTTGGTGAATAAATCCAAGAGATCCAGTACATTTACATGGAGAAATGAATCCTTCATCTTCAACACCACAGTGACAAATTCTACATATCTTTTCAGACTTAATAGAAGAAGTATCCTTGAACTCAGATATTGAACCACTTTCGATATCAGCAGATGGATGTACTCTTTCAGAACTTGGTTCAGAAAGTGGATTTACAATTACTTGCTTCAAAGGCATCTTTGGAGATGATTTAACAAGCGACATCAATTCAATTTCCTTCTCTCATGACACCTATGTGAAGTGTAATAGATTAGAAAATAGAAAATTTTGGAAACTATTTTCTCAGCATTCAATAACAGCAACTACATTTCAATCATGGTGCTGTCTAAAGCACACTATGAGAGATCTCATAATTGAATAACTATCAATTTAAATTATTTAAATTTTCAATAAATAGTTCAACTACATATTATGTTATAGGTATGAGTTCATGTTTGAGAATGATCTTCCACCTTTTTGAGGAGATACAGGTCTAATTAATTAATTAATTTATCTAATAGCTCCTATTTGTGAGCCCAAGGTACATCATACTAGCAAAAATCTAAATGAAAACCTAATCTTAAATACCATAAACGTACAAAAACCATACAACCCTTTTAAAAAACAGTAAGCAAGAAAATTATGAAAGTTCTATCATGACCAACAGCATGTACTAAGTAAATTATGCAATACAGGTCTAGGATTGATGGCAAAATGCAAGTTTACATAGCTTGAGGCCCACTGCTAGGTGTGTTCATTGGTCAAAAACGAGGAGGTAAAAAGGGTTATAGAAAGAGTTGTTAAACTGCAAAATGATTACTTTAAAAACTTTCTTTGAAACAGCTATTCCTGAAATGGAAAACTTTCTGAACTTGGGCCTCAGAAGCCATTTTACTACCCCTTTTAACCACCCTTTTGACGAGCTAGGGTAGTGAAAAGGGAGTTGAAAAGGCAGTTGAAGAGGGAATAAACCCCAGATATATATAAATACTTCATTCATAAAGTGATGCACCTTCACAAGGTACTCATTATCAAAATTCAGTATGTCTCCCATATAAACGGCTCTGAGTGACGTCACAGATCTAAACGTCAACTTTTCTGTATCCTGTACCTCACTGTAGCCCTAACAAAAACCCCAACCTTAATCCTAACCCTAACCCTAACAAATCCTGACCCTAATGGCTAATCCTGACCCTAACCCTAGTCCTTAAAGCGCTAGGTGCCCTTAATTATATTTTTCTGAGTGACGTCATTGTCATAGATAATGAAGGCTCCCGTTAGTCTTAGTCTTAGTAAAATGGCCACAGTCGGTTTAATCAACCAGGCCGGTGGCAGCCATGCTGAGCATAGAGACTATCCCTAGTACACTAGGCGAAGGGTGTGAACTCCTGGGTGGTTTTTTAGGCCACCCGACTGCCGGAGATATCCTGGGCTGAGAGTAGCCCACCGTCCAGGACCTCACTGGACCAGTAAGCTACCAACGCCCCTGGCTTCAAACAGACTGCAAAGCAAGTCAATGCTTGCCTGCAGATTAAGTCGGAGATCAGCCGGAGGTGGCTATGTACCACCTCCCTTCGTCTGACTGAGCCACAGGGAGGTCTGACCCAACCAGACTGTGTAAATAATATTCCCATTGATTGGAGTTATGCTGGGATCAATGGGCAAAGCCCAGCTATGGGGTACTACCTGGAAAAGAAGAGAGGAACTGATTGTTAGTTTTGGTGATGTTTTTGGTGTTGTATTATTGTTCATTAATCATAGTAATGTTGCTAAATCAGATTTATTGGGAGGGACATCCTTTCGAAATGGGCTGCAGTTTATTGTATTTATTTCTATGGGTCTAGATGTACAGAAATTTGTTGCTTGACAGAAGTGGTGAGGTAATGAGACTTAGCTGGTTTGAAGTACGGAGTACCCAGCAGGTGAGGGTGATGAAAGTGGGAGATATAACGAAATAAAATGTTGTTTACTTATTGGAAATAATATGGGAGAATTGGACAGTGGGCTAATTTTTATAGCAGTAAGAGGGTTGATAATGCAGGGGTCGCCAATGCAACTGCTGATTCCAGAATGAAACAAAATTTATTTCATGATGGTGCTGAGGAACCTTGGAGGGATCTGAACTTTAACAAGTTGTATGGGAGAAAATTTTTATCAGGGCTTCTTGAGTGGCCTTTGATAGTTTGATGGAGGAAGCCATATTGGTTTTTTGTAGTACAAAGTGGGTTATGACTACCGGGCTGTGCCAATGTTGTTACAGTATATAATATGTATGTATGGGTTGATCATTCCCTTTGAGGACAGTCTTCAAGTAGTGTACCTGAATTATAATGAATTAAAGGACGAGTAAAGCGAAATTTAAAGTATATAAAAAATGTCATATTATGATAGGCATCATAATTAAAAGCACTTTAGTCAAAGTCCGATGTTTCTATTCACTTCCTACCGCACGCTATAGCTAAATCAAAGAGCAATTCTAGGCGCAAAATATGATGCAGTATGGTCCCCAGTATCAAATTACACCCTGAGTTCACTATGTAAACACAGTTTATATTGCACTTTTTTTGGCGGTTTTGATTGATTTTTTCACGTCTCGATTACTAATTAGATAGATTTTTGGTTTTTATTATTGACTCAGAATGCCACTAGACGAAACAAAACAGTGTTTAACCACTCATATGGGATGGATAATTATACCAAAACGCAAGATAAATAACATGCAAAGTACATAACATGCAAGGTCGTGTGGATAGGAAGGGGACCAAATTTCGACATCAACTGCACGTTATGTATGATAAATATATGGAGGGGAATATCTCGTCATTTGGGTGTGGTAGGATATTCGTTTTTTAACGATTAGATTACAGAATTGCCCTAGATTCTGTGTACAACGTCTCAGAACGATATTTGAACAAAATTTCTTCGATTTACTCGTCCTTTAAGTAAAAAGATAGAAGAATAGTGTATTTGAATTAAAAAGAAATATTTCTTCAAGACATCAATCTACAAGACTTTTCTCCAACTCCATACTTGAACACCAACATGATTCCTTTAGGTAATGTAATGTGGAGAGCAGTAGGATCTTAATTAGTCACACCAAGATGAGTGGTGTGCAGGCATCTTCAGTCCAATACCTACCTCAGCTTTCGGGGTGTTTAAATTGCGAGAGCTTTTTATGAGGTAGGCCCCCCAGCAGTCACCCCCTGGTACCAGGGTATAGCACTGTCAAGTGCAGTGACCACCTGCCTGAATGAATCTGAAACTTGCTCTTTGGTCTTTGTCTTTACTCCAAGCACCAAGAAATTAAGCAACACACTAAGTGAAGAGAAGTAGAGGACCGGCGGATGGATCCGGGTCATTTGTGTCCTTTTACGTTGCACATTAATGAAATTAATGCGAGTGGCATGCATCCTGATCCAATACTTCATCTTGAGAGATGCTTCTCCTGAAAATCAGGGTTAAAACATATTTGAATTAAAAAGAAATATTTCTTCAAGACATCAATCTGCAAGACTTTTCTCCAACTCCATACTTGAACACCAACATGATTCCTTTAGGTAATGTAATGTGGAGAGCAGTAGGATCTTAATGAGTCACACCAAGATGAGTGGTGTGCAGGCATCTTCAGTCCAATACCTACCTCAGCTTTCGGGGTGTTTAAATTGCGAGAGCTTTATATGAGGTAGGCCCCCCAGCAGTCACCCCCTGGTACCAGGGTATAGCACTGTCAAGTGCAGTGACCACCTGCCTGAATGAATCTGAAACTTGCTCTTTGGTCTTTGTCTTTACTCCAAGCACCAAGAAATTAAGCAACACACTAAGTGAAGAGAAGTAGAGGACCGGCGGATGGATCCGGGTCATTTGTGTCCTTTACGTTGCACATTAATGAAATTAATGCAGTGGCATGCATCCTGATCCAATACTTCATCTTGAGAGATGCTTCTCCTGAAAATCAGGGTTAAAACATATTTGAATTAAAAAGAAATATTTCTTCGAGACATCAATCTGCAAGACTTTTCTCCAACTCCATACTTGAACACCAACATGATTCCTTTAGGTAATGTAATGTGGAGAGCAGTAGGATCTTAATGAGTCACACCAAGATGAGTGGTGTGCAGGCATCTTCAGTCCAATACCTACCTCAGCTTTCGGGGTGTTTAAATTGCGAGAGCTTTTTATGAGGTAGGCCCCCCAGCAGTCACCCCTGGTACCAGGGTATAGCACTGTCAAGTGCAGTGACCACCTGCCTGAATGAATCTGAAACTTGCTCTTTGGTCTTTGTCTTTACTCCAAGCACCAAGAAATTAAGCAACACACTAAGTGAAGAGAAGTAGAGGACCGGTGGATGGATCCGGTCATTTGTGTCCTTTATGTTGCACATTAATGAAATTAATGCAGTGGCATGCATCCTGATCCAATACTTCATCTTGAGATGCTTCTCCTGAAAATCAGGGTTAAAACATATTTGAATTAAAAGAAATATTTCTTCGAGACATCAATCTGCAAGACTTTTCTCCAACTCCATACTTGAACACCAACATGATTCCTTTAGGTAATGTAATGTGGAGCAGTAGGATCTAGTCACACCAAGATGAGTGGTGTGCAGGCATTCAGATGATAATGGCTGCATTTATTTAAGAATGCATCAAATTAGGCTTACATGTAATTAAGCCTAGAGCCTCAAAAAGGGCTTAATTTCATGTAGCTTAATGACATGTAGGCTCATTTTTCTGAAGGCGATATTTCCTGTAATAAGTAGTTTGGTTGAGTTAAATATCATTTATGTATATAATAAAGAGGAGGGGTCCTAATACTGATCCTTGTGGGACCCTGTACTCTACTAGTAATTTGTCGGAGTCTTCATTCAATGAGACATATTGCTTTCTATTAGATAGATAGCTCTTTATCAATGAATAAGCGTTGCCTCGTATTCCATATCTATTGAGCTTATACAATAATTTATCGTGACTGATAGTATCGAAAGCTTTACTTAAGTCGATAAATATGCCAAGAACGTGCTTTTTGTCGCGAATCAGCTTCTCAATATGTGTTACAGAATAGTTGATCGCATGATTTGTGGAGTGGCTTTTCTAAAACCATATTGGTTCTCGTACATTAGATTTTTATATGTAACAAAGCTATACATTCTAGAAAATATTACTTTTTCAAAGATTTTGCAAATATTGGGCGTTGACACTGGTCTATAATTTTCAAGAAGTTGCTCATCTTCCTTTTTATAAATTAGGGGATGTTCCAGTTTTAAGCATCTGGGAAAATACCGTTTTGCATGGACCTATTGTATAGTGCAAGATTATCGGACTTATCGTATGAGATGCTGCTTTGATAACGTGTATTGGTATGTCACTCGATTTACCATTCTGGAATTCTCTAATGATGTCATTGATTTCTTCAGGCGTACAGTCATGGGTATATACTAGATGGTTGTTTTTGGTAAGTAATCAGTAAAACTGGGTATTTCAGTAACTCTCACATCACTCAGCTCATTATGAGTTATTTTAAGTTAGATGCTAATGATACGAAGTATTTATTTAAATTCGTTGGCAATAATTCTACGGTTGGTGATCTTTTCGTTATTAATGATAAATTGTGGTTTTGATCTGGCGCTTGCTCTTGCCCTCAATTTATTAATGGTCTCCCAGGTTTTTTCATATCACCAGATTTCTCTTCAAATTTCCCTTGTAGTACTTCTCCCTTAGCATTCTTCCTCACTTTTTAAGCATTTTACGGAAGTCTTTGTACTTAGTGTATGCAGCGCTTTTTACTACATATTTCACAAAAGCATTCCCCTCCCCGGTCATCTTTTTCTCCTTCTTTACACGCCTTATTACGACACTTGCGCCATTTGTAATACAAGTCGTCACATTGGTTAATTGATGCGATAATACAGCAGTCAGCAGCGTAACGCTGTTACAGCAGCGTAACGCTGTTACAGCAGCGTAACGCTGTTACAGCAGCGTAACGCTGTTACAGCAGCGTAACGCTGTTACAGCAGCAACGCGTAACGCTGTGTTACAGCAGCGTAACGCTGTTACAGCAGCGTAACGCTGTTACAGCAACGCCAACGCTGTTACAGCAACATAACGCTGTTACAGCAACGTAACGCTGTTACAGCAGCGTAACGCTGTTACAGCAACATGTAACGCTGTTACAGCAGCGTAACGCTGTTACAGCAGCGTAACGCTGTTACAGCAACTGTTTACAGCAGCGTAACGCTGTTACAGCAGCGTAACGCTGTTACAGCAGCGTAACGCTGTTACAGCAGCGTAACGCTGTTACAGCAACAACCAACGCTGTTACAGCAGCGTAACGCTGTTGCAACAGCATAACGCTGTTTTTTAGCAGCAACCAACGCTGTTACAGCAGCGTAACGCTGTTACAGCAGCGTAACGCTGTTACAGCAGCGTAACACTGTTCATGTTACAGCAGCGTAACGCTGTTACAGCAGCGTAACGCTGTTACAGCAGCGTAACGCTGTTACAGCCGCGTAACGCTGTTACAGCAGCGTAACGCTGTTACAGCAGCGTAACGCTGTTACAGCAGCGTAACGCGCTGTTACAGCAGCGTAACGCTGTTACAGCAGCGTAACGCTGTTACAGCAGCGTAACGCTGTTACAGCAGCATAACGCTGTTACAGCAGCGTAACGCTGTTACAGCAGCGTAACACTGTTACAGCAGCGTAACACTGTTACAGCAGCGTAACGCTGTTACAGCAGCGTAACACTGTTACAGTAGCGTAACGCTGTTACAGCAGCGTAACGCTGTTACAGCGGCGTAACGCTGTTACAGCAGCGTAACGCTGTTACAGCAGCGTAACGCTGTTACAGCAGCGTAACGCTGTTACAGCAGCGTAACGCTGTTACAGCAGCGTAACGCTGTTACAGCAGCGTAACGCTGTTACAGCAGCGTAACGCTGTTACAGCAGCGTAACGCTGTTACAGCAGCGTAACGCTGTTACAGCAGCGTAACGCTGTTACAGCAGTTAGCAATAACGCTGTTACAGCAGCGTAACGCTGTTACAGCAGCGTAACGCTGTTACAGCAGCGTAACGCTGTTACAGCAGCGTAACGCTGTTACAGCAGCGTAACGCTGTTACAGCAGCGTTACAGCAGCGTAACGCTGTTATAGCAGTGTAACACTGTTACAGTAGCGTAACGCTGTTACATCAGTGTAACACTGTTACAGTAGCGTAACGCTGTTACAGCAGCGTAACGCTGTTACAGCAGCGTAACGCTGTTACAGCAGCGAATTCGTAACGCTGTTACAGCAGCGTATTCGTAACGCTGTTACAGCGTCGGCGGCCAAATAAAAAATAAAATATGTCTGCTACTAGCAGAGTGTTTTTTTGATTTTTCAATTCCACCCCCTTCTGGAACACCTTAGAACTAAAAGAACGGGTTAAAATTTGTTTGAAATTAAAAACTCCTTTAGAATTAGAGTTAGATTATCTATGATCTACAAGTTCAACTAAAATGGCAAAAACAAATAATATGACATGGGCAGTGGTGTCCCGACCTGACCTGACAGTTCGCAAAAGCACTGATCTATCATGGTAATTACAGACAGAACAAAACACATAACATTTAAGTTTAACCCTAACATTCAATATTCATCATAACCCTAACTTATTGGTAACTGTAACCTAATGAAGGCTCTCGTTTCTAAATTTAATAAGAGATGACCATCACTGACAACAGCTGAGTATGCTTCGACAGGAATTGATAAGTAAATTTGAGTGTTGTCGTGCACCGCAGGCAAGAAAATCACGTATTGTATTTACTAAGAAAGGTCGGGGCACCACGGTGAAGCAGCAATGACTGGTGAGCTGCTAATATTCTACGTGGGTTATTTACGAAGGTTGCCGGCTATGATAAATTATGTTTGCAATTGTAAACAACAAAGAAAAGTTAGTTTAACTTGGAACCTATTCAGTTTGCTTCAAAATCGAAACTTAGTTTTGAATTAAACTTTAAAATGAAACTTTTTCACAAAACGTGGACTGAAATGTAGCAATTATCATAGAATATCTGATACATGTCGCTTATCAAATGTCGATGATCATTTGTGAATATTGGTATAATCATGAGAACCGAAAATCACCTTGTTTTCGATAAAATATCTGCACTATACTTTAAAGGTAATAAAACTTGATAAAATCAAATAAATGTTTCACTTTCTATACACATTTCACTGTTTTTTGCTCTATTCACAAAGAATATCAATTCTTATTCAACTTGATTCGGAGTCTTCTTTTTCATCTACAATCAGGGACATGGCCGAGCCAGGACCTCTACGGCAAGGCTTTTTCTCTCACATTCACTTCTCTTCATGTCTCAGAGAGACACAGTCTCGCTGCTTTATGTCTCACAAACAGACAGTCTCGAACAAGGGTCAACCGGTGGGTCCTACGATGTGAGCTGAGAAACTCGAGGTTCGCAGGATCTTGAAGTTGATTCCGGAATTGTTTTCAACGAATAGAAACACTTTATTTCCAGCCTGGAGAAGAAGAGGATTTACACTTGTAAAACTCGAGTAAATATTGACAGGCAGAGGGAGATTAGATTAACAGCTTATGGATAAGACTCCTAGAAAGGGTGCTTCCCAGTAAAAGTTGAAATTTAAGAAACAAGGAGGATATCGATATCAGCAATTACCTCTATTCTGACAAGTCCATCGATTTTCAGATTTGCAAATTTGCTCTGTAGAACTGGTATCTTTGTCTCCAGTGCCCAGGACAGGCAGGTCACACGATAAAATTATTTTATATCAAAACGAATGTGAATTTACAATGAACACAAACACAAATTCACGTTTTTCGCGAAAGTCCTGCACTCATGTAACCGCTTACCATTTAGGTTTCATGATAATATTTGCGAGCATGTATCAATTGAATGAGGGATCGATTAGCGTGTTGGAATACACGTCACAACTCACAAGTCCCACTTTCCCCTCACTACTCCCCCTTCCCCCTCACTACTCCTTCCTCCCCCACTGTATTCCCTTTCCCAGTGCCCAAGACAGGCAGTTGTCGTCCATGCAGATCCTTCCTGTGATATAGTCATCGTATCCTGGCGTCTCGATGTCCAGCATTCCCATGAGGTTGACGGTGGCAGACACCATGTAGACGCCTGTCAGAGGCGACACCAGGGCCCCTGACTTGTGGTCGAAGGAACCGCCGCGGTTGAAGCTGAACGAGTTGTGCGAGGCCTAGGGTGGTTTGTTGGTAATGGGAAGATAGCTGAAGCGTGGGGATAAATAGGAACCAAGAAGACGGGTTACGTATAGGATATCATTAACTTTTACGTTCAGCTACTTTACACGACATTGGTCGGATTGTGAGACTTATTATATCTTCAAACCTTAGGTCGGATAAAGTTGTTGATCTGTATGCGGGACAGTCTCTGCAAATAGAGATCAGTCTTAAGAGACCCGAAGAACCCAGCTGTGGTCTCTCCGGCTGAATTCATGGAGTTGGTATCAACGTCCCGGGCATTGTTACTGAACACCACGTTCAGAATAGGACCTCCTGGACGGTACCGTCCCTTCCGTCCTCGCTTCACTTCCCCGTCCACCTCTGAGGGGGAGGGGGAATGATTGGTAATCCTTGGAATTTGGAAATTCATTCTCCAGGAAATAATAAGATGCAGTCTACATAAATTAGTGCTAGACAGAATGTTCGGGAATTGGGACTCTAACTTTCAATGTGTCAATAAATCAGTTCTCCACAGAATTTGCACATCACAGAAAGTCAATAAAACTCCAGGACAATGTTCTATCTTACCTCTCAGAAGCTGGAGAGCCTCAGTGAACTCTTCCAACTTGAGGATCCCGGGAGGTCCCCGAGGTCCCCTCGGACCAGCAATAACTTCAACTGAATTCAGTGTCTGGAAAGGGGGGAGAGAGATGTGAGCGCGGTGAATTGGTGTTCAGGTTATTATATAAGGACCAAAAATAATTTTATTGACAAAGACTGAGTGGGGTCGGTCCAGCACCAAAATGAAAATGAAATTACAAATGAAACAATGCTAAGTCAATAGCCTTTGATGTGTCGACTATAAAGCTGTACGTTATTCGTCATGAAATATTTGAACTTATCGGTTTTCAAATTGATTTGATCAGCCGGAGCAGACAGCAGGTAAAAGGGGGTTAATACAATTCATTATCAGTTGGCACAGGTTACACATAATTATTGACACTTGGAACCGCCAACGATTTGGTTCCGCAATATATCGCACAATGAATTAGTACAATCGATGATTTAATAATAAAAGTAGCAGTTTCTGACAGAAGTGGCGTCTTTAGTCTGCCGAATTTTCATTAGATTTAGCAAAATCTCATTCTCACGTTTTAATTAACGTTGCAAGGACAGCACCCGATACGTAGTTTAGGAATGAAGTCAAAATTGATCTTCCAGTATAGCCAGTCAATCATTTTTTCGAAAAACCGAAAACCCAAACAACCTACAAATAGTGTAGACTACACTATTTGTCTGCAATGCCCGCCAATGTTCCCATTTTCAGTGTTTTAGGAAGGTACTCACCTCGCTGCCCTTGCTTTTAGTAGCGTGATGCCCGAAGTCCTTCTCGAACTCACTGACACCAGTGTCATCCTCGTTCTGACTCATGAACTGGGCCCAGGACCGGCTGGGGTTGATCAGCGACTCATCATCTGAGTTCTCCACTTCACCCTGGTGAGAGATGTGTCATTGCCGTGTTTGAAAGTGATGAATTGGTTTCGCAGTGCAGTGCTTATGTTTGGTTTCACTGATTGCTAGTGAGGGAGTTCACTTGGTGATATCATGACCATTGTTTTGACTTGGTATGGTTGTCTGATTATGAAATCTTAAACTGTATGCTGATCAAAATTTAGACGTGCTGAAAAATAGGGTTATAGAATTGAAATAGGGTTATAGAATTGAACATTTGTAGAATAAAATGGAGTGTCGAGTGCTTCAATTTGCCAATTTTAATCCTTTATTGATCACCTATCTAACTGTCCCATCTGAAAACCATCAAGTTTAACTTGGGACCAAGGCAGTATATAATGGTACCTTGCAGTACATTACATTACTTATTGCCGGGATAGAATAATATCAAGTTCATTTGTGGCCGAGGAGTTTTTGAGAATATGTTGTTATCTAATCGAGGCCTTCATTTCGTCACCATGTGCACCAAGAATGGGAACCGGGACGAATTGTCTCAAACATGGTACTAAATGCGTTTTACTCTCATTTGTACGCTGTAATGATTTCAAAAATGTTCTCAAGGTAACATGTAGGTCAGGTTCAGCAGTAAATGCTCATCTGAATATTTCAAAATGAAGAGAAGAAAAGCTTCAGCGCATTAATACGGAGTGTATTAAATTTCAAAAATATTTTAATGAACATTAATTATCATTAATTAGCTCTTTAAAGAAGCTTGGGAATTGGAAAATGTTTCTTAGAGAAGTGAACATTGATTTTTAAAAAGAGATAATTAAGATGGCTTTCATGCATTGATTTACGTCACCATGAAAATTTAAATAGAGATTTAGTTATACAAGAAACAGACAATAGGGATCATAGCTCTTCAGCTCAACTTCATTGAAAATCGGAACAACATTAGTTGGAGGGTAAATAAATTTGACCTTACCTGCACACTGAGCCCTAGTTACATGACAAATACAACAAAGTTACATGTATTACTCTTAATTAAACTCAAACAAATTATTAATTTCTAAATGAGGTCAGCAGAGCTACAAGAAAATATCAATTTTCATGAGAGAGAAAGTGTTTTTGGATTGAAAATTTGAACATCCAAGTACAGCAAAAATTCAATTCAATGATTTTTATTAAGAAAAGTATTTAAATTGCATGTAAACATGTAGCATATAATTGTGGTTCAACTGACCTCTTTATTGTAATAAGTACAATCAATATCGACAACATGTCTTTTTACTTTGCAATTCCAAAACAAGCGTCGTTTCTGCCTCTAAAAAGATTGGTTCTAATACTCTAATATGCGCGAGATATGGAATCATAAGGATAGGTATAAAAAGAAAAATAATAGTAATACCTCAAATTTGAAGAAATTTCATTGTCATGGAAAATTAAAAATGAGATATACTGGTTCGCCAAATTATGATTTCCATTAAGTTATCGTTTTTTGATAATATTGAATTATCCATGCCCATTTTGTCAGTCTTGAACAATTAGTGCAGAGAGCCGGGCCGAGTTTCAAGGAATTATACTGGATAAAGCTGCTGATAATCCCAGTGTCTTCACAAGTATTGCTACATTAGAGAATAGACAAATATTCCACTGTTAAATGTCGCTACTTAAACAATGACTTGCCCCCAATACTAAGGATTAAATATTCCATCAGGATAATTTATATGCCATTAAACCCGTACATACAGGCTCACATTTAGGCTACATATTCAGAACACCTAAAAATATTTATTAATAAGGAACCTCTCAGTCTTCATCGCAAATATAAATGGATTTCCCGTGCAAACTTTTATTATTGGGGGTTTAAATTCAAAAGTTTCCACTGAAATATGTTAGCAGGAATTTCACCATTGATTCTAACACCCTTGTTCCATATTGATATATTCGACTAGAATATTCGAGTCGAATATTTGACCTTGAAAAAATCCCAGAGACGCTCTGGGCTCCATATGCATATTTTCCAGTCGAACTTTTGGCACGCAGGGTGAATCGTAATTCAATTTTGAAAGACGACACGGCTGCAGAATGATATCGATGGGCGAGCACATCATAATCGATTCCAGGTCTGAATACCCTCGGTCCCCAATACCCTCGATGATGAATTCCCTCAGTCACGAATACCCTCGAATGAAATTCGAGGGTATAGGGGATCGAGGGTATTGCGGCTGTTAGGGTACTCATACTCAGATCATCTCGAATACCCTCAGTCCCGAATACCCTCAGTCCTCAATGCCCTCAGTCCTGAATACCCTCACCGCTCAGTTCTGAATCCGTGATGAGACGAGCAGTACACGACGGTTTGTAGAGCTTCCTATCACGGCACTGCCACCGATGATGACCATTAGCTTTAGGCTTGTCAGCAGTGTAAACGTAGCCATCATAGCATGCCTGGTGGCCTCCTTTCCTCCCTTTGATGAAAGTCAGTTCTGGCTCTGATGAAAAAGAGTCTGAGTAAAGCGAGTGGAGGAACGACGTGTTTGGAGTATTGATGTCGGGGTCGTTGAAGTGGGCCACGTGGTCTGGAAGTAAGAAGTCGGAGGCATTCCGGAACGAGGGTATTCAGACCTGTAACGATCATAATCACCTCAGTGTATTGTAATAGGGTAATAGAGTAATAGTATAATGACTTATATGTACACACTTGCATCATACACGCAATATGGTTGATGGCGTTCAACTTCTGATCCGAAACTGGAAAGATCAGTGCGAAAAGGGAATGAATGCGATTGAAATTATTATTTTTCTTGGGGTCCTTGTGATGACGTATAGGCTAGAAGGAGTACCAGCATTCCTTATTTTGTATTGAGAACATTACAAATTGATACCAACGTGTTTTGATAGCATTTATAGCTATAATTTCAATCTAATCAGATATTCCTTAGCTCAATTGTCACTCAATTAGACTGTTTTGTTAATGAATTGGCCGATGTAATGAACGATGCCATAAACTTAAACATGACCGGGACAAACCGTCTATCTGGGTTCCCCATACTATCTGGTCTCCCCCATACAATCTGGTCTCCCCCGTACTATCTGGGCTCCCCCGTACTATCTGGTCTCCCCGTACTATCTGGTCTCCCCTGTACTATCTGGGTTCCCCCATACTATCTGGTTTCCCCGGTACTATTTGGGCTCCCCCGTACTATCTGGTCTCCCCCGTACTATCTGGGCTCCCCCGTACTATCTGGACTCCCCCGTACTAACGTGGGCTCCCCCCATTTTTGTACTCCCCATGTCAACTTGGGCTCCCCCGAACCAACTTGGGCTCCCCCGAACTAACTTGGGCTCCCCAGTACCAAATTGGGCTCCTCCGTACTATCAGAGTATCAGGGTTCCCCCGTACTATCTGGGCTTCCCCGTACTAACTTGGGCTCCCCCGTACTAACTTGGGCTCCCGCGTACTATCTAGGCTCCCCCGTACTATCTGGGCTCCCCCGTACTGCCGTGAGCTCCCCCATGCCAACTTGAGCTCCCCCGTACTATCTGGGTCCCCCATACTATCTGGTCTGCCCCATACAATCTAGTCTCCCCCGTACTATCTGGGCTCCCCCGTACTATCTGGTCTCCCCTGACCCCCCGTACTATCTGGGTTCCCCCATACTATCTTGTTTCCCCGGTACTATTTGGGCTACCCCGTACTATCTGGTCTCCCCCGTACTATCTGGGCTCCCCCGTACTATCTGGGCTCCCCCGTACTAATGTACTATCTGGTCTCCCCCGTACTATCTGGTCTCCCCCATACTATCTGGGGTCCCCCGTACTATCTGGTCTCCCCAATACTATCTGGGCTCCCCGTACTATCAGGGCTCCCCCATACTAACTGGGCTCCCCCGTACTATCTGGTCTCCCCATACTATCTGGTCTCCCCCATACTATCTGGGCTCCCCCGTACTATCTGGTTTCCCCATACTCTCTGGTCTCCCCCATACTATCTGGTCTCCCCCGTACTATCTCCAGTTTTAAACTTTACAACACTACTTTATACAATCAAATTTGAGGACGCTGAGCCTCGCTAGCATGTGATAAGGCAGAGTCAGCCGCCAGGGTCATAGATAGGCTACTGACTATAAACACCACTTCCCAAAGACTCATTGGCAATTGCCACTTGGTGAGGAAGTGTTGTTTGGAGTGCTTCATTTACACGTGTTACCTCTTTCTGTGTTGAGTGAGGGAGCAGTACTCCCTATTTCAGTGTTCATTGAAATTGACATTGAATTTGGGAGCGATACTCCCCTTGCTGCACCCTATTCCTCAACGCTTTCTGCCGCTGAGTCATTTCAGGACGGTTGCTACTCCTGCCACTACTGTTTGGTGTGTAACCCTTGGACCCTCTTCAAGTCCTTGATACGGAGCAGACTGGAATACTGTTGCCCAGTGTGGGATCCCCACTTTATCAAGGATATCCAGGCAGTGGAGTCTATCCAGCGTTACTTCACTAAGCGAATAATTGGCACCAAAGATATGGACTATTGGGATCGGCTTAAGAAGCTGCGATTGATGTCTCTCCAGCGTAGACGTGAACGATACACGATGATCCATACTTGGAAGATCCTGCAGAACAAGGCCCCAAATAGCACTGGTTTAGAGTTCTACAGTAATGAACGTCTTGGAATACGGGCTAAGATCCTGCCATTCAACTACAAGGCACAACGTTCAGTCTCAACAGCCTACGACAACTCATTCGGGGGTAAAGTCAGCTCGTCTCTGGAACTTACTCCCTAAATCAGTCAACTCCGCAACAGCCTTAGAGGCATTCAAAGTAGCCCTTGGAGACTTCCTCGCACAATACCCGGATAAGCCACCGGTTACGGGTTACACACCCTCAAACAGCAACTCCTTACTCGACTGGAGCTGTGAACGAGGAGATGGAGTACGTGGACATCACTGATCCCAACTGCGATCCCTGCTAAACCCTTCAAAATGTATGTATGTATGTATGTATTCTGGTCTCCCCCATACTATCTGGTCTCCCCCGTACTATCTGGTCTCCCCGTATTATCAGGGCTCCCCCATCCCAACTTGGGCTCCCCCGTACCAACTCGGGCTCCCCCGTACCAACTTGGGCTCCCCGGTACAATCTGGGCTCCTCTGTACTATCAGGGCTCCCCCGTACTATACTTTCATAATGTATGCTCAAGTTTTGGTCATGAGATGACGCACTACGATAATCTCATGATTTGATTAATTCATTATACAAGATTTGATTTAAGTTAAGATAGCTGATAGCTTTTTAATAGCGATACCAACTGTTCCAGTCGTATCATTTAAACTTAAGTTTTACAATTAGTTTTGTCATCGTAAATTATTGAGAGGGTACTATTGAAGTATTGAGTACTGGAGTACAATTGTCAGTATTTATATGAATTTTGAGAGAGAAGCAGAAATTTATCCAACATCCACTTCTTCGAACGACGCAAGTGACAAGTCCGTGTGTGTTTCTAATTCAAAGAGTGTGTAGGTACACACTGTACGCAGAACACAGCCGTGTAATAGGTTGTGTGTAGGTATTATATTAATTATCTCATTAAGTTCGTCATGAGAAAATCTCACAGAAAATATGCATATGGAACTAAGAGCAAATATCTCACCCAAATATCCGACTAATTAGCATTGGTGCCTGATCTAATCAAGGTATCAATTACCGCAAATATTCGAGTACAGCAGAGAAAATCTGTAAACACGTTGACAGATATTTTGCGCGGATATTTGCCCGAATATCCCATAAATTCGACTCGAATTTTTACTCGAATTTCCTCTCGCGGATATTCGAGTAAAAATTCGACTAAAAATATGCATATGGAACAAGGGTGTAAGTGGACCCGAGTGGACATTGATTCTAAGTGGACCCGAGATGACATTGGGAATTTTTTAGTGGTCATTGTTTAGCGCATTAATTTGATCTCAGATTGCATTTGAATTGTTATTGTTCACAGTCTCGGATAATGATCGAGCCACGCAGTATATCTAATTCAGCAAGCCGGAATAAACCACGATCTTTTCTATTTCTAGTTGCACTAGCCATCAGCGTACGGATAGTCGGTTTAAAAGTGACGTCATTATCATGGATTAGCATGTAAAATTGATGTCGTGAAAGCGACTGGATTCGAGCACGACCCATAAGTTGTGTGACTAACCATGCTGCTCCCGCATTACTGAGGGACACAAACAAAAGGAATGTGGTGACACGTGACACGAGAGTTTTGAGAGTTTCGGCCAATGACCAGCGATCTCAGGATGTTTTCAGCCAATGAGCGACCAGCTCGGGATTACAGTATCATGCAGTTTAAGTGGATGATACTTATAGCACTTATTCCTTTAGACAATGCACCATCTCGTTTTAAATCAGAGTTTTAAGTTCGCTGGGGCAGCATGCACGTGTAGAAAATCAATTATAATTTCTCAGGTTGTTTAAAATTTGATACTTTGTTGTCATTGATATCATCAGCAAAAAACGCGGAAGAACGGAAAATAAGATGGCTAAAATTGCGTACTATGATCGAAAATTTAACCTCACAATGAAGAAAAACTAGGAATACTATAGTCAATGCTCTACAAGAATTAAAAACCAAAAACTACACTAAGAAAGTTGATTTAAACTTGAAAGTTGAAGCACCTACTTGTAATATCTCATCATTCTGTTGAAGACCTCTGAAGTTAGGAAGGGTTCTGAGTAGCTTCTTGTTACGGGGATTTCCCTGAAAAGGGGGAGTATTTCAGTAACTTGTGGCGGGTGTTGATTGGTGGAAGGAAACACCACGGGAATGTCATTTAACTTTTATAAAAAAATGAAGTTATGTACGAATTGTTGTTAAGCACGTTGTTGATTGTTGTACTATTAACGAAAATTTCACTCATAAAATCAATAATGAATATCTAAGTAGGCATATTACCTTGCTGTGAACGAGAATAATACTTAATGCGAGGATAAAAACTTTCATTGTGTCTTTAGCACTGCTACAAACAGAAGAAAATTAAATTTTACATCAACCAGCAAAGCAACAAATTTATTACTCTCATAACCCCATAACAATATTAACAACAAATTTCAACAACAACTCATCAAGAAATGATCCAATTTGAGTCATCACATGCCCTTAAAATACTAACGCACCACAGAAGTGGCCAAGAAGTCAATGAAATGTGGCAATAAATTTACAGTGAGGTGCTGAACCAGTCCCCAAGGAATGTAACAAGTCCAGCCTGGACAATGCTCTCACTAATAAGCCCCACAGGACTGGATACGTTAAAAACACCTAAAACTCGTCGTCCAGTAGTCTACGGAATTAAAATTAAATTATATTAAATTTATTACATATATAGATTGTTGCGATGGAATTAGACCAAGTTTATTAACAACCGGACCTGGGTGCTAGATCCAGGAGGCAATGAATTAGTATATATAAGTAATAAGTATTTGACTGCGTAACATTGCCAATATATATTGCATACACACAGGTATATCTCAGACCATTAAGTCCCATTTAAGCAGAGGGAACCTCGCTGCCTAATTAAATTTAAAGGCAGCAGCCACTGTTCCACAGCAGGCTGCTACTGCTGCTGCACTGTGCACAGTGGTTACTGCTGACTCCGAGCTGGTTACACACCGTGAGAACACTCCTCAGAGCACCACTCTAAACCCTGACAATGACACCATTCCTCACCGCCTATATTGTGTCGTGTGCTATTGCTATCATGGTGGAACTGCCTGCCAGTTCCCAGGACTCAGCCTGACACAGGGGAGGCTGTTCCCAGGACACAATATCAAAGTGTCAAGAGGGAGAAGACTCCAGTGAACGTCATATAACTAATGGTTACAATGTTTGGAAGAAGTCCAATGCCCTGGAATTCTAATCAGTATATTCTAATTAGTATATTCAGCGCACTGTCAGCGTAGGTATATATCGCGACTACATCAAGCAGTCTTGTGGGTTGCGAGTCTTCCTCCTCTTGGCACTTTGATATTGTGTCCTGGGAACAGCCTCCCCTGTTCTAGGTCATTTGGCTTAACTGGACATTTGGCCTAACGCCTAAAACTCACACAATTTTGAATTTATCTCTCTCCCTGACCCTGACCAGTGTTAGGCCAAATGTCCAGTTAGGCCAAATGTCCAGTTAGGCTAAATAACCGAATACCAGTCTTCAGGACCATCGAACATCAGCCATCTGCAAGGGCAGGGGGAGGGGGGCAAACTAGGCATACCAACAATTTCCAGATGTCGAGACATTCCAGAGACAACAGGTAAGCTCAGCTTCAAAGGCCCTCCAAAAAATCTCAGCGAGGGGGGTCTCCGCCACACTTACGAGTTTTCCCGATGTTTCTAGGCTTTCCAGTCCGATAATCGAAACCGATAATTATCTCCGATAATTCGTCAAAATAAATTATCGGTTTATCTAGATAAAAATTATTTTATCTAGATAAAAATAACAAAATAGCTGGCGTTGAAAAGTGCTTGTAAAATTGGACTGGTTTCAACTTTCACCAGTCTGAAGGATCACTGCCATCAGTCAAGCATGTCACTGGCACCTTTCTGACCAATCACCAACACCAGTCTGACATACCACAGACACCTATTTGATGTATAGTTGAAACTATCCTGATGTATCACTGACACTAGTTTAATGGATAACTGATACCGACACAAATCTGGCACCAGTGACACTATTCTGTCGTGTCACAGACACACATCAGATATTAAACATTGGCCAGACGTATTACAGACACTAACAATCTGCTATAGATGACTAAAACCAGTCTGCAGTATCACTGACACCAGTCTGCCCTATCACCGACACCAGTCTGCCGTTTCACTGACACCAGTCTGCCGTATCACTGACACCAGTCTGCCGTATCACTGACATCCGTCTGCCGTATCACTGACACCAGTCTGCCGTATCACTGACATCAGTCTGCGGTATCACTGACACCAGTCTGCTGTATTACTGACACCTGTCTGCCGTATCACTGACACCAGTGTGCCGTATCACTGACACCAGTCTGCCTTATCACTGACATCAGTCTGCCGTATCACTGACACCAGTCTGCCGTATCAATGACACCAGTCTGGCAGTGTGACTTATCACTGACACCAGCCTGCCGTATCACGGACACCAGTCTGCCGTATCACTGACACCTGTCTGCCGTATCACTGACACCAGTCTCCCGTATCAATGACACCTGTCTGCCGTATCACTGACACCAGTCTGACTTATCACTGACACCAGTCTGCCGTATCACTGACACCAATCTGATGCATGATTGATACCTTTCGGGCGCATCTCTGACCTAGTCTGCTGTATAGTATTCCTAAAACCGTTCTGACGGATAAATTAGTAAATTGCATCACTCTAACACTGACAAATCAATGATATCAACCTGAATGAACTCTGATACCAATCGGAATCACCACTATTACGTATCATTGGCAATTTTTGGACATAGTGTTATCAATAACAACAGACTCACTTTTCACTAACGCCAGTCGGGTGTATCAACAATCACCATGATATCAGACTGACGTATATTTAGCGAAAGTAACCAGATTGACAGTGGCAAAAAAGTTTCTAAAAACTGATAGATTTTATCTAGATAAAAATTTTATCTAGATAAAACCGAAATAATTATCGGTTTATCTAGATAAAAAATTTGTTACCGATAATGGAAAGCTTAGATGTTTCACTAAGCGTGGAGCGAGGTAGAGGCAAGAGGACACTAAACCAGGAGGGTGAAGATATCGTTTTCTGAGGCACTATCCCTCAGGATACCTTATCGGACATAATTATCACGGACATAATTTTCACAGGCTGAGGTGCTCAGCGTGACAGAAGTGTCCGTGATAATTTTTTCAATAAGGTAGTGCCTACTAAACCGAGTGGATTGGATGAATCCCTCGCGCATCCATCGTCCGTTTCGAAGTAGTAAATTTCCTGGCAGTATATTCTTAGATACCGCCAATTTCCTGAGAGAAACAGGGCAAGAGTAGCATCTACTCAACTCTTGAAGTAGCGTCCTTTGGAGCTGGTTGATTTCTCACAGAGAACCCGGATATCTCGCCCTCCGGAGACCTCCCTAACTCAGCAATTAGCAAGATCGATTAACAGGCCTGCCTCTTAGTCGCCAAACACTCCATTTGACCCTGACCCTGTCACCAACACTTTCTAATGTAATTTACTGTGGAACCCACCTCCAAAAATAACCCAATATTTTATGAGGATTATATATGTAACGTGAAGCATTGTTCAAATAATTTAACACATCATTAAAAAGAGTTAGACTGACTGTCTTCGACTTAACAAGGTGTGAAGAAGATCGTTCTCCTAAGTCTTATCGTGACGATCATTACCACAACATAAACTAGACTAACAAATCGACCCCTCCAAAAACACACCATTTCTACCCCGCGGGAGGGATGCTATATAACGTCAAAAACACACAAAATCATTATTCGCAGTCTTTGGTTAAACACTGCGCGCGCAAAACAGTCAATCCGACGTCATCAACTCACTACGTTTATCTATGAAAATGGCGTTATCGCAACAGAGTATTCATTTCGAGCACCTCTAAGCAGGTTATTTGCCCATCATGGAAGGGGCGATGAAGACAGGCTTAAAGACAAAAAGTACTAGTAAAATTAACGAGGTCATTCCTCTAGAAATTAGGCAACAGTGGACTGCAACACATTTTGTAAAACATATGCGAGATAAGTAGACACTTCAGATATCGTCATCATCAAAGCTCAGAGTGATGCATTGATGAGGTCTAAAAAACCGTTTCTAACGCACAGGGTATTAAAGAGGGGTTAACCCGATTAGCTTCGTGAATAAACCAGTAATTAAACGCACGCGTCCATGGGAACATCTCGCTTTTTGGGGGTTATGAGAAACATTTTATAGAGGGAAATCTCATTTATGGAAAAACTCTTTTAGATTAATCAGAATTAAATGATAAGAAGAAGCGGTGATTCTTGACCGTTATTAAAAAACAAATGAATATTGAAAGCGGGTAGACATAGATTTACAATGAACAATCCAAAGTGGATTAAAATGAACGCTGCCAAATATGAAACTTCAAAATATCAATAAACGAACACTTGAAAATGGACGTAGACTGCATTATCACAGAAGCGAGGTCTAAGCTGGCGTACATTATGGAAATGATCTGTTCTTCATTTGGACAGATATCAAGGACGCTGGCTGTGTCACATTATGTGGGGGTGAATGACGAACAGTGAGAGATATTCAAGTAGCAGGGTAGCACTTGCCACCCTTCAAATTCCTTCTCCCGTCTGCGTGCCATTCTAGGTAGACACTCTGTCGTCAGAGATTTAGAAGTTTGCACTGTGATCATGACGTCATCTCCCCTGCAGCCTCCAATCGATCACCGGCCACATTATATATTCTTTCTGGAAAATCTGCCGAGCAGACCCAACAAACAATTCAATTAATCTAATGGAACAGCTACAATGGATTAGTTAATGGAATATACCCACGTCCTACAGTAATAGATTGGGTGTTATTATGGTGTGGAAGCACGCAGTATGACGCCAAATGCTAAAGCTTAGAGGAAGAATAAATAAAGTGAAGGAAATGAACCATGCGAACAAAGATTCAGACTTCAGAGTCATATGACAAAGTTAGTCATCTGACATCACACGACAATTTGACATCACTGGAAATTTGGCATCATTACATCAGTGATGACTCGAATATGTGGATTGACATCACAGACGATAAGAGTTGAAATCATCGGAGGGGAACTATAATTGGAACTGTAATCAGAACAACATTCTAGCCAGGTGGCTGGGGAGACGTCTATTAAATCCAGCGTACTTTTCACTGCCAGTTTATGGCATTTTGAGGCAGGAAAAATCCAAAGAAATCACATTTGCACACTTCAACTAAATGGAAACTAGCACTATTTTTACTGCAATACTGCAATCTATTTCCATGAAATTCAAGAAACGGAGTAAAAACACATAATCGAGATTAGGAGCACACGCGTATGCCGTATAGGTATAATGTAGTTGATAAGAGTGATTGTGCACTACGAAATCCTGCTCGGGTAGAGGGAGAAAGAGAGAGGGTGTCACGCCGAACACAGGGGTATCAGGTGTTATTCTGTCTGGTTACCCTGTCTACACACCTAATAGGATCCTCCGGCCCTCCCAATAATGGGTTCCCAGACAATTTCAGGGCTCGGAAAGAAGGCAGGGCGCTGCAACTATCATCATATGGGTAGGAAGGGGGTGAGCCAACCCTTCATGTGTGTATGTATTTGAAAGAGTGTAGGTATGTGTATTTAAATCCAATCACAAATGTTACAAATAATTCCCTGGATTATGTTTCATGACAGAACAATGTAATGTTCCCTGTCGTATACCAATCAGATACAGATGAAATAGTGGAGCGATGGATACGTCGAGCCATGGACATCTCGGAGCACAATGGAACAAGTGATGAAAATATGAAAATTCGGTGACAAAAGAAGATGTGCGGTCAAAGTTGAAAGATACGTCAATTTGAAGAACATTCTATATGGACCAGGTGTTTTAAAGGGCAATTAATCAAACAAAAAATGAGAAGTTATTATAATTTTGATTATTATATTCCAGGTGAGTCGTATGACAGCCTGACTCTGCATATTATAATATCACATATGTTTCTAAGTAGTTTCTGAGTAGGTACGTGCCTCCAAGTAGGCAAGGCCCCATTCAGACGCTAAAATATTAGAGGTTGCAGCTGCAACAAACAAAAGCCCAAGAAACTTCCTCCCGAATTTTCGAAATGAAATTCTATTTGAACGCTGGATTAAATGATCGAGACGTCGAATTGATGTTTAAAAACAAACAATGGCGATGATTATTTATCATGGTACAGATTTAATATTTCGAAGAGAAAAACAGTTTAATAAAACACAAAGATATATTTGAAAAGTTTCTGAAAACAATTATCGCGTTTATTAAGATTTTAGAATTTCAAATTTCTTATTAAATGTCGAAAGTTGGGTATGAAGAGAGAGGTAACAAATTAAATGAGGTGTTTATGATAACAAGTAACCACGGAAACATTGAACCACGAGCTAAGACGATTACACGTGTTACAGTTGACAATGAATTGATAAGGGGGTGTGAAAGGCTGAACGGCGTCAAGCCAATAAACTGAATTTAGTCCCATGTCATTGTGGCGTACCGCGCGAGACTTAATAATACTTGAAAACAAATTGTTAGTTCCCGAATTTATTAAGGGACTAATTCTAATATTAACACGAAGTTCGCAGAAGATAAGAAGTGAAAGCAAGGTGGGCTGGATTGAGGGGAACATATAAAAAGGGGCGCGGGGAAGGGCGCGACTGGGGGTTATTAGCTTGTCTCAATCGCTGAGTGCATCGCAGAATTCCAATAATGATCTCACTCCGCACTATCTGAGAAGCGGAGAGCAGCGCTCGGCAAGCAAACAACATTGACAACCCCAGAGATGAAGTGCACTCAAATAATATGATCAAATAATGACATGCTCCGCTTTAATTGTACAGCTGCCCACGTGCGTGGTCATGTGATGCGCGAGCAAGCCACCTGCAGAGCCCTCGTCCTGTTGCGGTCCACATTCTAGACTCTGTACTCCACAAAGTGACACACCCACTCAGTCTCAAATACCAGGGGATCAACCTGCAATTTACCTTGACATGTCACTGAACCGTCTTGTCCGGGTTTGACTGTCTTGACATGACGGAATTCTCATGTCGTACAATGTGAAGTGAAATGTAATCTGTTTAAAAACTCCGCACCACGATAGTTATTTCAGACTTTTAACGTTCCGTTTAAATTTGTTAAGCATCTGCGTATCTACACTCAAATATAGGCGATGGAATGCCTGGGATTTGCGAGGCAAGAAAACAATCACTTCACCGCAAGATACACATCTTCATACGAAGTGAAAACAGTCGTGGGCACTTGGGTAAAACTCAGATATAATGTAAAAGTAAGAACTACCGTACACTGTGGAAATGCAAAAAACTGCACGTGCATATGTGTTGATGCCATGGCAACCAGAGCTGATATTTAATGCTGACAGTTAAAATTCGTAGTTTTGGATGGTTTACTGTTTTGCCAGCATTTCCAACTCCTCAACACAACCATGGCTCTCTCTTTGATCGATTTGCTGGATTTACCCATTGGTGAACGGACTGAGGCCAATATAATTCTCAATATTCCTACCTTGAAGAGGAAATGCGATCTGTTTTATCACTTGACTGATAAGGAAGCCTTCCGTTTGCTCCAGAACTGTGAGCTTATTAGGTCCACGGCAGACATTGCAATTCCAGAGGCAACGGAGAATTTGTGCATTTTATTGAAAGGAAAGGTGTCATTTTGCCACAAAGCTTACAAAAGTAGCATTAGTCCAACTGAAGAAGAAAAAGAAGGAGAAGAGGACAAAGATGAAAAAGCAGGTGAAAAATCAGATGAAAAAGACAAATCAGATGATAAGAAAGACAAAGCGAAAGAAGGAGGAGAAGAAAAGGCAGAGAAAGATCAGGAGATACCCATGACATCAGTGCGTCGACGGACGCTGGTTTTAGAAATGGTTGATGCTCTACTTGAGCACAGGAAGAGCATGCAAGAAGAGCACAGAAGGAGTATGCAAGAAGAAGCAAGGCGAATGTCTGTCGTCAACAAGAAAGCAGCACAGAGTTCCGGCCCTGATGTGGCTCTGGATACAATTGAGGAGGATCTGGAACCTCCCAATATGTTCATGAGCAGGACGGCACTTTACGGTAAAACAGTGGTCCAGTACTCGGACGGCTCGTATTTTGGAGGGCCGTGGTGCAACCATGACGTGGAGGCTAGCGCTAAAAACGACACTTTTACTTACGTGGCGGATACAAACTCAACGATCATCCTCATACCGCCATCACTCCAGACATCCATAGTGAACTACCACTATCTGAACACGATCAGAGACAAGGAGTCCCTGCTGCAGTCCCACCACATCAGCAGGCGCCTCCCTAAGGCTCAGCAGTCTGCTCTGCTCCACGAGATGCTGGAGGAGCACTTCGTCCATGGGAACCTGCTCACTAAGCGCGGAGACACTGCAGATACTGTTTACCTGATCAAGGAGGGCTTCGCTAGACTCTACCTAGACGTTAAGGTGCCCAAAGAGATCCTCCCTGAGGCAGTCCAACACCTCCCTTCCACTCAGCTCAAACAACGACTCACTACAGTCAAGTTGGAGGTCATGGACGTAGGGCCAGGAGAATTTGTGGGTGGGTTTGAGCAGCTTATTGGACACAAAACATACCTCTTCAACATTGAGACTACCTGCAAAACAGTGGCGTACAACATGAGGGGAAACCAGTTCCGGGAAATAATGCTGCGGGAGAATAGCAAGCAGCTCCACCTTTTCAAGGAAGATCTGAAGATGAAATGGAGGATACGACGCGAAATGGCGAACTTCTCCTCTGTCCTGAGACGGACAAGATCCTCCGTCGGTTGCTTGGGGAGGAGATCGCAGAGGAGGAGAGCAGTGCGATGGCTGCTCACATTCAGGAAGCAATGAAGAGCGACTCACTGCTCAGGAGGAAGTCCTCCCTCCCCTACTACATGCACATCAATGTGAGTCCTACTGAGCAGCTAGCTATAACAGAGATACAGTCCATGAGGCCTCCTAATCGCGGTCCTTTTGCTGACAGAGTGAGGAACAGAATGGCTGAACTTGGCTTCAAGTCAAGGAGAGGCATTAATTAGATGAGTCATTGCGTTATTTGAATATTATTCACTCCGGTAATGTAATACTTAGGACCTTGTATTCTCTTGTATTTGGTGTCCTCCCTTGTTTGGTCATGAGTTCTAACTTCCTAAGCTTCAAAAGTCACCGATTACTATCAATGATATCAGGAAGACAATAATCTTTAAAATTGTAACAATGATTCCAGAGATGACATGATTGATCAATTGACAATGATCTTTTTCCGGATTCCGGAAGTAAAATGCACGCACAAGATCCGGATTGAAATAGGTCATAGGCGGTAATACAATCCAGCGCCATCTCTGTAAGGTTAAGCTGGAAATAGTCACGTGTTACACGCTATCGAATCACAAGGCTGCGCCAAGGCCACGTGGGACGCGCGTGTTGCTAGGTAACGGCAGGTGATCCTCCACGTGACCACGCAGTATACTGGTGATTAGCTGACGCGATAACGTCATGATAATACGCTCAAAGACAGTTCCTCATCAACGCAGCAGTATTATATCCTAACATTTTTTCACCTTAACTCACGGATTAAGTCTAGCATTTCATTTTAGTAGATACAGTTTTCGCTTTCGTTGTGCAACTCGTACTGGAGATGATCAGTAGTTTAATGAACCGTGCAGATAGCGGTGTCCCAAAGGTGGGCAGGTGTAATCTGAGTACAGAGCTATGTGGGGAAGCACGGATTAACCTACCTCTAGAGATCTCATTGCCAGCAGGTATTGTTTGTTTGTAGTGACTCATTCCAATCATTCAATCTTAGATTAACCACCACATTGACAACCGATTTTCACATAAGAAGTTCGTTTCTTTTGATATCGCACTTGTATCATATTGATTTTAATTTTTAGAACAATCAGCTATTTTAACCCTCTCCGACTTGTAGAAACTAAAAAGGGGGCTTATGCCTACGAGCTACTTCAAGTATAATTTTAGAACTTGGAGGAATTGAAGAAGTTTGACATTTGACAATAGAAATTTACTTCCCTCTTAATATCATTGTGGCTTATGTACGAAATCCAATCATCCTAGGACAACAGAGTAAAATATGAAATATCTTTTTCAAGATTTAATCTAAGTTAGTACTTACAACATGTATCAAACAGTAAGAACGCAGATAAGCACGAAACGAAAAACGGTATTCTATTGATACTAAATTTCTTTCGAATGCGGGTTTCAATAAATGCGTCTAATCATCATTGAGATCACCATATTATGCAAATGACCTACAGAATAGCGGCAAAGAACCTCTCCAATCCGGTGTGAAAGTCGGCAATTCTAACTTTAATCAGGTCTACATAACAATTGAGTCGGAATGTTCCTCTAAAATCTGCCTAGTCTCCGTCTTAAGTACTTCACTTCATTCCATTTTCCAATACGTACCTCACTCATAGTCACATATTCTGCCTGGGGTTGACGAGGTTCTGAGGGTGTTTGACTACAGCTCTGTTCTATCATAGCATGGATGACGTTCACTAATTGACTTTGCCCAAGAGAGAAGGGTGACGTTTCCTAATGATAATTTACTTCGTGCAAGACGTTTCCATTTCCAGATCTTTAGTAGACGTTACGTAATGTGTTGGGGGCCACGGGGTGACCTGGCAAATGTGCGCGGGTCGGAAGAAACGCATTTAATTAACGGGTCTACTGGAGAATAGTACCGATACTGGAGAATTAATGGAGGGTACTATACGTCAGACTTGTCAGTGACACATGCAATGGTTTCAGTGTTATTACGGGCACCATTACAATACTTTTAGGGGACTTTCAGGCCTCTAACACAAGAATGAAAGCCCTGCCTTCAACATGTTACCAGTAACGATTCCTTATCTCCAAGGTGATACCGCAATCTCCATGGCGACAGGACGCAGTGTGTGAAATCTCCATGGGGATTGTCCTTTGCGCCGGGTAAATCTCCAGGTGCAGATAAGGCAGGCATATTGGTCAGGTGGTATATTCGGTGCTTCGTCTGACGTGTCCTCCAACCACTGATAACAGATAAGAACCCGCCCACATGACACTCACCACGCTGGAATATATGGGTTCCGGGTAAGAATTTACTGAAAATACCCCATGCCCGGCAGTTTAAACCGGTATTAGCAGCGCTTGAGTAGACGGGCTATTTCCGGGAACTCTGATTAGAGGCTCCCTGTTAAAAATAGAAGGTTTTTGTCTGCCCTCCGATAAGTTAAAAATACATTAAAACGAATAAAATAAAGTCCAGGCATCGAGCCATATATCATATTTGGAACAAAATGCCGTGTTTTTAAAATATTTAATTATTGAAACCAGGACAATAAGACATTGATAAGAAGTGGAAATGCAATCAAAATTCGAAAATACCTTGACCATAAACATGTATTACCGTATTACCCTCATATAGATTAAAATTACTTGTGATGCCTTATTTTACTAACATTATTGTCAATGATTAACATTAGAGTGAGCAATCAAGTCACTCTAAAGATATTGCTGTTATTGAGACCGGAAGGTAAAGTTAGCTCTGAATATCGACCTTGAGTCCTAAAGGGAAGTAACAGGAAATTTGAAATGAATAGGAAGTTACTTTTTTCGGAATAATACGATACACTTCCTTCAGTAATGAACAGAACAGGGCACAGTATCAAATTCCGGATTTAGAAGAAATTGAAAAAAAATGTCTCCAGTATTTTAGTGTACCTGGGAATAGAAATACAGCTAATTTTAAGGAAATGGGAAGTAACAGAAAAGTTGAAATGAAAAGGAAGTTTCTCATACGGACTGCTACGATACACTTCCTTTAGTAATGGACCGAAAAAGGCAAAGTATCAAATTCTGGATTTAGTAGAAATTGAAAAAAATAAAAATCGATCTATCAAATTGGTTAACTGAAACATAGCAAGTTGGCCGTGCGGTCGTGTGCTTCACGTTATTATAATTGTAAAAAACCTGCAAATATATTCACGATACTTATTCTTCAAATCTGCTCGTGTTCAAGCACTTAATATGCTTTTTTAAATTTTATGATATGTTCGATCGACATCTATGCAGGCCCTTCAGTGTGCTTGGGAAATGAAAATATTGCAAACGTATTTTGGGCATATCATGCGGATTAGATAGGTTCATATCACATTTTCAGTTAAACTTAACCGATTCATAACTACTAACTAGCAGAAAATCTCCTTAGACTTAAGTCTTGCAGAACAAATCATAGAATCATAAGCCTCTGATCGGTAGACATATGAGGGAAGAAGAGGGGGCAGCTTCAGAGGACGATCACTACCAAAATCTTATGCGACAGAACACATTTAGCTAAAATTAGATGTCATGAAATTATAGATTTAAAGGAAGTATTGGATTTCTCCGAGCCTTAGCCCAAAAGTTTCGATTTTCAAGGAACTCAACATTTCTCATCACTTATAATAGAAGTTGAGATTATTGCTATGGTAATTGGTAACAGGCAAAATTCAAGTTGTTATGGTTAACTGATGTTGCTATGATAATTAAAGTAATATCATCTAGATCACAGCTATCAACTCAATCATGTTTTTGCTCCTCAAACACCGTAAAAAGTTGTCTTATTCTTCATATCTGCCCAAATAAGCACATGTTAAACGTACACTCCATCTCGTGACACAGCTCAACAGTTATTCTTAGACATCCCCTGGTTATATCAAGAGACATCAGTATTTTAATTCTAGTATTGAGTTTAATCACACGGTGATTGAAATCTCCCTATTCTCGATCACATGAAATCCCGGTGATCCCTCACAGACTCCTTGTGACTGTCGCAAGACACTCCAATTCCACCTACTCAAACACGACTTTATTGGGATTATACGCGTGAAGGTGCCCGGTCTAAATATTATATACGTTTGCTTCAGACACGTCAAAAGTTCCTAAATTGTGCTCTGAGTAAACAGCTTGAGTGGATGGGAACATAGATACGAAGCGCACATATTACATGGGACGAGAGCCGGCTAAAAACATATGACTAGCCATACTACTCACTATATAATATATCATAAGCCAGCCAAACGATATTGTAGTAAATCTGAGAAACATTTGATTTGATGCAGTGATTTGATCATGAAGTTTGAGAAGTACTAAAACAGTTAATTTTTCAGATCCGCTAAAGTGGACCAAGAGGCAAGCTCAGAATTGGCTGTGTTGGTTGAGGGAAGTCAACGATCTCGAGGAAATTGACATCACTCACTTCCCCGTGGACGGGGAGGGTCTCTGCTCGCTATCACAAGAATCGGTAAGGATATGTGTCTAACACCAGCTTCCTTTCACCAAGCTTCAAGGCATGTTTCATGCTTTCATAATTCATAAAATTGTCCGTAATGGCACACAAATTAAATAAAGTTTATAATACGACAATTCATGCGGAAACATAAGGCATCTTGGATTGTTATTTGAGGAATTACAAAATTACAGCACTGTCTGCCGAAATTAAATTTACCAGAAACGCTTCAATACGGAAATATTCATTCCTTAAAAGTCTAAGGTAGGTATTAATTGAAATAAATACCAACTTGAATAAAAATTCATCAATTTTCATAGCGTTTTGTCTAATTTCAAGCCCAACTATTTTTGTCTGGTGAGTCACGCAGTGAATAGTTGAATACAGATCTCGCTGTAACTAAATATCACTAACTGTAAATATCTCAGATCGAAGGCTACAATAGGCATTCGAGCTAGCAACATCTTCAGAGCTACTCTGGACTTGTTACAGAGCACAGCTGTTCTGGTGAGGAACTCTCCTCCAGCAACACACCACTACCTTGAGACAGAGGAGACACCCTCCTACGACACTACCTCTCCAGATCGGCGGACAGCCCCGAAAAGAGGAGACTTTTCACCAAAAGGAGGCATCTCACCGGAAGAAGACACTTTGTACTGTGTCAAACAAGAACCAGAAGCCATGTCGCCACCTGCTGTATCCGGGCCTAAAGAAGAGACGAAGCCATCAGAGAACATGCAAGAAGAGATGGGATATCCGGAAATAAGAGTTGACGATGAGTCGGAGGAAATGTCCACAGACGTCAAGACGCCGATAAGCGTTCTCTCGCCACACGTGAAGACATCAAGAGATGTCTCATCGCCTGGAGCCCAGTCTCTTTCTTCTGAGTCTACCTTGGAGACGACAGCAGATCCCTTCAGGTTGGTTTCACAGATCTAGCTTTTAAATCAAAACTCATCACTGTTTAGGACCATTTTTTGGGGAAAATTACCATGATTAAACTTTTCAATAGCTTAAATTAAAGCTATTATGATTGTAAACTATCTAGACCGTAATACCAAACAGGAATTAAAATATCTATCACCATCAGGGTCTCGCCACACTACCAGACCCCAGGGGTAGATGAGTACAACAGATCATGTGTTATCAGCAGTGAGGACATGAACAGACCTCACCCTGTTGCAGGACCAGAGGATGAGATGTTAGATGCAGCGCACACTCTGGCTAAACTAGGTGAGAAAGCGGAATGTCGCATTCTCGATTGTCATTGACGACAAAGAGATCTGGTTTTGGAAATCTCTAAAACAATTGAAAAGTTATAACGCACTAGTATTTCGAATGAAATTCAGAAGTACTTTCGTCAGTTTGTGAGTTCTCGCATTAAGTCTAATATAATGTTACCCTTCAGAGAGACGGAGGTCATCCGAAGGAAGTGTGGAAGTGGAGGAGGAAGCTATCAACCAGACGTTCTTTACAAACACTAAACTAGCGGACAGAAGACAATCCAGCTCGGGGATTGATTGTGAGTGATATTTGATTTTCTGAAAAAACTAGAAATAAAAACTGAAAATAAAATAGGGCTAAAACCTGCTCAGTCAGAAACCACCATGGAACTATATAAAAATAATCCGGAGTGCCAGTAGACATCTAATTGCCGTCATGATAATCCGATATGATCCCCCTGATATAAAACACACCAAACGGATTACACAGAGCAGACAGAGGCCACCTCGGAGCCCGGCCAGCTCAGACATCACAAACTCTAAATACCGTCTGAAGTTGGATGGCACTCCGTTAATCATCCCTGTAGCTAAATTAGGTGATTTGTCATGGTTGCAACGTTAAAACGACATTCCTCAAAGCCATCTGAGAGTTACGAGGACGTGTATGTTTGATATCATCCTGTAATTGGTAATTAGGAGATTTTGGATCATTCTCTACTTAATTCTGAGGAATTCGATTGTAGGTTGTATCGAAGGCTATTGCACTCAAATGGTTTTTCATCTAGATTCATCAGATGGATCTATCACCCAAGTGCCTGCAGGGAGGTTCAAAAGGCACCCACAAATGGGTTAGGCAGGAGTTGCCAGACACCAATTATTGGGTGCCTAACACCACCCATCATCTCAATCCAATCACATTCCAAATTTGATCTATCAGACACTTAGACCCCTCCACAGAACAAGAAAACCACATAATCACAATTTGTCTAAGATCCATCCTGAAACCACCCCACCATTCGTCTAAGTGACATCCTGAGTCCCCCACACTCAGAACAGACACCCTCCAAGGTCCTCTCTGGACTCAGACCACCAAGGCAGAGTCCTAAACGAGCAAAACCCACAGATTAGTAGTGTCTCCTGGGTCATGGCTTAAACTTGCCCCAAAGAAACTAATCCCCGCCACCGTAAGCGGCTCACAAAATTAAAATATGTAAATTGGGCTGAGTTCCGAAAGAGAGATGAGTTGCGAAATAGTATAGTGTCTCGGAGCGCATTGTCTCAAGGATGCTGTGCGACAAAATCCTTTTCCTACTTTCTGTCTCCTGATCAACGGAGACGTATCATTAATTGAGAGCAGTTCTCACTCTGTTGTATCCAGTTATTGAGTTGCTGGTTCCAGACTTGCAGCGGAGTGGAGAGAGAGAGATTGGAGGGGAAGAGCGTGGTCTAAGTGAAGAGGTCTAAAAGCACAGGGAGGGGGTCTAAAAGACGAAGGTCTAAAAGAAGAGGTCTGGATAGGGGGGTCTAGGGAACTTGACATGGGCGAACTTTCAGAGGGTCAAGGCGAATTCATAATATATGAAAGTCTGGGCGATCATACGGGTCTGAAAAGGAAAACCAAAGAATTTCAATAATGAAATGTCTGAAGACAAAGGCCAATACGATGGTTACAACTCAAGGGTTGGTAGTCTCAAAAGAAAAGAAGTTGGAATGATGATTAATCAATGTCTCATTGTCTCAATCACCCAGTTATTCATTTCAGAGACTTATAAAATGTTTATCATGAAAGTGAAATTACCAAGTTAATCTTTACATAGAACCTCTGCTTACCCAGCAATCAGGATGCATCACTTAAACAGCCATTTCAGGTGGGAGACAAGGCATCACACTTTGGCAGTTTATACTCGAACTACTGGCCGATGAGAAGTGTAAAGACATTGTTACCTGGACAGAACGGCCGCTAGAGTTCAAGGTGAGAGTTCTTACTTCTTACTTTCTCTTGGTTTACATCACTCGATTCACATCGGACAGTTCACTTCTGTATTCCTAGTGATTCGATTTTAGACGCACAATGGCAAAATATGTGAAGTTTAGTAGGTCGTAAGTTGAATTTGAGCTGAAATTTCAGATTTCATGTTGATTATCTTATAACTGTTTTATCGGGATATCATTGGGTTTCGATAAAATCCTAATTATCTTCAACAGCTCGGAACCTTTTTCCTCGTACTGTGTTTTTCAGTTTCCGGTAAAACGTTTCCGTTACTCATAACAATTATTACTCAACAATTACATGACAGCATATTTCCCATATTTCTATGACAAACTTACGCTGCTTCCGTGACAACATCATGTTCCCATACGAGCACTGCCACACATTTCCTTGCCAACAGCCAAGGTTATATTTCCATATTTCATAAATTGTTGCCACATTCATATCCATGCTAATCAGTAATACTGCATGCAGACGAGCTACTTCATATCCTTGATAACTGGCAGTTCACAATTTACTCATCATTAAACACGCGATGTGAACACACGCAGGCACATAGTAGCTTCACTTTGAAAGCAGGTTAAAGGAAGGGTTTGCAAAAATAAATATCACACTCCTGCATCTCGAGATATTCATCATGCTCCTTTTTTGCATTATTAGCCACGCAAGATATGGAAGTTTATGTCAACCAATTCTTGTCTCCTTTTCAGTATAAAAGTCACGTTTGATATGACATAATTCGAGCAATTCATGTTTCCTTTTATAGCGTTGTTAGATACAACCTCCTGACAGTTTTACAGAACACGTTGGGGGTATGAGATGGTTCGTGCGTCAATCCAATGACTCACCCTGTACACGTGGGTAACACACTCAATCATTAGGTGTTCAGACACCCAAATATTTGCCATTACGTCAACCTCCTTTTAGGAAGTCTTGTTATTTATAGACCACGGCAGTAAGATGAGTGACGTCATTATCAGGCTTTAACACGGTGAATTGATGACGTCACACCGCCTTACTCCCCCATAGCCAGCCTTATACGGTATAGAACACATACATAAAATGGGTCCTAAAATCTCACTCCAGCTATGTCATACAACAGCACAAACGTACCTAGCCGGTACTAAAGAACATTTTTCAGTTAATAAGTCCTGAATGATTATCAGTATCACATCACACTATTTGAGGCGCGCAAGAGTACTAGACGATATAGTGACGTCATTATCATGAATTGAAATGGTGAATTGATGATATAAAACAGGTTATTTGGTCGAGCACGGCATTATTGTGAAGTTCATCACATGTCTTCGATAACTGTATTTCCGGTTTAAAACTGAGAATTTACCAGCTCGGTTTAATAGATCACTATACCATGAGTTGGTACATGGAACTGAAATAGGAACTTTCATCCTAATCACGAGAATAGAAACAATCATGTACTCAAGGGTTTAATTCTGCCGATAAATATAATCACGAGGAATTATCATTCTCCTAAAAACGTGGTATTTGTGACCATAAAAAGAGAACGGGCTTTCTGTTTGTTATGGCGACGAAAATTCGGTGGAAATTCTCATTCCACCATAATATTGAGTGTGATTGAATCAGTAAAATAGTGGGTCGAATAAATCACGGACAACAAACTCTAGAATACCAATAGAGTGTACGAAAATAAAAACAAAAATATTCGTCCCCCGTTTTTAGTAGGAGTACGAAAATAAAGCATTGAAAGCTGCAGATAAAATAATAAAAGAACAGGCCAAGCCATTTCCGAAATTATAACATACGCCGCAATATATATAGCTATTCGATGCAGAGCCCAATTAATGCGTTGTAATGATCACAATGAAGTCAGGCCAGCCCTACCAAAATGACGTGTTACAATGGTAGAAAGTGAAGAGCTACCCTTGACAACCTCGCATAAATCATCGCATTTTATTGTAAACTTAAACCTCGCGTAGGGAAAAGGACGGATCATCGTCACAAGGTCATCATTCTAAACCATGATAACGAGGTCACTCTTAACCACTGGTTGCTCGAGCAAGGCAAATGATAACCAGAGGCCAATAATTACGGAGTGATTGGACCTGAGTATTGAGTCTAGTTAGCAAATTAACAAGTAATCAAGGCTTGGCTGTCAGTACTTCAGTAGTGCAGTACAAATAGTAATTCCTATTTATAGCGAGCAACTTCACGTCGGAATGGTAACTGCTGGTTAAACTGGTTGTCACAGTGAACATTGTCACTTTTTGCCATTTGAAGGAGTAGGGTGGTGGAACATGGGGAAAATGACTATTTATGGTGTCATTCTGATAAATGCTGTGTCAGAAATCGGTTAGTGGTTCCGGTTGGTGTTGAAATAATAAGGAACGGACAACTGGGAAACAATTCAGTCCTTCATAACTCCAATGTAATAAACTGGATTTTTCCGTGCTTGTGGTTTACTGGTTTAACCACCACACACAAGAAAAATGGGTGGCTGACAGAATTGTAAACGTCCGAAATAATAAATAATGTAGCCCATGATCCACCCAATCTAACCTTTGATCTATCAAACTAACCCATGACCCAGTGACCCACCAAATTGATCCTATCATCCACCCAATCTAACCCATGATCCAGCCAAATCTTACTCACAATCCACCTTCATTCCACCCAATGTAACTCATGGGCCATGATCCACCCAATGTAACTCATGATCCAGCCAAATCTTACTCACAATCCACCTAATGTAACCCATGATTCACCCATTGTAACCAACGATCCACCCTATTTAACCCCTGATCCTTGACCCAGGTGATTAACAGCAAGGAGATAGCAGATCGGTGGGGGATCAGGAAGAACCGCCCTAAAATGAACTACGACAAGTTGTCCCGTGCCCTGCGGTACTACTATAGGAAGAACCTTATACAGCACGTGCCCGGCAAGCGACAGGTGAGAAACCAATCGGGCGTCAATTGGGCAAAACCACGAATTAAAATTAGAATTAGAATAAGAATTAGTAATGCTGGAGCGGAAATAAAAAATAAATTTTAAGTAGTTTCAAAATGTGCACAGAGCATTCAGGTGTCAAGCCGATGTTGACAACCATTTTGTTTGCTATTAAATTTGTAACTTTTAAGAAGAAAATTGAGAAAATATTAATTTCATAATTCAAATTCTTTGATAACTCAAAAACAAGGCACACAGGACGGAATTCAGACCAATATTATAGAAATTGACTTTTATATACGCGTTGAACGCTGATAAGCCCAATTAGTGACGGGTAGAATTAGCTGTCCAAAATTCGTCATATTTCGATGATTTCATAGATCTCACATAGGCTTATATAGGGATTAGGGTAGATGGGAACATGCACTAACTTTGGGAGAAGTCAATAGGATGGTAATTAGAATTAATCTGAAATCATCTGAAAAATCTCAAATAAGCCCATATAAAGGGGATTGGTTCATCGACATTTCGTCGAACTGAGTTGTAACGAAGATGGTGTTTTAGACTTATATTTCACTCAATAAATAGGTTATTTCAAACTTTTGCTTTAGCACACTTCAAGAATTCAATAAACTAACATCAGCAAACGGTATTCTACCCCCACCAAACACAGACACTAAACAGCTATCTTCTCTGGACCTTCATCAATCTAAGTCCCATCAAACGAAAAACAATCACTTATCCTTATCAGCTCTTTGATCTCCCTTATCAGCTCTCTTACCTCCCTCATCAACTCTCTAACCTCCCTTATCAGCACTCTAACATCCCTTATCAGCTCTCTAACCTCCCTTATCAGCTCTCTTATTTCCCTTATCAGCACTCTTATCTCCCTAGTAAGCGCCCCTCATTTCCTTATTGGGTCCTCTTATCTCCCTTATCAGCACTCAATAAGTTCATGTTAGCCCCACAATAACAAAACTCCCTGCCAGGTGTATTTCTTCGTGGAGCACCCTGAGTCGCTGGACTTCACGCAGCTCCTGAACGCGGCGCTCTCCACTCACCCCCTCCGGGCTGCAGCTGCAGGCAACAGGAAGCAGTCAGCCTTCACCAGCGTCAGCACTACCTCCAAGAGACGGGCTTCCGCCCCCGAAATACTCGCTCCGAACAAGGTACTCGGGGGAATGTTGGAATGATATTTGCTGTTTTCTGATGAATTTTAATTTCCTCTTATTTGTGAAAAAAGAAGCACCTTCTAAGTTTTGTAAAAAAAGGTTCTAGACATGAGAAATGGAGCTAATAGGCGAGCTAATTAAATAGGCGAGTTGACATCCTCAAATTGGCATCTAAACTATAATGATGACATCACTTTCATCTGTCTATTATTTGCGTCCTTGTCATGTAGAGAGGTCTGGAATGTTCTTCTGTTTGCACAATGTATCCTAGAGAGAAGGAGGAAATAGGGGGGCTAGAAAAGAACTTCTTGAGATTTTCTTTTAGACTTCCTTCCGATGATCCATAATATTATTCCAGAAGCTGCTATATTCCAGAAGCTGCTATTTAATACACCGGCCGGAAATGTAAGGATTGTCTTCATAGGACAAGGAATTGAGCGAACTAGTTAAGTATCCAAATTGTAGCAGTCTGCAGTTGAGCCAGACAACGAAGAAGTCTAATGTTGCGCAGAAACAGTAGACCATGAAATGTCATCATTTGACATTACCCTTATGTGTATACTGTTTACTCTTTGTACGCGTGTGGAAGGAAGGGGATTTTACAGAGCACCCTTATAAACATGACGTGATGTGAAGATAGCATGAAACCAAGCTTGAGAGAGGTACTGAGTGGTTATTGACAATGTAACACTCATTATCACTCAATGATAAGCAGGAAACAACATGGTGTCATCAATGATTTGCCTACTTTTAGAATATCCAAGTTATAAATATAAGCGGATTGCGGAGCCGAATTTGAAGCCGCTAAACTTATATGAAGCTCAGATCAGAAGTGTTGTAGCCGGAACTGAGTTCATTGCTTACGACAAAATCACACCATCGCACATCACAGCTTCCTACTTTTTTATATCACTTTACAATATCACTGTTCATCACCTCACATCATGGTATCATCCCATATCTCGCGACATCATCTCATGATCTCCCTCGCACCGTGACGGAGCAACCAACAAAACCTGAAACTGATAAGCACTAATTGGCGCTCATTAACAGCTCGTCAAAACCCAGTTACAACGTGACGAAACACCGCACGAAACTCGGGAGAAGTAAAAGTCTCACGCCCGCCTATCAGTGATTTAAACCATCCCATGCTGACAGTTGCAGAGTAAATATTATATACCAGCTGTTTCGTAACGTATCCCTTGTAACTATACGTAATTAGGAAATTATTCCGCAAAGTCTGGGAAGGTATTTGAAACGTGTGCCCTGTTCATATAACTTCCTGTGCCTGATAAACAGGCGGTTAAACGTAGTTAAATTACCGCGTTATGCCATGATAATGACGTCATCTCAACAGCTTCGTTTTATCGCGTGGGTATTAAAATACGATGATAGGAGAAAATACCAGACATATCTTCTGCGACATAACATTATCATTGGAGGGATGCCACTGTTATTAATAACAGTATGCAGATGCGAGTGAGATCATTATCACGGTTTAGAATGATGAATTGATGACATCCCACCACCTACTTCCAGTGTAGAGCTATTAGGATATAGGATGAGAGGATGAGAAAATGCTAGACATCTCATCTGAGAGATGATATCATAGGTTAAATGGGACAGTTCACAACGATTATATTTGGTCAGTAAACTTTCCTCCAGAAACCCATACCCTGGTCGGAGAGAAATGGAAAGCAATTGGATAATAGTTTGAACAAACATCTGAGGGAATCGCTAATAAGAGCAATAGGGATAATGGAGAGGGCTATAATTGGGACACTGTGGTACATATTCTGAGATCGGAACTATTGACCAATATCGTTACTAATAGTTACGGTAGTGAGATGGTTACCAATGTGGGCACTACCAATAGTTACGGTGACAGTTCAAACTGCAGTTTGCGCGCCATTTGTGTGCATGGCATAAGTTTGCTCGGCGCACATGCATGTTAGTCGTGCCGCGCACACAAAAGACGCGCAACGTGCAGTTCGAACTGCCCCTGTTCCGGGAATACGATGAATAGCAACCCTCATTTCCTCAGAGACCACGCGAGTCAGAACCAGCACCGCTCTCCATGCTACGCTTCCATGGTAACATGGTGTCACCACAGCAACAGACACTGGTGTCACAACAGCAACAGACACTGGTGTCACAGCAACAGCAACATCTGGTGTCACCGCAGCAACTGTTGTCAATGCAGTCTCCCTTTACCCAACAGATACCACATTTCATCAACACAGGTATATACTTAATAGACAAATAATAATTTGAAAAACTGTACCTTGTATTTCATATCGTCGACAGTCTCCTGCGTAGTCGATGTGAAGTCGTAGTCTTTACACAGGACTCTACTTCTTCTTGTCATGGTCATGAGACCTGCCTATAAACAGTTGAAAACATCAGATCGAGCAGATGAGAAAAGCATTTAATATGAAAATATTAAATAAGTATTTACAACATAAATTCCCTCACAGGAAAGATACACCCTGACCTAAGACAAACCACGCATCACCACCAACACCCCATGGTAACCCTGGAAACCCTTCTATCTACGGCTGCAAACAACCCGGCCCTTCTGGCAGCATCTTCCTTCATGATGACACCCCCGACAACACTGACAACACCCCTGACACCACCCACCACCTTCCAAACAGTGCTGGATTCAGGGCTCGTCAAGAGACCCCTCTGAGATCGTGTTACTGCGTTTAACCTCTAGGAATTAGGTTTAAATTGACCCGGCAATTTAGTTTGAACTGCGTATTTGATATATAATTGCTACCATTTTTCGTATCATATTTGTATTGTTTGTTTGACGAAGCTGCATGCATGGTAAAATTGACAGGTTATTAGAGTGTCGAGCCAGATTTTTGATCATGCGAAAGTGCTGAAATTATCACAGTACTGATGAAATTGATTTCCGGCAACATAATGTTTGCAACAAATTACATTATTTCAATATTAGTATTAATTGAATATTTCCCTTTTAAATCAATTATCTTAGCTATCATATAGGAACAATTTACATTATAAAATTGTTAACAAATATTTTTTTTTTTTCACTTTGCAATCATTCGTTGTGATTTTTATTGATTTCTACAGTAAGCAATAAAATGGTATCAACAAAATCAATAATAAACATCAACAAAAATTAAATTTTCAAAATAATCATTCGCATACCTACGGTAAAAACACAAATTATTGCATACTTATAAATCGTAAATATTTAAAAAAATAAAGTAGGTCTTCAGTCTTTTAGGTTTGATTCCATCATAGGACAACTCGGTCCAAAATCCAATCAAAAAAACATCGGTTACATAAATAAATTAAGATTGCTACTGAAGTCAAAAATAATGAACAGATAATGCTTCATTGCGTGTCACAAGAATTGAGCTCAAATTCTTCATTAAGTTAAAGGGCTGGCAATTATCGCTAAATAAACATTCCCAGTCGAAATTTAAACCACTCAATGAACACTAAAAGATTACACCGCTAAGCTTCTGACAGCCTCAGTAAAAAGTGACTCCCCTCAAAGTGTCATCTGACTCCCTCTTCCTCGTTTCCTCCATGGACTGCTCACTGAGGACCTGCAACTTCCTACTGATATCCACATTGGGCATCTTGTGATACAGATAGGAGTAGAAGCTGTTGATAGGGATGAAGGGATGGGACCTCAAGTAGGGCGGGGTTTCTCTCTCCGTTTCCACGGGACCACTCATCCCCACCTTCTTACGCAGGGATACCAGGTAGTTCTGGGCCGTGAACTGCCGGTACTTGGCACTGTTCCAACTCTTGAGGGCATGCAGTGCAGCAGTGCGCGGCAGTGCAGACACAAGGGATGTAGCCACCACTTGACTCTCTGGTTCAGGCGGCAGTGAGACAAGGAATCTGCTGACAGTGGCGGCAGTGACTTTGATACTCCGATCAGAGACCCGTCTTAGGAACACCTCCCGGTGCAACGATTTGAAGGCTGCGTAAAGATGCAACCACTCGAAGTTAGCAGGGAGGGTATTTCCCAGCTGAAACATTGCTAACTTGAATACATCCAGCAGTCGGAACAAGTCACTGAGCCCTGGCTCAGGTGGGGCCCTAAGGTCCTCATTCTGGGGAATCCAGCTGGGGTCTTGGCCAACTGCCATTAGTATGAGGGACAGGAGCAGCCGTCCCTGTTGAGCTAGGATGTTAAAGTAGAGCCTGGCAGCGTCGTGACATGCCCTGAGTGGGATCATCTCCTCAAACCTTCTCCTGATGAAGTACTGTAGAGCGTTGGTAAGGGTCTCACTCTCGTCATCAGACCCCACAGGGGACGAAACGTGTGAAGACAGGTCGTCACTGGAGCTGTGGTTAGACCGACTGAGCCCGAAGGTGGGGGAGGAGGTGGTGGAGAGGGACAGCTCACCACTGCTGGCACTGCCAGGGTGGTGGCAACACTTAGCAACGATCTCCTCCAAATTAAACCTGACAAAGTGCCCCACGTGACATACGACGAGTTGGAACTTCTGAGAGGAGACCATCGGTTTGGTGATGTTTTGCAAGATGTTGGAGACTTTCAGGGCTTTGTTACGGGGTAGAACGGGTATCTTAGAGTCCTCATTGGTGTATGGTACGGTGTTGAGGATGTCTGCAGTGATACCTTCCTGCAGTGAAGACAGTGAACTTCAGACAGAACATCTTTCAGAGTGCTGCGCGCGACGCGATTTAATGAAATCTACACGCGCGCGCTACACGTACATAAGAAGCGCACAGCATTCAATCTGTTTTATACCGCGTATTCCATCAAGTTCATCGTTTTCTGACATTGAGGTGCTATAGTAGATACCTTATTGGCCCTTATTTAATCGGCCCATAAGGACAAAAACAACTTTAAAAATTTTTGTCCAAAGGGCCGGTTAAAAAAATGGCCGGTTAAAATGGGGCCGATTAGTTATGGCCAGATGAATCTTTTATTACTTGGCTTATGTACTGTTAAATTCATTTGACCGTCATTATAAAACACAGGTAATGATCTTAACCATAATATTAGACGAGATTATGGGGTTTTGATGCAATTTAAAATAAAATTAATTCCTTTTCGCGGCTATTTTTGAGCAAAAAATTTATGGGTTTGACAACCGCCTGAATTTTTTTTGTCCAAGGGGCCGGTTAAAATGGTTCAAAAATGATTCGATTTTTGTCCATATGGCCGGTTAAAAAAGGGCCGGTTAAAAAAAGGCCGGCTAAATAAGGGCCAATAAGGTATTCGTCGTTCGAGCTCAAAATTGTCAAAAAGATCAGTCCTCGACAATGTTGCAGCGCACTCATAGCTCGACACAAGCCAGCTGATACGTCACGGAATGTTTCTAAAATATGGATTTCTAATAACTTAAGTTTCACTTGCATTTTACCAACCCAGGGCAGGGGTAACAGGTAATGTAATAGTGATTCGCACTTCGCAGTGATATGACGTCATACATTCACATTATAATGCCAATACTTAGTATGATAATAAACAAGGTTTTAAATAAACAAAAGCCCCAATAACCAAAAGTCCCAATGCTGTACACTCAGTCACACTATCTGTCTAGATGCATCACCTTTTTACGTAGTATACCTCAAATTTGATTCTATAAAGTAGTATTCAAAAGTTTTAAACGTTATGACGACAAAAGACCTCGTAAAGGCTGCTACACCCAAAATAACTTGCTGGCGTTCTGAAAGCCATCGATTATCATACTTGTTTGTTTCCCTTTTGACCAATGGCAAAACTTGAAAATACTTGGTTAAGTCTTTGACGAGTGATGACCAGCCCCTCCTACATCTACCATGTTTTACTTTCTGCCCCTACCACGCCTTCCTTGATGAGTGACTACCAGCCCCTCGTACTTCTTCCACTCTAAAAAAGTTCCCATAGTTCACCGCAGGAAGCAGCTAGCAAGCTGACATAACCAACATGGGTATAAAATGGAATGTGGATAGGTAAGTTGGTTGGAAATGAAAATCAAACTCTGCCGCAATCCTCAAATACTCTGAATTTTAAGACATGCTGCTAATTTTAAGAGACCCTCTCACTGATAAATGAATAGCTCATGCCCAAAACAAAGTAAAGATCAAAGACCTGCTGTAGCGATTTTTCTATCAGCAAATAACCTTCAAAACAATGCTCAAATAAAGGTGTGTTAAATATTATGGATTTTAATGACCGTTTATCAAATTTTGGAGGAATTGACGAGTTAAAATCAAAGATTTCCTTTGACATTTTCATCATTTTATTAGGCTCAGCAGATCTAATTCTTTGATATATTTACCGACTAAGTGGCTGTTGTCAGAGCAAATCCTCTACAATGAGAAATACAATCGTCAATCTCTCTTAAATCAGTTTGAATGATTTTGCTCATCATTTCTCATTTCTTGATTTCTAAACCTCACAACCGCTGTTTTTGATAGACGAACTGTCAACCGATCGCACTGCATATAGGAATGAATGCTTAAAAAGTTCGTAATCAGGACTTAGAGAGACGAGAAACGAGACATAAATAGTCTGGAGACAGAAATCAAGGCTTAGAGAGAAGTTAATCAAGACATAGATAGTCTGGAATAAAGGAATCAAGGCTTAGAGAGACGTGAATCCAGACATAATAGGTTGGAGACAGGAATCAAGACTGAAAGAGACCGGAATGAGGAAGCTAAGCATACTGTTTCTCCTGTGCTACTTCCCCTGTTACAAAGTAGATTCCCCAGGTAAGTAATGAAGATTACTCTGTTTTAGGGGCCGAAAAAGTGTATTGGCGTAAGGTGAATTTAAAAATGTAATCAATATACGTGGGGCTTCCAAATGAGCGGATGGGCCTGGATTTTTGACGTGAAAATTTATATACCCTTTAACGTGTCATGGAAAAATTATTACATATTTACGGTCATAGGCCTATGATACTCCTTTCAAGCAAATTCATAAGTCAAGTATCAAAAAATCAAGCGACACTTTCCAGATGACAAAATTTGCAAGCAAAACTTTTTAGCTGGGATGGATTTGAAATTTGAAAAATAAATTTAGGGAATTTATTGAAGAGATACTGATGTAACAACACTGTTAATTTTCTTAGCGGGAATTTGAAAACCCACATTTTCCAGATTGGATTCCAGTGGAGTCAAAGTCAGAAATCATATATTTGGATACAGAGAAATCGTCACTGAGTGTGAAATGTGTCCCGTTTAGAGATCTGGGTGGTGACAAAGTAATTGACTTACGCTTTCAAAGTGAAAAAACTGGAGGTAGCAATCCCCATCCATTTCAAATCAATCTAATTATATTTTTTAAAAATAGGCAAGTGTCAACATTCTATCTAAGTTGTCTTTTAGATAACGATCAAACCCTTGAAAGTCTTATATCAAGAGATACAGTGGCTACTCTATCTATTGATGGTAATGTTTGGAGGTTTACAAAAACTGAAAGTTCATTCACAATTGAGCTTAACGAGGAAATATTTTCGACGGTAACATACAGTAGTGATTTTACGAATGACGAGTGTAAGACTATGTTGTCTTTCAAATCGAAGAGCTTCTATTTTACGAACGCAGATAAAATTTCGGCAGCATACTCAGTTCAAGATCGGCCACGGACACCAGGTGAAAATCATTGAGATTATTTCAGATTAATTTCCAGTAATTTGTTGCTTGTTACCCCATTTACTCATGTCAATACGTCATGCTACTGCAGACGGCGCTAAGGGATCGTTCACATAATATTCCGTAATCACCTAGGGGGGGGGGGGGAGGGGGTTCCGAATTATTACGCTAAATGTTATTGTAACCGATAAAACAACTGTAAACTGTAAACTGTAAAACAACTGTAAACTTGAGGGAGGGGGTTGAAATCGGCTAAAAATTGATTATGTACTATGAGAACGGTCCCTCATAAGCCCCCTTTTCAAGCGGGCGGTAGCACAGGTAAAAAAATTAACGCCTCATTATGAAATTGGCACCGTTTTAAGGGAACTTGAACGCATAACTACAGCTTGAACGCGAAAACAACCTGCTATTCGCGTTCATTTCCTAATCGTGCGTACATTTCTATAAATTTGTGCGCCTCACTAATGATATGAACGCATTTCTGTCAGACACCTTTTGAAAATGAACGCACATATATGAAGATGTTCGCAGGAGGAATTTGGAGAGAGTTAGTTTAGAAACGTACGCGTCTTTACATGCAGTGAACGCATGTATTTATAGAAATGAACGCATGGTTACTAGGTTTGGTCGCAGGAGGAATTTGGTGAAATGTTTAGAAACGTACGCGTCTTTACATGCAGTGAACGCATGTATTCATATAAATGAACGCATGGTTACTAGGTTTGGTCGCAGGAGGAATTTGGTGAAATGCTTAGAAACGTACGCGTCTTTACATGCAGTGAACGCATGTATTCATATAAATGAACGCATGGTTACTAGGTTTGGTCGCAGGAGGAATTTGGTAAATTGTATATACGCAAGTTAACATAGAATGAACGCATGTTTGTGGAAATGAACGCATGTACAGGAATATGGTCGCAAGTGACATTCCATACACCAACATCAGTGTGTAAACTAATCACGTTATATCACATATAATAAAATAATACGTTACACAATACACATTACACACATTCAT